>OY757910.1:6946658-7261658 GCA_963585895.1 Sepioteuthis lessoniana
GGAAAACACACAGATAAAAGTTTTTTTTATTTTTTCATGTCAGCTGTTACAGAGAAAAAAAAAATACTTATGTTGCGTTGAGAACTAGAAGAATGGGTGAATTAAATTTCAAGGGGAATATACTGGATGCTTGTTCTATATTATCCGGCTTGACTAAATTGAATAGCATGCTTGAATATTAAATAAGTTTGACTTTTAAAAAAAATTTAAAAATTGGTATTCGTCTCTATGAGAAAATATCTGGTTATGGAAAGCATTCGCCCGCTGGCGTTGTATAAACTAGTAAGGTATGTTATCGGTTACTTGGAAAGATATTTAGACGAACAAATAAAATCATTCTAGGAAAGACCAGCCTAACGATTTAATATGGCATATAATTATATTATTATATTACATTATATAATCTATGATTATTGGCACGATCTTTTTAGTTTATGGAGAATATTTTGTTATGATGAAGATTATGTGTTGTAGGTGAATGAAAGTATTTATGCTATTTATTTATTTATGGTCTCCGACTATTTAATGTTTAGTTTTTGATATTTAAAAAAAGGGTTTAGTAGTCAGGCTTCTCCACAAGTTTAATGCTTTAGTTTAGAATTAAGGTAAGAATAAGCATATTATATAGCACATGGATAAAACAAATGAATGAATAAGGCCAGTGAAATAAATGAGTGAAAGGTATGAAACAAATAATGGTTGTAAAACGGCGTGGACAAAATGAACATTTAAAACAAGGCGAACGAACAAAACAAATTTATATACTATAATAACAAAACTTACATTAATACATAAAAATATTACTAACTCTACAAACAAAATAATAGTGTGTATATATGTGTGAGCTCGTGTGTGTGTGTGTAACACAACTAAGCTACTAAAAGAAATGCTAATTTAAAATGTCCTTTTTCTATGGTTTGAAAAAGTCAGATTCCCAGAGACGGGAAAGCGTCTCATAGTCCTTGTATATGAATGTCTGCGAAGCATGGTGTTGCTGCTGCGGAGAATTTTGGTCAAAGAGAAGGTGTTGCCGCTACGAAGAAATTTAGTCAAAGAGAAAGAAGGTGCTTGAAGACGACGAATTTATAGAAAATACGCGTCTTGTAAGTGGCTCAAGACGCAGGACTTGAATTTACGCGCGCCGACGTAGTTGTAAGCATATCACGTGGTCCTCCTGGCCAATGGTTTCCCGAGACTGAATATTGAGCGTCCGCCATCTTTGTGGGAACAAGTGGTATACCGCCCAAAATAATTTATAGGAGTGTAAAGTCCTATATGCCCCCCCGCAGATTGATAAATATTGAAAATATTTTTCAATATGTTCTCTAACGTGGAGGCCAGTTTGCGTGACTGTTGACTTTGTGGTAGTGATGAATGAATGCAAGTGTATTCTTTTTTAGCGTGGGAGTTAGTTCGCACTTTTTTTGGCATTCTTTTTGGGCACAAGGTGAAATTTTAGTGCTGTTTTGTGTGTAGAACAGCAAGTACGCAGTGTTTAACTCAATTCGCTGTAATAATGTCTTACATATCTTGTGTTAGGCTCATTTTAGGATGTGTTGATATTTGAAGTTGTGGAAACTGTCTTTTGTTTGAGCATTCCATGAAGGTTGTGTTGTGTGCGGTTGAATGAAATGACAGGTGAATTTCGTTTTTAATTGAAACGATTATTCATGGTTGAATTTAGTCCAGCTAGGTTGTTTGTGCTTTTCTATAAATTCTATGTTTAGCGTGGCTCGTGGGCACGTATTGACCACGCATCGTATTTTCTTGTTGGTGTGCACAATTATATAGCTATCATAATTCCTGTTGTGTTGAAATTTTCGGAGTTGAATGTTGTGTAATGGAATGTTGCGTCAGCTTGGAACAAGTTTCCTTCAGAGTTTTTAGTTGTTGGACGTCTGAGTATTCGTGTCGATTTTTTTGAAGATTTGCTTGTCTTCGTTTTCGTAATATCAAACTTTCAGATGTCTTAGTAGTTTTTGTGATTTGTTTGCTAACATTTATCCGGTCTTCAGTGGGTGCTTTTTTGGCTTCGTCACTCTGACACTCACGGATAGTTTGTCGAATCATGAAGATAGTAAGTGAATTGGTTTGCATTTTGTTGGTATTTGTTCAGAAAATGTCTGGGAAATTTCTTTTTTTTTTTTTTATAACGAGCAAAAACAAATTTATATTCTATCATAACAAAACTTACATTAATACATAAAAATATTACTAACTCTTCTAACAAAATAATAGCGTGTATATTTGTGTGAGCTCGTGTGTGTGTGTGTAACACAACTAAGCTACTAAAAGAATTGCAAATTTAAAATGTCCTTTTTCTATCGTTTGAAACAGTCAGTTTCCCAGAGACGGGATGCTTCTCATAGTCCTTGTATATGAATGTCTGCGAGACATGGTGTTGCTGCTGCGGAGAATTTTGGTCAAAGAGAAGGTGTTGCCGCTACGAAGAAATTTAGTCAAAGAGAAAGAAGGTGCTTGAAGACGACGTATTTATAGAAAATACGCGTTTCGTAAGTGGCTCAAGACGCAGGACTTGAATTTACGCGCGCCGACGTAGTTGTGAGCATATCACGTGGTCCTCCTGGCCAATGATTTCCCGAGACTGAATATTGAGCGTCCGCCATCTTTGTGGGAACAAGTGGCATACCGCCCAAAATAATTTATAGGAGTGTAAAGTCCTATAGTGTCTATCGGTTAGCGAAACAATGTCACCATCGACGTCACATTTCCCTTTTTTATTTACTTTACATTTCCCATGAATCTATTTTATTTGATTCTAAACTATTTAGGGAAATGTTTTATATTAACAACACTTTTGACCTTATCAACATATGAAGAGCATGCATAAATATCTATATATACAATACAAAGGCTGTTTTACAATTTGAATACAAAGACAAGTTTGAATAATGATTCTAAAAATGGGATTTACAGATACGTGGCACATTCAATAAGTCTCCACACTTTTTTATACAGGCATTTAAAATTGTCTTAGACACTTGAAAAGTATGTTATTGCTATACCTCTTATGAGATGATTGACCAATTTTTATGATTTCAGGTTCAAATGAACAGCTACAGCCGCAATTGGAATACACCCTACTTAAGCCTGATTGTCACAGCTGGGGAATTTCAAAAATGCAATCTGGACGTGAGGACACTTTAGAAGAACGATATGCAATAAACTTCTGTTTTAAACTTGGAAAAAAATGCCACAGAAACGTATGGAAGGTTTCAGACTTTTTTCGACCATCTTGCATGATTCAAGCATCAGTTTTTGTGTAGCAAAATAGATTCACTGAAGGCAGGGAGTTTGTGAGGGATGATGAGAAGTGTAGTAGGAGTAAGGAATTCAATACACCAGAGTTGATTGGCTAAAGGGTTAGGGTTAGGGTTACTATGTTGATGTTTTAAGGGAGTTCCGGAAGAGATTCGGTCGGAAGAGGCCAGCAGTCTTCAAATCGGATCAGTGGCATTTCCAGCAGGACAATACACCAGTCCACAACTCCATCCTTGTCACAGACTATTTGACCAAGATGGGCATCCAGACAGTTCCTCACCCTCCGTAGACTCCAGACCTTGCTCCCTGTGACTTTCGCTTATTCCTTAAGCTCAGAGGCTGTCATTATGGGACAATTGAGGAGAAGAAAGAGGCTGTGACGAAGGTCATTGACACGCTCACATAAGAGAACTTCCCTGGGGCTTTCCAGAAGTTGTTGGAACGGTACAACAAGTGTATTGCAGCCGGAGGAGATTACTTCGAAGGGGACGAGAGCTTCATGTGTGAACTATCAATAAAAGTGCCAATCCGAAAAAAGTCTGGAAACTTATTTACTGATCCTCGTAAATTAATTTGATATAATTGATTTCTAATTGCTTGGCTTTTAATTAGCATGAGCAACAATTTCGTTGATAAATATCAAAAGAAATCCCAAAACAAAAAGTAATAACTGATTTTATTCTTTAAAGTCTAATGAAGTAAAATTTAAAATGTTTAGCAGTGTATGCCGTCAGTGATAGGAATTGTTAAAGTCCAAGCTGTGTTAGTCTTCGATTAAACTCACTCTGTTTTAAGCAAACTTAACTCAGTAATCTAATTTTGAATAATATTTCAGACTATTTTTACATTTCATTATTCTATTGCCTTCCCTGATATTAAGATTTTAAAAAATATTTACATACACAAAAAAGAATAAGTAAGTCGTCAACATATTGAAATAGCTGTAATATTATTCTATATATCCTAATTTTGTTAAATAGTTAAATTAAGAAGATTTATATAGAAATCTATCAAAATAAAACAAAAATAAATGAAATCTTATATGCGTTCTTAGTTTCGTTAGTCTATCCAATTTAATAAAATAATTTTTGAAATTATAAAAATTAAATACTTCCGCACGAGGGGCGCATTATTAGCTTGTATTTCATAATGTTGCAGTTCAATTTTCCTGTTTGTCAAAGGCTTTTGTAAATCTAAGCTGAATGAGTACACAATGATTTTCTAGAATTTCAATTAAATAGCGACAAATTAGAAAATTATATGCACAAAGATTTATGGCGCGAAAAAAACTATTACCAAGAAAATCATATTTTTTTCATTCCTATTAAATATCAATATGGTAATATGTATGTATATCCAGAAAAATCAACAGTGGTTATATAAGGAGCTGTATTGAATCATGTCATGAGGTTAATGATGTTTGGGCAGTAGGAGCTTCTTGATAATAGTGACTACTTGTGGACATAGTTTAATGATTAGAATTGGGTTCTACAAGGTTACACGGTGAAAAGCATGCAGGTTTAAAAGGATTTTCTATTCCAAATTCAATTGTAAAAACCATAATTTTTAAGTTCGGCTAAAGAGTGTTTTTTTGGTAGAAGGATGGGGCAGTCATTCAAATCAGAGTACAAACTTCTGAAACTATTCGAAAATAAACCAAATCGTACAAGTAAGAATCTCATGAATTATTTGGAAGCCGTTGGAGTGAAAGTAACAAAAAATACTATTGCTAGGATCTTTCATATACCAGCCCTATATGCATATCAAAATCTTCGGTTGCCATTTTCTTATGGCTAGCCATTTGAAAGCATGTCTAACATTTATAAATGAATGTATAAATAGTGGCTATTTTCAGTGAATATGCATTGCTTAAATGAGACAAAATCAGAACCCTTCAGATACAATGAGTGAAAATTTGGAGACGTCAGAGGGAATACTTCCATGTACACTTCTTACAACCAAAAATATTGGAGGGTCTTCAATGAGTTTGCAGTGTCATAATTTACTAAGCACGTTTTTGCTTAGATGTGGCACACGGCAGTATGAATAGGGCAGCCAATGAGACTCGAACTCACTCGTGAAGGTTTACTTGTCTAGATTGCTAACGATTATTTCACTCAAAGTGTCCATGATTTCGTTGGAAGAGAAAATATGTTTATAGTTAACAGTGAAAAATGGGGAGCTTAGTATAAGGACAAAAAGGGGTGCTTGGTGTATCGACGATCTTCTTGTGAAATGCACTCGGTGACCCGAATTCAAATTCTTGTCGAGGCTCTTGGCTTTTTACTTGGCGCTAATGCCTCATGAGAAAGGCATGAATCCATTAATTCACTTCAGTTACGCATAAATTGTTGGGCAGACAAAGTTCTCTAGTAATGGTATTGCAACCAGTCTAAGTGAAGTAAGTTGGCGACAGTAGTCGAGGGCAACCCGAAAGCTCCCTTTTCAATAGCTACTACACCAAGTTGTAGGGCAGGACGCAACTCCTTCTCCTCGGTTGCTCCACTTTACCCTTCATACGTACCCGATGATGCTGAGTGCTAAGCAAGGATGTATCAAGTACCATTTTTTAAGACTTTGGTATAACACGACCTGGGATTGAACCTTGGTCTTCCGGGCCTTTGGCGAACACTCTACCCACTAGTCCAATGAGCAACAAGTCTGAGAGAAGTACTTCTCTGTATTTAAACCAGTTGCAATCAGCTAAAAAAGAAATTGACTTTATGTCACATTCTACCCGTGGTGAATAAGTTTGAGCAAATACAGTCAATGAAAAAGAGATGATTATTGTCAATTATTTATAAACTTGAGAGTGTAAAAAAATTGAAACTGAAGTTAGAGTCCTAAACGTAACAATGTTAAAAAGATTACATTAATCCAGGATAAGAAGATGAATGTTAAGGATAAGAAAATAAAAGTTTCAACTTTGCCTTTTCAGTGCCTCCAAGCGATAACTTAAAGGCTGAAAAAAACGACTAAAAGAAAGACGATCAGGAGTTTTCAATGATATGAAGAGGATACGCATAAAGTGTGGTAAAACATCTCTTCCATTGATTGTTCTCATATACAGACTGATTATGAAAAAAATATAACAAAACATTCTATTATAGAAGATAAATACGTTCATATGACGCTATCTGGATTTTAGACAAAGAAGAAGGTCTTAGATAGATTTCCCTCCATATATCTATATCCTTAATGATATATTTATCTATCTTATTTTTGTTTTATGTCTTGAACATTTTTTCTTTTTTCTTTATCTATCTATATCTTTAGTTTTTATTTTTTCTACATCTCATTAATCCTTTTCTATCTTTATCATTGATTTAACCTATACATGTATATCATTAATGATTTACTTGTATGTACATAAATTAAGTTTTTATCTATGGAGATATTATTATCAATGTTTTATCTGTATCGTTATTTTCTCTTATTTGTGTATCTATATAATTATTGCCTTTATCATCTTCTCTTATCTATGAATCATTAATATTTTCTCTATTTCAGTATATTTTTCTCCTTATGTCTATATCATTAACACACACACACACACACACACATACACACACACATACACACACACACACACACACACACACACACACACACACACACACACACACATATATATATATATATATATATATATATCATCATGTCGTGCCGCCAGCACGGATATCCCTGACCCTCTCTCGCCACTTCTCCCTATCATTCATCGCCTCCGGCAGGTCTTCGGAGTTACATCCTGTGTCCTCACATAGTTGCTGTCCTTCCATAGTTGTTGAGCTGGTCGTCCTGCTTTTGCACGGCCATATGTGGGGGTCCATACGAGTACATCACTTATGAGCTCGCCCTTGCTTCTCCAGCAGTGTCCCGCGTGTCTGGTTCGTCTTACTTGTATAGTTTTCGTGATGGGGGGCAAGTGTCCGTATAGTTGCTGTATATATATATATATATATATATATTTATATATATATATTGCAAGCCTCTTCGTTTGAATTGAGGTCTCGGCTACCGTTGAACGGATGTATGTAAACAATAGTAATTGTGATTCATAACCGTTTAAAAATTTACTTCGCAGCTAATATCTCCCTGTGGCTGAATGGTTCGAAGCTAGGTTTGACGTTTGAATCAACCGGGTTTCGATCCCAGCTACGGGAAGATACTGTCTAACCACACTGATGAGTACTGATAGAACGAAACAGATCTATCTGTGGATGACTATATATAATTTTATTCTATATCATTAATTTTTTTTGATATCTTTAATGCTTAATTCATCTCTCGTGTGAAACACAAACACACTCAGGTATACCACAGTATATGCGTGGCTGTTCCTGTCTATCTGTCTTAGCGTGTCTAGATGTGTCTGCGTCCGCACGTGTGCCTATATGCCTATGCGCAAACTATTGGAAAGTTATCTGAAGTGATAACATTTGAAATGGCTTTTGTCCGCTTGCGTTACAGTTATTAGTGGAGAAAAACTTTGCTGAAGCCACTCTAATTTTGAATACCGTTTCCTATAAAGTTGGAGGGACAACATTTCGCGATTGTTCTTTGTCCGTCTTTCTCTTAGTTTGATGTAAGCGTTCTCTTGGCTAAGTTTTCAATGTTTGCCAATATTTGAAAGCTCGACTCAGCTCCTTTACAATTTGTACACTAATATACGCCATTAGCAATGAAAAGTTCAGAAGATATGAAAATGTGTTACTCTAAGACTTGCGTAAACAAATATTGGTCAGTTTGTAAAGTAATTTTTTTATTCGATAGACGTAATATTCTTTCTGAAGAAGATAGTAAATTGTTTTTAAAATTATAAAAAGTATTCGAAAAATTGAAAGTCTTTGCTTGATAGAGAAAATCCTATTTTATGTAATATTTTGGAGATTAAGGTTTGATAAAAAAAATGGTCTATTCAAGAATCGACTAGAAATTAAGATGAAAGAAAATATTAGTAAAGGCTTGATTGATTTTAACTGCGTGTCAACCCACCTCGAGATTAAAGAATGACATTAATAGTACGTTCATATTGACATTTCTTAGGTTGTTGCTTCGTAATATTTTTTGCATACAATCCCATCAAATATGCATAATGTTTAAACAGATTAATTTGAAATATTTTTGTAAAGCTTAATTGTGCACAAAAAGAAGAAAAAACATGAATATTTCATTCCAACCGAAGTCAATACATTAACAGAAATTAAAACAAACGAAAGATTATTACAATGTGTAACACTACAGTGTGTGAGAATTAATTTTTATTTATTGCGGACATTTTTCCTTATCTTGGTAGTTTTTGTGTTGTTTCTTCTTTCACTACATTTCGGCCAAATTTCACCTCTGGCCTTCTTCAAGTGAGGAAAAAAAAGTCCGCAATAAATAAAAATTAATTCTCAGATTAAGAAACCTCATCTCAGAATGATTCCAATTAAAGACAAGTAAAAAAATTCGGTACGGACCCGACTCTGGAAGACCAGATAAGGATTTATAAGACCAAAAATAGAGGCGTTGAATCTCTGCGGTTCCAGGTGTGCATTGTCAGAAGATAGCGGTTTCAAATCCTACCCAAGCCGGCCAGAGGTTTACTTGGTCAAAAAACGTGGTGCGATAGACAACAACTATGGAAGGCAGTAATTACTGGGGATACGGTTACAAGACTCAGCATTCCTATCCGAGGTCGCGGTAAATCGCCTGAAGAAGGCCAGAGGTGAAGTTTGGCCGAAACGTAGTGAAAGAAGAAACAACACAAAAACTACCAAGATGAGGAAAAAAAGTCCGCAATAAAGAAAAATTAATTCTCAGATTAAGAAACCTCATCTCAAAATGATTCCAATTAAAGACAAGTACCACAGTGTGTCCTCGAACAATAACAGAATAGCTTTGAAATATGTGTGTACAGGTCAAGCGAGTACTCAAGTATCACTCTTTGTTGTCATTTTTCAAATAAGCTCAACTAATTATGTCATTATATGATCGGCATCCCATTAAACCAAAGTGCCGAACAAGGCCTTTTTAATGTGGGAGTTGGACAAAGGGCCGAAGCTTAGACTCACCTGGAGACTGAAAAATGCCTTGGTCTGTGAGGACATTTTCCTAAAACGTGGCGCCTCAGGCGCAAGACTATAGCCGAGCCCTGCCGAATAAGGTCAGAGCCTGGATGGCCGACACTCTGAGGCCAATGGAGTGACGGTCTTAGCCACTTCATATGAATGCTGGACTTCCCTGACACACATATCAGGCGGCCGTGACCGACAAGTTAGGACTGAAGTCAACGCAATGTCGTCCATTTTAACCGCACAGTTCATCTATTTATACTATCTGTAAGTTTGCCATTTTCGTTTACTCGCGATCAGTGTTCAAACGTTTGTGTCCCACTTTATTCTTATGACACACTTACATGGGACCCTAAAGGTACTACCACTCGAGGTGAAAATAAACTTGAGAGAAATGGCAATGATGACGTACACCACATTTCTCATATCTCCATAATTAGAGCCACATAACCTATAATTATTTTAGGAATACTTTGTTGATAACTTTATTTTAAAATGAGATCTTATTTGTTTGCACACTGTTCAATGGTTTCAAGTACTCCTATCTAACATTAGCCATACTATTTACCAAGTTTTCCTATGTAATTTTAATATCAATCATTTGTTTACATATAATTAAGTGGTTTCAGGTATAGTGAATGACTGAAT
Source organism: Sepioteuthis lessoniana (assembly GCA_963585895.1). Taxonomy (NCBI): domain Eukaryota; kingdom Metazoa; phylum Mollusca; class Cephalopoda; order Myopsida; family Loliginidae; genus Sepioteuthis; species Sepioteuthis lessoniana. Next base: position 6,956,645 of record OY757910.1, read on the forward strand.
AGTTCTGTTTGACCTATAAATGTGACCCTAATGGCTACTGCAACACCGGGTGAAAGTGGTTTCATTAGTAATAGCTATGAAAGGGTTTTCTATACTTCCCAAAACTTGAAGTTGCCTCACCATCCCATGCATTGTAGTGTCATATCCATGACATACACTGGTGTGGTCTTATTAATCTGCAGAGACTAATTCGGTGTATTCAAGTGGATCAGTGGGACATTTTCCCCAATTCCGTCGCCATTGATTTTATAATCTTGTTTGCTTTATTCGCAAATGAACACGATTGTTTTGTATCTTTATTTTCTTCAGTTTTATCTCTTCAGGCGTTATTTAGAACTGTAGCTGAGTACGATTCCTTTTCTCGAATAAGTTGTCTGAAGTTTCTATGTACTTGTTTTTGTTATCTCGATTTTTATGAATGGCCTTGTGTTATTTTTGTTGTTGCAGATTATTGCGATTTTAATTAGTCTGTCAGTATTTAAAACCTTGAGTATTATCCTCTGTGATAAGTTCTTTCGTTATGCGAGCTAGATTCTTAGCTCCTCTCTTTTCTTACAAAGGCGAATTCCAGTCCTATTATTATAAGTTGATGCTGTTGCCTGTTCTTTTGACATGTGTGTAATTGTGTAAACTTTGAGCAAGAAGCAAGGATTGACAGAGATAAAGAGAAAACATTAGGAAAACAATAATGATTTATTTAGTCACAATGTTATATTCTGATGTCACGTCCCACTGGCAGACAACTCCACTCTCATCTTGAGAAACTTATTTCATTTTTGTCTCTAACACCATCCCTTTTTCAGTTTGATAGTAAGTTTTTGGTGGTGTTTTGCTTGTAGCCGTTTGGTGAAATTTCGAACTCAAACTGACTTTTTAATTTTTATCCCTTGAGCAATTCTACTTTTGAGTAGATGTTCCAGAATTTCCCCGAGGCAGATCAAATGTATCCAAGAAAATGTTGAGTGAAAGATTAAATCTTTGGTTCGTGGGTATTTCAAGGTTTAAAAAAAGCTTTGCTGGTTTCCATGCCGTAACCAATTATAAGAGTGCACGCTTACACCAGAAAATAAGATTCCACTTTGGTGCAAGATATAACCTTGTGATCACTTCTCCGGAAAATTTCGGTGGTTTTTTGCAAAGACTTATTGGCCCAGTTTAAATATGTGACTTAGTGCACTATCGTGGTGTTTGAACTATCGTTCCATTGCCGTGTTTCGTTGCCGAAATTTTGTGTATTTGGACGTATTATGTCTACATATAAGTTAATTTCGTTTAGGGTATATTTATTTGGTGTGCCTCTGTAATTTCCTAGGAATTTCTCCAATATTTTTGTTACTGCGCTCTGCCCTTTTACTTTTTGTAATGCCCTCTTAAAGGTATCTACAAATCGTTCATGTTGTCCATTTGATTGTGGATGGAATGACTATATGCTCATGTGCTTGTTATCATTCTACTGGCAAAAATCTGAAATCTGGAGTGAAAACAATGCCATGTCGGTGACTAAGGTTTCTGGGACTCCGAATTTGCTGAAAATGTGCCGTAATTTCACAATGGTTTCTCCGAGGTGATTCAGTTCATCGAAAAATTTAGGCTATCTATTGAAGGCATCCACAAGTAACAGAAAATATTTTCCATTGTTAGGTCCTGCAAAATCTATATGAAGAATTGACCAGGGCTAATCAGGAACTGGACAAGAAAAGAATTCCGATTTTCTTGGAGATTTTACCACAAACTGATATGTTTTACAGTTATGGGCAAGGTATACTAATTGCTTGACCATGCTTGACCAATAGGCGTAGCTTCAAGGCAAAAATCTTCATGCAGCAAATGTTTTGACGTCAAAAATGAAATTGTTTTAAGACTCTATTTTGTAAGGTCAGTTGTAAAATCTCACATTCCTCAAAAAGAATACAGTTATCCACTATAGAAACTGATAATTTCCGATGGTTAAAAGGTGAATGAAATTTTGATTCAACTGATACTGCATCAATAACGAAGTCTTCGGGTAAATTCTGGCGTGTATTCATGTTTAGATAAGGTATTCGACTGAATTTGTAGGTTGGCACTTTACTGAAAAGTTATAATCTAATAGCATAGTGGTCCATCTTTATATTAGATTTTTTGTTCCCGAAATGTTAACCAGTGATCAAGATATACTTAGCTTCGTAAAGCTTCCTTCTAAATTTGACTGTGGTTCAGCTCAGCGGGAGCCTTGTTCAAGTCAGAAGACCATTGCTTATGTAGAAATGGTCTTCCCACTACCATCTGGAAAATGTAGCAAAGTACAGCTCCATCATCATAGCTTGAAGCATCTGAAATCACGGGGACGTCACGAGATGGGTTGTAATGTGTGAGAAGTCAAATGGAAGCAAAGATATTATCTTTACACTAGCAGACTTGGATTCTGGTGATTGATCCCATGGAACATCTTTTTCCAGAAAATTTAGAGAAGTACAAATTTAAAGTTTCAGTAAAATTAACTGTAATGATTTATCAAGTATGGATTAGAAGGTAATTGTGTAATGTTTATAGGTGCTGACATAATTTTGACAGCAGCAATATGTTGCAGGTTTAGTCTTCGTCTATTTTTATCAAACGTAAGTATCCAGAAAAAAAACTAACATTTGAATGCTTGGATATGAAAACCATATAGCTTAATCCATTCAAAGACAAAAATTAATGGTTCAAAAATTCATCTTCGGTTTACCTTGCAATTGTAGTATCATCAATGAAGGCAACAGTTCCAGCTAAACCAGACAGCAAACATCCATCAATGGCCAGTGAAGTCGTAACGTCAAAGGTAAGCCGATTGTTTAGAAATAAGCTCCTATGGGTATTGATCATTTGCAATACCTTCGAATCCTTATCAACGTCTATTTGTATGAAGGCATCAGATAAATCAATCTTTATAAAACACGTTCCCCATTAGGTTTCGTGGGTAACGGGTAGTGATGTGTTTCTGAATCATTTAAACTGTGAAAAAATTTGAACATATACGAACTTTGCCGCTTGCTTTCTTTACCGCAAACTGATATGTTGTACAGCTATGGGCAAGGTCTACTAATTGCTTGACCATGCTGCAAATGTTTTGCAGATACCCATGTAGTGTATTTCAGGGGTTATATCATTTCAGCTTTTTAGAGGGGACTTGAAGCCTTTTCTACTAAGTCAAGAGTGGCATAAAGAATTGGGAGTTTTGGCCTAAAAATTGGCATCACGTCGGATTTTGTCTTGAGAGTGGCTTAGATTTTAGTGCAACACCCAAGATTGTCTTTGAAAACAACACTGAACTTCGTTTTCAGAGAATGTGCAAATTAGTTTTCAATCTCTGAGCAAATGAGTTACACAGTTTTAATTGATTCAAAGAAACGATCCTGTGCTTCTATTCACTCTTGACCAATCAAATCGAAACATGAATCTGTGACGTAACATATCCCACAGAAACGTCTCTGCAGAAAACAAAACACTGTAATTAAACTCACCATAGAGCCACATTTAATCACTGGATGCACTCCGGGTAATGTGGTCCGTTTTAATAAATCCGGTTTACCTATCGTTCCTGCATGAACCGTGAGGTTAAGGTTATGTCTGAAGTCTTATCAAATTGAAAACGAAGTTTTAATTTACTTTCTGTAGTATTCACTTTCAACTTGGAAAGTTACTGGCAAAGAATGCAAATTTCTTCGTTTATAATGTATCTTGTTTACAGATTTCATTTGGTTAGATATTATTTGAGGTAGAATTGGTAGATTCAGCTTCCGAGACGCGACAAAAGTATTTCGTATGACGTAACTGACGTTTATATTTTTTGTACAAGCAGAAATAATAAAAACAACGCAAAACCAACATAAAGAAGGAGGAATTTTTTTTTGACACACGTTGCATTGAGGCTGCTTGTTATCCAATAATTTGGAAGTTGTTATTGAACCATTATTGTATTTAAGATTTAAAAGTCTTTCACATTCTTTATTGAGATCTTCCACTGTTAATATTTTTGTCCAGTTCAACTTTGGATTATAGCCGTTGGCACACATAAGAGTCATTTGAAGATTTAAGACCAGTGAAGAAGATTTGACATTTACATTTGATTTCAGTTAAAGTCTGAAGTTGGAATTTCTCGCATTCCCGATTAACGTAACCTACAAATGTTACGAAGTCATCTAACTCGCTTTTCTTTGAATTAAAACACCTTTATCTCACTTAAAACGAGATTGCTGAATACAGAAAATTTCGGTTAATTGGTTAACAGTTTCCATGAACATTAAATCCGAAGGCAATTTATACAGAATCAATTATTCAAAACGCTCGTATTCTTTTGTTGCTAATTTTACGGAGCAAATGTCTTGATTTCCACGTGTCATTTTTTATGAAAAGTTCAAACGTGTCCCTACAGCATTGAAACCACAAGAAAAATGACGTTAAGTTATCGTACATGAACTCAAAAACAGAGTTTGTCAGAAAATCAACGTAACTATTTTCAGTCGAATTTGCTGAGTTTTTAGCAGCCAGATGAACTTAAAACTGCTGTGTCAGAGCTATTATTAGATTCAATTAAGAATTCTCAATCTGCTTCCGCTGGTGCTGCAAAATCTGTTTCAATTAGTCTGGCGAAATTGCCATGTTCTTTGTTTCTTTTTTTTCTAACCGAAAAAATGAAAGGAAAAGAATTTGGAGTTAAATTTCACTCACTAAAACAGGTCAAATAAACACCATCCTTATCGGTAAAGGTGTTTTAATCTCCTGTTATTTTGGCTTGATTTTAACGGTGTAAACTTTAAGCTAGAAACAAGGCTTTGACAGAGATAAAGAGAATAAATGTGGAAAGTAATAATGATTTATTTAGTCCCTATTTTACATTCTGACGCCACATGCCACCGGCAGACAACGCTACTCTTCGTTTCAGATAAATATTTCCCTTTTCTCTAAGAGAGCCTTCTTCTTATCATTATTATTACTATTTTAATGAAAATCATTATTTTTGTTTTTTCACACCAATTTTAATTGGTAGATTTTCACTGAAAGCTGATTAACGGCAATTCTTTTCAAGTCTCCAAGAGTTTCCAAAATAGTCCAATTGATTTAACAGTTCTGAGGTCTGGATAGTCTTCATTCGTACTTTGATATCCAATTCCTTCTGTCTCTTTTCCGAACCCTTGGGGTGCAATCTATGTGCATCAAATTTGATTGGCATCATCGTCACCTTCATGTTCTACAGAATTCAAACTTTTTGGTTGGAACTAAATAGTTGTCCATTTTCCCTTTTCTTGGCTTTGTCCAGGTCATTTAGAGTGTAATCTCCCCAGTGTGGGTTCTATGCTAGTCACGGTACTTGATTGTAGCTTTAGTTCCTTGAATACCACATGCGTTTCCATCTACTTGGTTTATCAACTCCCTCTTTGACCACGTCGTGTTTAAAAGATCCACAGATAGAGGATGACATAATCTATCCGGAAATTTTTTCGACGGTCAGAGTGGTTCGTTGGAACAAGTTGCCTGGGTGTTGACAACTCAAAGACAAAACAAACTCTCTGTTAACCATTAATAATTTTTTTATTGAAACACAATGGTGCAATAAATTATATATATATATTGTCAACTTGTTGTGCTTGAGAGACAGACGATTGGGTTATTTGGCTGGCATTGTCTTTCTATTTTCCTCGGAGATTGAGGCTTTTTCTGAAGAGGCTTTAATTCTTGGATATATTTCTTTTCTTATTCACTTATCTTCGGTATAAACATCGGATCTCTTCTTGTTTCTAACCCTAAAATCATTCATTTTATAGACGATTCCCGACGGAACCAACATTCCCGATTGACTAAACAATCACAGATCATTTCGTATTGTTTTAAAACTTTTTGATTGGTCACCCAATTAAATGCAATGATCTTCGTGTGTTGGAAAAGTATCACTTCCATGTATCAAATTTTGATTGGTCATCGAATCAAACGAAGACATAAGGGCTTATTTAAGGATACCACCTCTCGCCTTGTGAGGGAGTATCTCTTTTCACTTCATCAAAACAAATATCAAACATCTGATCATGTAACCTCAGCAGGTGGGCAAGTGATGTCATGATTTAAATTGGATCAATGAACTGATAAAACACAAAGGCTGCTTACCATTTGTTTTGACAGTCTGTAAGTTTGGTTAGTACTGAACTTTGAGATCGACTTTTGAATTTCTTTCAAAGTATGTCTTTTATATGTTGTTATAAAAAGATAATTATATTTTCCTTAGCCAAAAATGGATCATACTCTTCATAATTTTTTAACACCATTGAATGCCTCTTATTATCATACCTGTTTATCTCTTGAAATAATCATAGATTTGTTTTCTTCCCATTTCTTTTTTCTAGGTTTGGTCGTTTCACTGTCTGTTAATTTGTTTCCATTACTGTTACTGGCTGCTATAATTAGTCTTTCTTTGCTCTTTTTACTTAGTTTTTTCTTTCATCCCTGTGGGAGAGATGGTGTCCACATGCAATATCCAAATAAACTATAATTTTCTCTTTCACTATGTGTGTGATGCTTTCCTGATTTTGTAGTTATATTCCTTTCGCTGTTTCTATTTTTCAACTTTTCATTATAAGCATTGCACATTTTTCAATTGAAATTCCCTTCTTATATACTGACTTTATGGCCTATTTGTTTATATGAGAGTCCCCAATTCTTTTTCTATTTAGTTGAAAACAGCTTGATGTCGTCAATGTACATAAGGAGATTGAACTTTTCTTGTAATTTGGGGAAATTTGTCGACTCCTGTGTATTTCCTAATTATATTTAGTTGAGTATTTGGTTTAACGGCATAGCAAACTTGGGGTTTATTTTGCACCAAATACTGTTAATTCATATATGTATATTATAAATCTATATGGTTTGTTATCGAATAATTTTTGGTAGCATTACTTTTGAATGAGCCAGAGATCCTTTATTTGTTTACAAATGACTTCGAGTATTGCTGTCTGACACTAATAAATCTGTTTAATTTCAATTAATTGTTTGCACACAGCTAATTTTTTTTCCAATATTACTATTCAATACAAAGACCTCTATCAATGATCATTTGTTTGCGCACAGTTTAAATGGCTTCAGATGTTGCTATCTCAGCGTAATTGACGCTTAACGACCGACATTTAACATATTTCAGATAAAATACATTTGGGTAATTGTTTGTTACCAGAGAAATTTGAGGAATACGATCGGGACTATTATATAGGGTCTTGGGCTTGACATGATCAGCTGATTGATCGGATCGGGTCTCTCCGACCTCCCGTGTAGCTTAATAAGGGTCAAAGTGGAATGTTGCAGGTCACTTGACCACTTCAGTTGTCGGTTAAAGGACTGCTAACACGCAGGATGCCGCTCACAATCATTATGCGTCATCATCCTTAGCCAACAATTAGCCTCCTTGGGGGTTGTTTTAACGTTCTGTATCCGGTGTGCACTCATCGTATTCTAAAGTCCCAGCCGACCGTGCGGTCTATTTTATAATTGAGTGGCATTAGGGTTTTAACTAATTGCAGAGTTAAGAGTGCGTCTCTCGGGAGTTGTCTCTTTGAATTTTAACCTACTACAACTAATTTCACTCTCCAGTTTTCCACGTCTTTCGTCATGAAGTTTAAGTCTTCGTTTTGAAGATTTTCAGACAATAATCTTTGTTGGGGTGGGACCATATCATAAGAACTTTTTTATCAACCCATAACATACCTTCAATTCCTACCTTATTTTTATTTTTTTTAATTTTTTTTTGCATAATGCTGTCTATATAAAGTAGGTCATGTGTTTCTCTTGTTTGCTAGTGGCACTTTTTCTCTCTTCTCGAAACAGTCCGTAAAATACAAACAAATAATATATTTCTTTTATATGCTAGGTTTGGATTTTCTACATCATATCAAGACACGTTTAGTCTCAACGTTCTGGGGACATCTTTTAATTAGTTTTCCTCTTCGTCATTCTTTCGGGAATTCTTGCTTCTTGTCGGCATTTACTCAGTTGCTGAAATAATCTGTCGTGGATGGACATGGATTTTTAAAATCAAAATATATGTATATCATTATGGCCTGATTTTTAAAAAAATCTAGTACTTTTGTGCGTGTGGTTCTTATGAGTTAATGTGTATATACCCTTCACAGTTTTCTTCCAGTTCTTGCAATATTTCTTAAATGCTATTTATCCATTCGACCGTTCTCTTATCTTCGTTCTATTCCCATAACTTGTTCCCGAACTTTTTTCTTTGCACTTGAATGTTTATTTGTTCTTGTACTTCCTTCACCTGTAACATTGATACTTAGCGCCAGAAAAAGTAAGTAAAGTTAGTGACTGTAGTCGAGGGCGACCCGAAGGCTCCCTTTTCGATAAGTGTAGGGGAGGGAGCTACTTCTTTCCCTGGATTGCTCCACTTTACCCTTGATACGTAACTTATAATGCTGAGTGTTAAGCAAGGAGGTATTAAGTGCCATTGTTTAAAAGTCTTTGGTATGACTCGACCTGGAATTGAAGCCCAGTCTCCTAGACCATTGGCGAACAGTCTACCCACTGGGAAAAAGCCAACTTAATCTCAAATTTTCGCAAGGAATATTTAATTTCATTTTCTTTTACTCTGGCGAATTAAAAGTTTTGTAATATTTCGGTAACTAATTTGTTTTATTCTTCAAGTAATAAGAAAAGCAGCTTAGTATTTATAGTAGAGGCCATCTTGCTGCACCACCCAAAACCACATTTCTGCCAGTTCTTCAATCCCATACTGATGTGAAGAACGCCTTCACTGAAGCTTCCACCTCCTCTTGGTTGTTGAAACATCATAAGTGCAGGGATTGGAACAAGTAATAATCTGAGGGAGCTAGGTCAGAACAATATGCTAGGGGGAGTTGGGGGGAAAGTTATGAGTTGAACTATAAAGAGAATATTTCTTGTTTGAATATTATTTAGAGAAATAAAAAGAACATTTGAAATCACAAAATATAATACGACTTTGGCAGGCAGTCAGTTTCAGAAAGAAAAATAAATATTTGGATTTTTCAGGGATTATTACACATGCACTGTGAAAATGGCAAGTTTTAAAGAAAACAAAAGGCTAATTTCTAAGGAAGGATAGAGAGAGAAGAAACATAAAGAAAGGGACAATTCGTTTGAGGGAGTTGCATGTGAGAAGTGTGAGGTAAAAACAGTCATTTGAACATTAGCCACGAAGATAAAAGTTTACGAGCACCATTTTGTGGGTGGGCTCCAAAAGAGGGCCGTAAACTAGATGTAACCCAACGGACAAGCATGTTTAAACTACAGCAGAAAACCAGGAAGAAAATTCCAGGTCTGTGTCTGCTCTCTCTTTCTCATCATGACACATGGTTTCTCTTTATCCAGCTACGCGGCCGAATCAGCTTTCAAAGCTTTTTTCTTTCTCCCAACGACTCTTTCTTTCTCACGGCTACATTCTCGTTGTTACCATAATAGTACACTAAGAGAATATATGTTTTGCATTAAAAATGACCGAGAAAGCCTGATTAAGGAATCCCAATTGTTTAAATAATATCAGGACAAGGAAAATATTTGAAATCCAAAAGATAGACGGGTAGGCTCCGGTGAGGCCATCCGGTTTTAAATGAAATTGCCAGTAAAGGGAAACCTATTTTGTATTATGAAAAGACCAGGAAAATCTCATAAGTGAATCTTAATTGTTTAAAATTATTTAGCCAACTAGAATTTGGAGACAACAAATAATTTTAGGAAAAGTCGGTGGGGCCGATCAGATAGCAAATTATTGTGATAATATTTGGCAACTTCCCTATACCTACACATTTTCAAAATCATTTTTGTCATGAAAAGACAATTGTTCACGCTCAAGGATGAAAATCAGGTTGAAAATAGAGAAAGTGTAAGGAATAAAACAGCCTTAAAACCTCGCTGATAATTGGTATGAGTAGGAGATACAATTTAAAATAGGGTGGAGTAGAAAGGGTGGATCCAGATCTCTGAGTACCAAAACTTTGAAAGATTCACCGTATTATGAAAAGCTGTCTTTAAAAAAAACTTGTAATTATGAGAAATTGACTTTAAGGATGATCACTTATCATATCTGGCAAACCTCCACTGAATATATATATATATATATATATATATATATATATATAATCTGAAGTTTTTGATATTTCAGGGAGAGATTGAAAGAGACTTAAAATCGGAGACAGAATAATAAGGGGGATTTCAGAAAGAGTTTGTCTATTAACACTGATTAATTCGAAAGCTTATAATAAACTCGGAATACTAAAAACTGGGCGTACTATCAATCTGTTAGTAGCTGTGTAAGAGAGTTAGAATGGGTAGAATAAGAAGAGAGAATTATTTTGATGTAACAACTAGTCGTCGACCTGTTCATCACGACAGTGACTTCATCAAACGCCCTTTTCATTTTCTGTGATCAAAACACTGTTTCGGGAGAGAAGTAGATGATCGATAATAACTTGGATTGCTTGCTATTACCCCTATCAATCCCAGGAGGTTGCATAAACTGACTTGTTGACGGACTTTTCTTTCGTTATTTTTGGAGGTTCTGTTCATTTGGATTGCTTGCTGATGTCCCCGTATCCTTTTTTTCGTCAATAGCTTTTAATTTATTCTTTTCGAGTTGTATTGTCCTTCCTATTTGCTGATTTTTTTCTGTATTTTCATTCCAATGTGTCGTTGTATATTTTTACTTCCCTTGTACTTTTGTTTATTCTTTAAGTATCTTTGTTTGACCTTCTCGCTCAATTTTGCACTTATTATTATTATTGTAATCATTATTGCTATTGACCCCTTTGCTATTGATTGGATCGACGGAAAGTCAATTTTTATGTGCAATACATCTCCTAGACTGGACTACTAAGGCTAAAGATCACAGTCTTTTCTGTGTGAAAACCTAAAGTAAACTTTCTGAATAACGACAGAGATTAAGTTAGTTGTCTAAATTTCTGCGACGAAGCTTGTTGATTTTTATCATTAAGGATTTTCGGACTATTGTCTTCATCGTTATTGTTATTTCCACAACGTTTCGGCTGATATGTCCTCCAGCCTTCTTCAGGTGTTTGTCGAACTCAGGAACCTTCAGGGAATTTTGAACTACGTCCTTTATTGAAACCACAGGGGTCACCTGTTCTGATTCCGTTAGCTATAATGATTAAGTTGTTTCCTACTAGATAATTATGTATGTTTATTTACAGTCAACGACCTTTAAATCCACGCAGAAGCTGGCAAGGAAACTACAAGGGAAATGCATTATCGTGATCTACTTAAAAAGACTACCGTGAGAAATTTGCTTTTTGGATAACACTATCACTATAGAAAATATTTTCTGGGATAGTAAGTCTTCAAGTTATCTCGCAACATAAGAACACCTTTCTGTCACTGCTGTCAACAATTTTGATAAGTAGTATCTTTCATGTTGCCAGCGCTCATCGGAAGCAAGAATAAAGTGTAAGCTGCTGGTGATACTCAAACTCATGCGCCCCGCTTTGCCTCTAGTTAGCCTATTCTCGCTGTCGTAGAAGTGGCGACCCGATTGACCAGCGATAGGAAGCAATTAGAATTGGAAAGATGAAGGATAGTACTTATCAAAAGTGTTAATAGATGGGTTTGACGGAGCTGCAATGATAAATAAATTCATGTATGAATAAATAAAGATATATGCCCATTTTCAAGCAGCAAATCATTATTACACTTTAACAGAAAATATTTCCTCGGGCAGGATATTATCCAGACCTATTCATTTCAGAACTGTTGACTTGAAAAAATGAAATAAAAACTTCAGGAAATATTTTGTCACATATAATTAAACATTACTAGTTCACACACACACACACACACACACACACACACACACACACACACACACACACACACACACACACACACACACACACACACTTATATATTTGTATATATAGGGAGAAAAGTTTGAATCTTCTTATTCTTCCTCCAGCTATAGTGTGACAAACTGAGATCTTTCTCCTTGTTTAGGCAACCAGTCTAGGAGAAGGAATAACGTGAATTAAAATCTATTAAAATCCGCTTAAAATGGAATTTTGTCGCATCATGCACCGTTGAGGGGTAGGTAAATACACACACGTGCGCGTACACACACACACACACACACACATATATATATATATATATATATATATATATATATATATATATATATATTTATATATATATTAGCAATAAAAATAAATAATCTTTTAAAAAAGCTTTATAAAATAAAAAGTACTCAGTTGCTGGTCAGCAAAGCAATATCAAACTTAAAAGTAATGAAAACCTCATCTCCTTGCAATTGTTTCATTACCATACTTTTCATTTTTCTCTAATAGAATTGAAGGTAAAACCATCAGAACACACGTTATCTGTAAATAATGTTTCAACTTATAAATGTATCTTATATTCTATGAAGTACAAATTTTCATTATAATATTTTTCAGTAAAAGCTATCTTCAGCTATTTTTATGGTTAAGGAAAACTGTTCTCAACAAATATTGTGATCTTTTTAAAAAATCTTGATTGTTTTGGAATTCTTTTGGTTTCTTTTTCTTATTTTTCTCTTACGAGTCACTTTTTTCATACACACACACACACACACACACACACACACACACATATATATATATATATATATATATATATATATATACTTATCTACTGGTTAGGATTAAAAAATGTGATAACATCTAGCGTACTTAAATCGGTAAATCTCTTAAAGTGCCACTTACTTAAATATCTATTTTCATATATATATATATATATATATATATATATATATATATATATATATATATATTCTTGCTTGAAATTATTTGCATCAGACAAAGTGAACGGAGGTCAATGGCTTAGAGATCTCTCATTAATCAAATAAAAATTCAAGTCTCACATTCGCTAACATCCCTGAAAATTGTGCAAGTGTGTGCGCACGTAAATTTTTGTGCCGTTTATCGTCAATGTTTTGGATTACTCGACGATTCTGTGAAAGAATTTCTGAAACATTCCTTGTTGTGAAAATTTCCCTACCAGCACCAATTACAACCTCCAACTCTACTCATGGTCATTGCACATCTTGAATTTCGCGAGGCAAATAAATAAATAAATGAATAATAAAACAAAAGATAAAACTAGAATTCCATGACAAGATATTTTCTTGATGACACTATTTATATTAGAAAGAAACAAGTAGCAAAACTTTGCTTCTAATTAACACTTCACAAACATATTCCACTATTGGCTCCCAGCGAATCTCTGGTGAATAGTCTGCAGACTACTTCGCACTGTCACGTGGACCTACCGATACGTTGAACGTGTCCAGAGGATATGCTGCGTGTGTCAATTCATATCGACTGCAAACATTGCAGTTTAAGTGATGTCAAAGATGTCATCGTTCCAAGAAAACACAATATGTCAGAGATAATTAAAATCGCCGAACGACAAAAGCAAATATATCGCCTAGATGTAAATCTAATTGTGTACACATAAGTAGGTAAACGGCTAATATCAGTCAAAGAATAGATTAAGGAGTAAGTTTAAAAGACTTGACTTGCGCTTCTGTAAACCAAAGATACTTCATGGCACAGATGATAGAGCGGTGAGTTCGTTTAACGAGTCTTACTCCACCCATAAAAACGAGAGAAATTTCACACTAAAAAAGTTGTTATTTTTTTATCTAGATTCTTACCTCAATGACGCAGATTAGCGTCACAATTGACTATGATTCTTTTTAAAAGAGAAGTTCAAATTAGTATAAAATAAAATACTAGTCAAAATTAATGATGAGTTACAGGTCGTGTATGATCTTTCCTCTCCAGTTGTTGGGTCGCATTCGGTTGACCGTCGTACCTCTGAGCAGTTTGGCCGGGTGTGCCTCAGCACTGGAGAGTTCTTCCGGCCTCAGGGGGCCATCTCCCCACGCTTTACCCTCTTCGGGATGTTGGGTTTATTGCTTGGCGCCTGAGGCGTCCCTAATAAGGGGAATGCCGACGGGGCTGAAGGTATTTTTGGCCTTGCCGGACGCGTGTTGGCTTCGGCCCTGCGACCGGACCCACCTTAAAAACGGCATTGTGCCACATTCGTGCGTTGGTGGGACGTATAATAAATAACAGAGGTGTTTGTGTTTTGTAATGCAGTGGCTATTTCCAATCGGCTGAATAAGCGATAAAAAATCACTGTTTTTATGTCTTTTGAGTAATCACTCGGTCAAAAAAGAATGAGAAACTGATTGTTTTTTTTTTAAAGAACAGCACCAGAGTGGGCTGCAGGCTTACCTTGAAAGCTCTCTTACATTTTGATAAATCCAAGGAGAATATGGGAGCATCCTTAGATAAACAATGTGGGCGCTTCGATTCAGATATACTGGATTTTGAACGTTCCAACCCAAGGAATATATAACGAAAGGTAATAGGAGACTCTATGTGTTGGGAATTGATGCAGAAATTGATTTATATTTCAATCACAACTCTAAAAAAAACTACACAATGAAAATTTTTTTCCATCTTTAAAACTTGCACAAATACATTTGAATATGATAAATATGTTATTCTACTCTGACTTTATGGAAATGGGAATAGGCAAATATTCCCGGTTTTAAGCACAGAAAAATCTAATATCTAAATTTCTTAAATCAAGGTATAAAAACAAAGTTTAAAGAGAATAATGTCATTTCTTTATTGTTTAACAACATACTCAATAAGGAAATAAAACATACTGTCTCGGAATAATATCATTGTTATATATTTTTATTGGTATTATATAGGAATACTTGAAACCATAAAACCATATGCAGCTTATTTGTGCTAATTTATTCAAACTCTCATGATGTTTAAATTATTATCATTAGCTACTTGAAACCCATTTCAAATATATTCACTTCAACATGAAATATCCTAATAAGTTTTGACATGCCAGAAAACCAGCCAGCAAAATATATTTGATTATTATTAACGGTAGATACTTGAAACTATAATTTTCCGCAAAACATTATTATGATCAGTTACTTGATACAATACAATTCCTTAAAAAACTAACGATTCTGCCTCAATGGATGCACTGACATTCTGTAAAACCAACAAGTCAACAATAATGAAACAACCAATCAGTTTCAGATATTCTTCTCACCAAAATAGCATATACGTACTAAAGAAGATCCTCCCCAAAATAAGATAAAAAGCAAATTAAAAATAAAAGAAAACAAAGAATAAAATAGAAAAACTATCAACGTAAATTCATCTAATCAAAAATTAACCATTTCTCTTCCAAAATTGTTTCCTCAATTTACGCAAATGATAACTGTGTTGAAAGTCTTTAACTGACACTGTGTTTCTTTGACTTAGTACATACTGGACAGTTGGAAAATATCGATGTCACAACTGGGTTTTCGTGAACAGTAAATGTACCCAGTAATTCAGAGCAGGAAATAAGTGAGCTGTGGTGCAACAAGAATATGATTTCGGAAAAAAATGATTTTTATTACTATTTTTGCGAAAAGCAATGACCTTTGTCATAAGTTCATGAACAATCCGAAGATTCAAATTTAATTCATCATAAATCATTTTCACCGTCAGTTGTCGATCATATCTGATGATAGTTTTCTCTTTTGTCACATTTTCTGCCGTTTGTGAATAGAACAGGCGAAAAGAATGAGGTTCAAATTCTATAGTCTTTCAACTATCCGAAAATGCCACATGCCTCCTTAGAACCTTCACTTGGGTTATAATTTGTTCTTCATCATAAGAGTTGTGGTCGAAATCGACTGGACCATCAATAATTATTCTATTACATTATATTCCTATTTTATTGTAATTGCAGCTCCCAATAAGACATCGTATTTTTCAAATCTGATTGTAGAATTCAGTCAGGGAAATCCAATTCCGACCGTTTCCAAGTTCCTTTACTGCTTGGGTCATTCAAATGATTCTTAATCTCTAGAAAATCAAGAGCGTTAACACCAGTCCTCCGCTTCAACGAAATGGCATTCCCAAAGGAAATTAGGTTTGCAGTGAAATGAAATCATCTTTTCCCTAAGTTCCAACTATAGGATTAACTGCTGAAAGAATGCGCGAGCCACAAGAAATGCTATTGTGTACTTCTTTGTTGATATTACAATTGATCTTCTCTTTCTCCGGATTCTGTATATCGAGAGATGTGGATAGAGTCTTATTTCAGGGGAAATATACATGTGAATGTTTGAATAATAGATTTGTCAATATGCCTGACCGCTGTGGTGTGGGTATGCATAAAAAATTGATGGTTGCTGTTGAAATTTTCTTATTCTAGATTAGCATGGCTCAATGCAACAAAAAGGATAGAAATATTAGTTTTTGATTGGTTGGTTGGCTGGATTTACGGCATGTCAACATATTTTGGGTTTCTTAATGCAGAACTCAGTCTTTATTTTAAGCACTTACGTGTCTTAAAGAAATTGTTCATATTTCATAAAAAAAAGAGAAAACAATTATAGTCTCATGTAATTAGCCAATTAAAGTTTTGGGAGAACATTTATTCATAAAATTCAAACCGTTCTATTGGCTTAATAGTTAGAGTGTTTAACAATGGCCCTGGAGATTGGGGTTATAACCGAGGCTGAATCATACCAAAGAGTCAAAAATAGCTTCCTTTTTTAACACTCCGCATTATAAGGCACGAATCAAGGGTAAGGTACAGCAATTCCGGGAAAGGAATAGCATCCTATCCTATACCTCAGTTGGAGCTATTGAAAAGGGAACCTTTGGGTCGTCCTTGACTACGGCCGACCAACTAAACTTAAACACTTCATATTGAGTTGAAATATCAATACTTTAAGCGTCAACGTATTGGTGTAGTCAAAATTCATTTGAAATATTATCTGAGGTAGATATATTTGACTTAGATATATTCCACTTATATATAATTCCAAAGCAGAAAAAAAAACCTACCCGAATCAGAATCAATATGGGAATAATGGCCACGAAGAAGTGACTCCAGAGTTATCCAGAAGTGAAGTTTCGGTTATTTAGAGATCAAAATATTGTAGTACGGCATTCTTATAAACTGGAAACGCTAGACACCCAGAAAATAGCATCGAGAACTGTAGGGTTTGTCTTGAGTCTAACACAAAACTTGCTGCAGATAAAATAAAACGTTGCAGTTGGTTGTTTTTTTAGTTATCAATAAAACTTCTTAAAGTTCACTCCTATGTCAAGTTATAAATAAAGACTTGTGGCTACAAACTCATCAGGAAAACGGATTCGTAAAACTAAAAGTAGCGAGTGATTTTACCTTGTTTCATTTTATAGCTGAAATATCAATCTCTCTCTCTCTCTCTCTCTATATATATATATATATATGTATATTATATTATAACAGTGTTGGTTGTCACTAAATTACTTTGTGGGTTTGTGTCACACACCCGCACTCACTCACACACAACGGTTTTTTGACTGTATTTTTTCGATTTTCGATTAATTTCATCTTCTTAACTGCCTGATGATTGTTGTTTTGGAAAAAAATACTCCATGAAACCCAGGGGTCGCAGTCTACATTCCATCAACTATATATATGTATATATATGAATCGAGATATCGGAAGGCGTCAAGCGGGTATATATAAACAACAACAATTATGATTCAAAACCGTTTAAATTTCCTTCTCTTGCGCTGGTTTCTTCGTGGCTGAGTGGTAGAATCTTGTATTGGCGTTTGAGTTAACCGGGTTTTGATCCCAGTTTAGGGAATCTAGGCACACTGATGACTTCTGATAGAACGAAACAGATCTGTCTGTGGATGAAAATATGTATATATATAAAGAATGAGAGAGAGAGAGAGATAATTTATATATTTTTTGAAAATTAAATTCTTCATGCTATAAATATTTGTAAAATTGTATTTCTGAAATATAATATTTCATTATTGAAAGTGATTTACAAGTCATAATTCTATGATATCTTATAAAGATAAGTAATCAAGTATTTGCAAAATTTTGTTGTTATTGATAAGAAATATTTGTTCTTAACTGAGTATCCTTAACTTGTGACTTTGTCTGTATTTATCACTTAAAATTGTGCGTCGGCAGACAAGATGTATTCCTTCAAATTACTTAGAGTTTAGGATGAAGAAAAAGAGTCATGCTTTTGTGTAGCGAAATGGAAAGTAAACAGCCTTCTCCAAGATTTGAACTCTGTTCCTCGATTTCAGTTTCAGTGACGCTAAACGTTGTCCTAGTGTAGCGAGAAACATGCTTCCAGGATGTGCCAATAATGTCGTATTGTGCTGATAAAATAGAAAATTCTTGGGTTAATTGTTGTAAAGCAGTGTCATTTTTATTTGCACAAATAAATGATTAGATGCTAAGAAACTGGCCACACGTTAAACTGGAGACATACATTGTTTTTGTTTAATTTCACTGAGTCAGAAGTATGAGCATCCTGTAGAAACTGTACACATTGAATCGTTTAACACCAAATCAACGATTGTAACGGTATGCAGTCCAAATGGACGTTTGTGCTGGTACGGTCTCAAAATTACTACTATTACACATAGACGCTTGCACCCCATGGTTCTCAGTATAACCTTTGCAACGCTAATTAAGTGTCACTCGGACCCCTGTTGTAACCTAACCCTGAGAAAAAAGACGAACACTCAAAAACACCGTTTTCGGCAATTAATGCAAAAGTTTTAGTAGTCGGCGAGAAGAGAGAAAGCGTATTAAGAATGAGTTAATCATTGTAGCTAGAAAAAGAGAAATAAAACTTCGTGAGGAGAGAAATATAACTCAGAGCTTGAATTATCTTGCTTGTTTTCTATTGCGGTTCTAACATGTGCTTATTCACCGGTTTCGTCTTCATAGCTTCACGGTGGGTGTGAAACCGCTTTATAGAATGGAGCATTTAATTTAATTTTCGCCTGTCTTATATCGTGATGTCTGGTGTCCGACTATGGTCTTTACATCGTCAAGTCTCGTAGCCAACTGTCCTCTTTTCCTCTTTTTTATCAAGTGTTCACTCTTCCAACGGTTTTTCTGTTTGAGTTTCTTCCACTCAACGAGAAACTGTCACTAATTCGCTGCTGATACGTTTCTATTTCTAACTTGGACGCATGCTTCCATGAAGATCAAGATTTCGGGAACCAACATTTCGTTCTCTCTTTCAATTCTCCCTTTTAATATAAGTTTCATTCCTTTTCCCCCTCTTGTTGTAGACCAGTTGATCTTGCAAGGAAACTATTCACAATCAACCGGAGTCCCTAATTATTTTACAACACAAGATCAGCTGACATTGTCCGTTAATAACAACACCAAGCAAGGCATCTTAATTCAAATATGCCTCAAGCCTGCAAGAATTCCCAACCCAATTGGGATCGAACTTGCTACTCAATGATCAGCTTGATAAACTTGGTAATAATTATCCAACCAAAAAGTTGTCATCAAATCACTATATTATCTTGTTTAGAACTCTAACTTTTTCATACTTACCGCAAAACTTTCATTCAACTTTCGAGATTAAATACAAATTCTCATTTTTATGTCAAACAAGATATAAATTATTGGAGTATTGACACATTACAACATTCTTTTTTTTGTTTTGCTACAACTTGTATGCAATAAGTATACAAACAGACGAATAACCAGAGGTCAGGTGAGTACATTTTGTGTATTCACGTGTGGGGATACCAGAATAAAGTGATTAAGGATTACTAATATATATATATATATACACACACACAAATAATTTTCGTGGTACAAAATTGGATAATACCCTCTTAAAGACGAAAGTGTTTTTCATAAGGAGAATAAAAGCTTAAAAAATGACAAGCTAGCTAACTGGTTTCGATCCTCGCTCAACGGAACTACATCAAATAAAAAATCTTCTGGAAATATAGTGGGAAAAATATTTTGTATTGAAGACTATATCAAAATAATACTAAGTCCTAGCAGACATTATCTCTGTTTACAGAGAGACAGTCTGCAGGATAAAACATGTATGGTCTCAGGTACTTTTAAATAGAATGACAAGTATGACTTGCTTAGTATAGAGAACAAGTCTTTTATTAAGTCTTTTTATTTCTAGTATATATATATATACATATATATATATATATATACATATATATATAGATAGATAGATATATATATGCATGCTAAAAATTCCTTTACTTACGTTGAGGATAGCTCTGGCTTAACGTCTGTTGGGATTCGATCCCTCTTTAAAGCAACTCGTGGTGCTAGCCACTCTGAAGATTTGTGATACAATGAAACACTCTATCTGTTGAGGACAAAATACACATGATCCTCCCACCCATGCTTTGAGCATTTTGGTGGGGAAATTTGTCTACTGCCATATACGCTGAAAGGCTCTTATATCTAACAAGGTTCATTCGTATGACACTAAACGATCTGATGATGACATTCCAATCTTGAAGCCTTGGGGAATACTGACTACTCCTTCAATGTCATTACTCCCAGATACACATGCAACCAGAGAGGTAGTACCTATTAAGGTCCCTTCTGTGAGACAAAGAGAACTATTCTATCATTTACTTAACTTGAAACCATTTAACTGTGTGCAAACAATAGATAAATGTTAAACTGAATCATTACAATTCAATAGTAATGCTTGAAATAAATGAGCTCTATTTTTTTAGAAAATGTTATAAACTATTCTCTAACAAATCACATATGTAAAAATTGTGGATAGTTCCCCTACCCAGCGTCTCATCTACCCAGCGTCTCATCTACCCAGCGTCTCATCTACCAATAATGACATTAACACGTTACTGGCGAAGGCATGGACAGCTATTTATAATCTAGAAGTCATATAGAAGTCAGACCAATCAGATAAAATAAAACGCAGTATTTTTTCCAAGCAATGGTCATCTCAATAATTCTATATAGATGCAGCACACGGACGCTTACAAAGCGTATGGAGAGAAAGATTGACGGCAATTGCACAAGAATGTTGAGAGCAGTATTGAACAAATTCAGGAAGCAGTATCTCACAGAACAGCAGCTGTACAGCCACCTACCACCCATCTCGAAAATAATTAAAATTAGAGAAACAAGACATGCAGGACATTGCTAGAAAATTTAAGAAAAAAACAAAAACCGGATAGTTTTTTCTTAAAGAAATATTGCTCTGTAATAAATTACATTGAGCTCTCTACCAGGAAAATTTAAATGTTCAGCTCTTGAATGATTTTCTTGTCCTGAAGGAATTACTTCAAACTCTGGTTTAACTTGACCGAATAATACCTTTTTATATATATATATATATATAGAGAGAGAGAGAGGGTTTGGCTTTAACTAACTCACAGTGGTTTATATGCCATACAACACAAACAACACAAACAAAACAAAACCTATTAAAATGAATTTTTTTAGTAGACATTTCTGTATTTAATCAAACTACTGTATATGTTATTTTCTTACACATGGTAGTAAATGTATAAAATATCATTCAATCATTTTTTAACACAATGAAGGTTATTCAGCATTTTCATTTAAATCTCAACACATATCGTATAGAACCACATATACATTTTGATTAATTTTTGAACTTTGAGTAACACGAACATAAGTTCAAAATAAAGGTACGTATTAATGTACGTAGGTTTCGATTAGAGGTCCTTACGTTTGGTAAAAATACATATTTTAGAGGGATATGCGTGTGGCTTAACGACTAGCAATGCAGGAATTGAAATCAGTAACATGAGCTCCAGCTGTGACTTTTAGTGTTTTCATGGCATTCATTTTACTGGAAAATGCGTTGATCTACTTTTCATGGCGTAACGCGTACCGCCTTAGGAAATGGGCACAATAACTCGCGTTTCCAAACTTGGTGAAGCTGCTTGCGTTTCCCTTTTGCGGAAATGCTTTTGGGAAAATCTTAGATACATTCATGGATCCCTTCTTCCCTATCACAAGCTATTGGTAAATGATAGTGCCGACTGGGCTATTTAACCATGGTGCATTAAACATTCTTGGAGAAGTTAAACTGAATAGAAAACCAGCAGTAAAATGCTTAAAAATTTACTTTGTGTCGCATTCTGCGCGTGACGAGGCAATTGGGTAAATACACACTAGTGTTCTATATGTGAGAAAATAGCATGGCATTTGAAGCTATTTTCTCGCGAACTTTTAATCGATCGTGATCATTGAATTCTGAGTATTTTATTTTGTATTTTGTTAATTAATTTTCCACGGTTTTCCCGTCCAATTGAATCTTTGTTGTTGTTTCTATGCAACTGCAACTTGGTTATCTTTTCAGAAACACATGGAATGCAATTTATGCTGTGGAATAGGTTGCGTGTTGTGCTGGCCAGCAGCAGATTTGAATTCGATGAGGTTTGTTTGATGCATTTTGTTTAGTGTTTATTCTCCTTGTCAATCAACAGCTGGTTCTTTTGCATCAAATTTGGACACCTGCATTCTTAACAAGCTGGAAATTCACTGATTTCTAAACCTCGAGCTGTTGCCTGATCGGAGATGATGCTTTGTCTTTCTTCCTTACCGTTCTTGTAAAGGACAGGTGGAAGGTTATTTTGTAGAAGATAGTCGGTGTCAAGTAACGCCAGGTTTTTTGAAAGGTGCAATAAATATGCGGTAATCACCATGGCATATGAATAACTTGATAAGTATTGAAAGAAATAAAAACAGTTAAAAATTTGAGTGATTCGGCAAATTTTCCAAATTTATAATAAGATATGCTTTTTAATAAGATATCATTTATTGCTTTAATTGACCCTATTTTTCATGCTTATTCTATTCCGGCCTTGTTATTCCCATCAGGTCTAACTAGAAGGATTTCACAGAAGTATCGGTGACAGAAAGTTTTCTCGGTTTTCCAAATATCATCTGACAATCCAATGTGATTTAACAAGACTGAAGTCGGAGTGGTATCTATTTTTTTTCTGATCCTTCATTTTTCTTAAGAGTGACACTATAAACTCTTTTGCCTTTGAATGAATATAGTTTAAACTCTATTTAAACAAGATTATCAGATTAGTTACTCCAAGAATTAAAACAATTCTTTTGCCGATAGAACGTTAATTGATCCCAATAGTTAAGTTAGAATTATTTAAGATAGATTCATTTTCATAAAGAGGAAATACTAGCGCATTTTTAACAAATATTTCATACGAAAATATACTCTTTAGTTAATCTGTGAACCCAGGCATGATCAATGAAAAAGGTACCAAAAGCACTAGCTTTTATGTAGCTGTTTTTTTCATAATTAAACTATTAATGGTGTTAGATTTTAAAACTGAAATATAGGAACAAATGAATAAGAGATTTTTACACAAATATATTTATTAACATTTATAAGGATTTTAAAAACACTTATAATATGTGTAAGTATAAAATAAATTAACGAATTAAAAAACCATCATAGAAATAACAATAGTGAAATTAGATCGATCCAAATAACGGATCACCCAAATCTTCTGATTAATAAAATTATAAAATGTGGGTTTAAATATTTTGATTTGGGCTTCTAACAACTTTCGAAGCTTAGTTAAAATAGCATGTGTTTGAGCGAAATGGCATGAGTTCGAATTGCACCGATAGTTTTCTGATACTTCTGATCTGCTCGAAGTTATTGTTTGATGTTCCTACTGATTTGCTATAAAAAAAAAAGTTATTAAAAACTTAAATGAAAAAAAAAATTGTACTACTACTACTACTAGTATTAGTACCACTACTACTACTCTAAGGAGTAATGATAATATTAGGCGGAGGTGAATGCAAAATAAACAAAACAGTTTTGGAGCAACTTCTAGGATACGGAAGAACATAAGACAGGAATCGAATGGATAAATAGCATAAAAATAATTTTATTGACTTAAAGAAGGCTCTGAGGGGAATATGTATCGAGACCTACAAATGAAAACACTTAATAGAGAACCAAATTAAAAAAAAAGCCATGTTGGCATGCATTGATCCTAGTTTTAAAAATTCAGGGTCACCCAGGGTAGACTGGCTCTACAACTAAGTAAATGTCTAAAAGAAGCAAGAATGACGAAGGGAAAACTACCCTGATCTAGAGCCCCACTCCAACCCAAAAATAAAGCATCCATTCTCAACAACTATTGATCGATAACTTGTCTACCTATATAATGGAAAATCCTATCTGCACATAGAAGTGAAGAAATATAGATTAAACGCTTGTATGCCACAGACTGTTTCCGGAGGAACATACAGAGTACGTAGAAGAACAAGGGGAATATAAAACCAAGAATTCATAGATCAGCAAATTGTCTAGAAGCCCAAAACAAAATGGAAAATTTAGTCCTGGTAGAGATTAACTTATAAAAGTCCAATAATATGGTCTCGTTAAAGGTATAAACTCTTGGGCAGCCTCATTTATAAAAAAAAATGGACCATTCTTAAAATGGGCAATGGAGGAACTCTGAAAAATCGACCAGAGGATAAAAAACTGATGATGATGCACATGGCTTTAAATCCGTGAGATGATTTTGTCTTTCCGTGTCAAGAAAAGGATGAAGATGACTCATCAGTAGGACGAAGCAGGATAGAAAGTGTGAATTATGTAAAGACTGAGAGACAGAGAGAGAGATACAGAGACATAGAAACACTGAGACGGGACAGTTAATCCCAAAGTAAGCGAAAACAGCAAACTTGCAAAAATTATAAAAAGGATGACTGGGTGGAAAGGGCAATCCACCGGGAGCTGTGCAAGAGATAAACATTTGACCATACTAATAAATGTAATATAAACAAACTAGAATCCGGTCACATAAATTTCTCAGGATCTTTTTGATAAAACAGTTACTTTATTGATGTAGACCCAGTTTGGGACCAATAAATATAACTCGGAATAAGTTTAAGGATATATTGAAGTAACAAGATACAGAGAAAAGTGGTGGCGTAAGCTAAGCTTACTTGTCAGTCGAATATCCAGTCTCAATCCAATCTCACGACGACCGAATCACGAGAGTACTTGGCTCTCGATTAATATAGGATTTGGAAGAGTCCATAAATGGGTAGGTAACAGTCCCATAATACTTATACAGACAAAAAAAGATATAGTTTTAATTTCCAAGAAAAAAGAACTCGCACCCAAGTAGAGTTTTTGTTTCTCTTGAACAACATCTGTTAAATAAAAATAAAGGGGAAAAGATAGATAGACAAATACTTGGACCTTGCTAAAGCACTAAAATACAAAAAAAAATTATTACATGGAGGTTACCAATTATTGATGATGTGTTTGAAATGGTCAAAGGAAATGGAAAAAGACAAGAGATGTTGAAATAGAGGAAGAATTGAAACACATCATGAAAATTGATCGCAGCATCAAAAGAGGGGTTAGAATACATAGGAGAGCTCTGGAGAATTGTCGTGGCTTCCTGTCACTAATACTACAGTGAAAGGCCACAGCCTATCGCTTGTGAAAAACTAACAACGAGAAAACCAGGTGGAAGACTAAAAGAGAGACTACCGTGGTCCAAAAAGACACCCAAAAGAAAACGCTTTCATTAACTACAGACCCTTAACGTGAGTACCGATGTGGAAAATACTAACGGTACAAATAAGGGAGGAGATATACTATTCGCTAATAAGCCTCGAAATGTTTCATAAAGAACAGAAAGCATGCAGCAAGAGAACCAGAGGAACAAGAAAGCAACTATACATTGATCAAAACACTCTCAAGGCAAGGAAAACGAGATGAAAAAACCTAGTTATGGAGTGGATCAACTACAAAAAGGCATATGAAATCGTCCCGCAAAACTGGATAATAGACTGTTTCACAGTGTACAAGATATCCAGTGAAGTCATAAGGTTTATCGAGAATACAATCGATAACTGGAGAGTGCAACTCATAGTTGGAGGGAAAAACTTAGCTGAGTTGAAAATCCTAAGGGAAATTTTCCAGGCAGATGCCCATAACTATCTGTAATAGCGATGATGCCTCTGGGTCGTATGTTTAGAAAATGCACAGGCTGATATAAACTTCATAAATCGCAAGAAAAAAAAAAACAAAAAAACAACTAATGTACATGGTTTGCCAAAAGTGAAAAAAAGGAAACTAATATAGACAGTGAAAAAATATAGGGAGGGAAAATCAGAAAGATCGGAATAAAGGAAAATTACATATTTGGGGATATTAGAAGCGGAAGCAGAAGCAATCAAACATGCAGAGATGAAAGAAAAAATTAAGAAAGAATACCTCTGGATAACGAGAAAACTACTCGAAAACAAACAACATAGTAGAAGTTTCATTAAAGGGGTAAATACCTGGGCAGTCCCCTTAAAATATACTCGAAGTTATTCTTAAAGTGGACAAGAGAAGAACTTGAACAAATGGATCAGAGAACAAGAAATCTCATGATGATACATAAGGCTTTACATTCCGGAGATGACAGAAACAGACTGTGTCGGGAGAAGAAAGAGGAATGAGACTCCCAAGCATTATGGATAGCGTTGATGTATCGCTACAATGACTATCAAAGATTGGACACTGTGGAAAATTAGAAAATGTTACGGGTAGAAAAACTAAACAGTTATAACTCAATCTATGGACAAAGAAATTGTTTAAGTAAGTAATGAATGACGATTTAAATTCTTTCGATTAAAAAAGGTGACCATTGAAGTTTTACCTAGAAAATACTTATCTTAAAATCAGTGTCTTTAATTTTTTGTGAACTGTTGAAGTGCCCTCTTTCTTGTACGAATACCAAATCACATTAGTGATACGAGCACAGACGATAATCAACCTCTGTGTCTGGGTTAGCCACAATATACGACCCACTGAAAAATGTCTAATACAAATCTAAATCGACGTGGGTGTCATGATCAAATCAACTACTCAACTGAGAAACATCAATAGCAGAAATCATATAGAAAAGAAGATAAATATGTGCTTCAATCTTAATTTTACAGTAAACCTACACAAAAAGAGTATAAAAAATTAATGATCAAAATTTGGGCAGAATTAGCGTGATTTAATACTAATGCTAAACATTTATTGACCAAGCTAGAATGATATTAGTATAAGATTAGTTTCTGACCTTGCGGTATACGGAATAGTAGAGAATATAAAACAATATCCATCTACTCGAATCGAAAGATTAAATAATGAAAGAAAAAAATCCTCCGAACTGAAATGAAAAGGAAACTACTTAAAAACCAAAACACCGGAGACCTCGGTACCACAAAACAAATCGTAAAACAAGACAAAATAGAAGTGAAGTTAATAAAGAAAATCATGAGTGAAAACAAGACTACATTATTATTCCTCAGGAATCAAGACTGGAAAAAATCAAGGTATAAATCGAAAAAGGAAATAAATTGTTCCCAGATATCCCATCGGGCAAGCTCACTGAATTAAAAGAGCTAATTTATGTAGTGGCGAAACTATTCTGTGACAAAATCTTTGTTCCTAAAAAGAACCCTAACAGAAATACCAAACTTGGCTGGCAATTACACTAGAAGGACAAATAAAGAAACTGAGCCAACATGCGAAAATATAAAGGAAAGAAAAACACACTGGGATATGTTGGGATGAAAAGACCAAAAAAACCCCAAAATCAGCAAAGAAGTTTGATGATACAACTGCAAGAGTTGAACGAGAAATATTGGCGAAATATAGGTCATTACAAGGTCAAACAATCGATTGAGCAGGATATTTCAAAATAATGACAGAAAGTTTTATCAACAAATGGGCGGAGAATACATGAAGATAAACCAACAATCGGCTCTAAAGGGAGCTAACAGATTTTGGAGTAAAATGTGGGAACAGACAGAACATTAAAAAGGCCGAATGGATAATTAACATAGAAAAATTATTCCAAGGTCTCCAAGAGTGCCTTGAGGCTGGAATACACCTGGAAGTGTTCAATACAACGCTCAAAAAAGAACTGAATTGGAAAACCCACAGGAATGATAGCGTACATGAACCTTGCTTTTAAATCTTCACATCTATTCATAGTGGACTTGTTCTTGAACTGAGTTGATACGTAGAAGCAAGAATACCCAAATAAATGACTAAAGGGAAAATTTCTCTGATCCACCATCCCATCCCCACAAAAAAGAACTATCTCCAGCAACTATAGACCGACAATATGTCTACTATGATGTGGAAAATCCTCACTGCTCAAATTAAAGAGAAGATGTATAACTTGCCTGTATACCGCAGATTGCTTCCGGAAGAGCAGAAAGTGGGTATTGGGGAAAAAGAGTAACGGGTGAGTTACTGTATATTGATCAGCACATCCTCAAGGAGATCAAACGCAAGTCGGAAAAATGTAGTCATTGCAGGATAGACTACCAAAAGGCTAATGATAGGATGCCGGCAGTCATAAAATTCGTTATGGAAGCCATAAGCAAATCCAAAATCCAGAAATTCATCTTCCAGCGAGACGCGCCTTTTCTATTACAATTTGTCATTACATACTTTGAAAATCCACAGGGAACAAGAAATTTACAAAATCAGAATAACAGATTAATCACCTTTGGTACAAAGACGACATCAAATATTTTTCTAAAAAGGCAAAAGAACAAAATAATTTGATACAAACAATAAGAATACAATGCTAGGATATAGAAATAAAAATTGGCATACAATATTAGCCATGAAATAATGAAAAGTTGAAAAAGACAACTGAGGGAAGGAACTGAACTGTGGAATCAAGAAAGTTTTAGAATGCTAGTAGAAAAGGAAAATTACCAGTACCTTATAATATTGGAAGCAGACGCCATCAAACAGGAGGATATGAAAGAAAAAATAATAAAAGAGTTGCAAACGAACCAGAAAAGTCACAAAACCATTGGGATTAAATGACCCACAGGGGTTGATATGCCGTTAAACAAAACTCAAACAAAACCAAGCTCAGCAGGAAAAAGCTCATTAAAGAGATAAACAACTGAGCAGGCAACTGATAAGATAGTAGAGACCATTCTTAAAATGAAGAAGGGAAGACAAATGAATCTGAGGACAAGAGAGTTGATGACGAGGCACAAGAATTTACATTCGAGAGATGACATAGACTGACTATATACGTCCTGAAATAAAGGTGGAAAAAGACACGCCAGCATCGATGTTAGCTGGACGCATCAACACTAGGACTTGAGGACTACATAAAGAAAAACAAAGAAAAATTAATTACAGCAGTCAGTAACAGAATTGACATATGGACAAAAAGAACAACAAAACAAGGAAATAGATATGTGAAGAAAACAACTTTATATATATTTCAAACAAAAACCTGGTAAAATCTTACGCTAGAAGACTTTAACATGGCTACGAAAAAGAAAACCTTGAGAAAAAAAACAACTTCCAATTGCAGCATAAAACAACACCATAATGACCAATATGTTAAAGCAAAAATCGATGATACACAAGAAAAAAGCAAGCGTAAGTTTTGCGATGATAGAGATGATACCATCAATCACATAAGAGAATGTAGGAAACTGGCCCAAAGAGAGTGTAAGACTAGACACCACTTGTTAGAAATTGTAATCCACATGTCATCCTATGCTAGTCAGGGTAGTTGATTGTAGCCTCAGTTTCGTGAGTGCAACATACGTTTCCAGCGTTTATAAACTCTCTCCGTGTCCACGTTGTGTTTGAAAGATCTATAGATATATATGAATGAAAATTGTGTCACTTTTGTTGTATTTTAGAAAGAGACAATTGAGGTATTTGTCTAGCGTAATCTTTCTATGTTACTCAATTTTTCGGAGAGTTAGGCTTTTGCAGGAGAAGATTTAGTTCTTGGAAAGATTTATTTTCTTATCCTTTTATGTGCGGTATGGACATCAGATTTCTTCTCTCATCTCCCCACCCCCTATCCAAAATTTATTTTTATAGAAAATTCCAAATTGGCCAAAAATTCATAGATCAATTCTTATTCTTTTACTACTTTTTGAATGGACAGGCAATCAAATGCGCTGATCTACGTCTTTGGCAAGAGTATCATTTCCATGTATCAGATTTTAATTTGTCACCCAATCACACCACAATATAGTCGCTTAGTGAATTAAAGGTCCCAGCTCACACATTGTATGTATCTCTTTTAACATTAACCAGAACAAAAATCAAAATCTGATTAATCTATCCAAAGATTTGACCTTTTAACCCTAATAAGTGGGCAAGGGTTGTTATGATTTAAAATAGATCAATGCACTGACTAATCGCTAAGTTTACTTTCTGTTTCGACAATTTGAATATTCTGTTAGTACTAGTCCTTTGTTGATTAAGTTGAATTTTGAATTTCTTTCAAAGTCAATAAGTCAGTTTTGAATCTTAATGAAAAGAATTTCAATGTCCTAAATAGAAGATTTCAGCACCAGTGAATACTTCCTATTCTCATACACTGGCAATTGAGGAAGCGATTGAAATTTGATGAGAACTGACAGATTACTGAGAAAATTCCTGGAGACCGGTGGAGTGTTGCTGCCTCTGAGATTCCAGTAAAAGAGAATCGGCTAAAACTGGTGTGAATAACCCACAAAATCGTAAGTAATGATAATAATCTAAAGTTTAGAATACCTTGGTAATCGCTAATGAAAATTACACTAGGTCCGTCCTAAATAAGACAAAAGAGGAGCTCGATACCTAATTTCTATAACGAGAGAAATACTGGCCTTTATTTTTAATATATATCCAAATCTCTCAAGCGGTAACCTAATGATAATAATCAAACCATTTGAATTTACAGCCAATATATGGGAATGGGATTTGGTAATAGAAAATATGCTATGTTGATAAAAAAAAAGAGAAAATAGAAACAACGGAGAGAAAATAACTACCGAATCAGAAATGCATCAAATCACTTAGAGAAACGAAAATTGCAACTACCCGGGAATATTGTTAACAGATACTATGAAACAGACCTGCAAGAAATTGGTAAAAAACGAGTATTTCAGAAGAGCAGGAAATCTTTTCAAAACCAAACTCTGCATCAAAAATTACATCAAAGAAATAAATATTTAGAAAGTAACCCTTGTAATTTACGCGAGAGGATTTTAAAATGTATAAGAGAAAGGTTCAGACGGATGGACCTAAGAAAATAGATATCGATGATGATTCACAATTTCTTATACTTAGGAAATAACTTAGACATACTCGATGTTTCAAGAAAAAAAGGAAGATGACTTACAAGCTTTGAGGATAGTTCAGATACAGCGCTTCTGGGATACAGAAAATATGCAAAAATAAGCTAAGGAAAACAAATTACTGCAGACAATAACTGAATATAAATTCATCAAGGAAGCAGAAGTTGACTATTGACTAGAAGACTCATTTCGACATGCTGTAAATTGTGAGGGTAGCATAACAGGAAATAGACCTAT
Source organism: Sepioteuthis lessoniana (assembly GCA_963585895.1). Taxonomy (NCBI): domain Eukaryota; kingdom Metazoa; phylum Mollusca; class Cephalopoda; order Myopsida; family Loliginidae; genus Sepioteuthis; species Sepioteuthis lessoniana. Next base: position 6,987,938 of record OY757910.1, read on the forward strand.
TTCTCGAAGTAAAACAAACGCAGGTGTTTCTTCAGTGGACGTACCGCTTAAATTAGGTAGGTGGCATGTTATACAGGAAGTATGTCTGCGCAAAACGAAGAAGTGGGTTGTGTGACCACGAGGATTGCATAGGTGACCGGAAGATTATATAAACCAGAGAAGATTTCGACATTGGCAGAGGGACGATTCGAGAAAACAAAGAGCGACAGAAGAACTATTCTACGTTACGCCACTCTGGGCGCTGGCCTTTATCTAGACTGCCCTGGGTGGAGCGGTAGAGAAAAGCCTGAATTGATGACACTCGTGAAAGCCGAGAAGCGAGAGGGAATTATGATGTCTTGAATTGGCCCTGCACCAATTTCCCGAAAGCCGAACGAAGAAGAAGCGATTCACTGAAGATTCATATCTCTCCATGTATATATCCCAGCCATCTTCAACTCTCTCCACCACATTAAAATTTCGTTCATTTGTGTTAATAAAAGGAAAAGAAAAAAAAAACAGATTATATTTGTATACATCGGCGTTGTTGTCTGTTCTTCCCCGTATGCATCACCATCACTAGAAAGTGGAATTGACAGCATAAGGAAAAACATTTGGAGAAGTGAGAATCCAGAGACACATCTTCTTGGGAAATGCATGTCTGCCACTACTATTTGTAATAGCAATGATACCACTCGGTCACATTCTTAGGAAATAAAATGAAGTCTAGAAATTTTCTAAATCTCAAAAAAAAATATTAATGACCTTAGGTATATCGATAACATCAAGGTGTTTGCAAAATATGAAAGAGAATTGGAGACTTTCATATATCGTTATACCCCAAAAGCACAGTTGTACCACTACATGCTCGAACATGTTTATGGCCATATCTCTACGTTTTAATTAGTTTTTGGACCCTGTTGTGACCCCGCAGTGAGAAAAGTTAACATACACAAGAAACTCTTAGTTCCCAACATAAAGTTTTATTCCCTATAACAAATTGTAAGTTGTTACGGGGAGAAAGAAAGCGAGTATGAAATTTGAGTTGACCGCGTTAACAGGGCAAAGAGAAACAACATATCTGGAGCAGAAAGAAAGAGCAGAAACAGACCGTGAATTTTCTTTCCGCCTTTTCTTGCTGTTTTAAGGTCCCTTTTCGGAGCCCACCACCAAAAAGGGGCTCGTAAAATTGTGTCTGCCCTCACATCTTTGTAGCTAGTATTCAACTAACTGTCTTTACCTCCTCAAGTCTTCTAGCCAACTCCCTCCAACCAAGTTTTACCGTTCTTTCCGTCTGGTATCGGTGGAAGGAACTCCCGTTTCTGCTGATTCCACACCAATGTAGAAGATTTGAAACCTCCGGTTTTTCTAGTCATCCCCAACTAACGCAATCATTCACCCGTGACCAGCAGACATTTAAACAAACGCTTTAGCCTGGGTCACTCAGAAGTCAGCCGCCTGATCCTGTAGACTCATTGTCAGCCGTTTTGTCCTATCATTCATCTTCTCTCTCTTCCTCCCCCAAATCTAACCTCTTGTTTTCTTGACCTTATCATATCATGTTACATCTGATACAAAAGATAAGAATATACAGCCAGTATGTCGGAATGGATAAGAACATATAAAAAAGCAGAATGCTTATAATGAGATATGGAAATAGAAAAATAATGGCAGGAATATTACTGTTACATAGAGAAAGAATCAGAACGCTAGGAGAAAAAGAACATTTTCACTACTTGGGAATATTGGAAGCGGACCCCATCAAACAAGTGGAGTTTTAAAAAAATAATGAAAATATACCTCATATAAACGAGATGACTTCTCGAAACCAAACACTGCAGCAGAAATCTTATCAAAGGGATTAGCAACTGGGCTCTACTCTTGTAAGATTCTACGGTCCATTCTTAAAGTGGACAAGGAAATAATTCAAAATAATAGACTTGAGGACAAGAAAGCTGATAAAGATTCACTACCTTACATCCGAGAGAAGACATGGACAAACTATTTCTGCCGGGAACAGAAGTAAGAAAAGACTAGCGAACATTGAAAATATCGTGAAAGTATCAATATGAAAACTGGAGGACAACATTAAAAAGATCAAAGAAAGACTAACAACAGCGGCCAGTGACAGCATTGACAGAACAATACAAAAAAAGAAATAGAAATAGGAAGACAAACAACTGCATGGGTATTTCAAGCAACAAAGTAGATACATCAAATGAGACGAACTGGACAGGAGCAAGAAAAGGAAACTTTAAGAGTGAAACTGAATCGAAAATAGATAATACGCTGCAGAATAGGAAATGAAATTTATGCGGAGGTTGAGACGAAACGATTAATCACGCCATAAGCGAATTTAGCAAAGTACCGCCAAGGGAATATAAGACTAGACACGACCAGGTGGAGATCATCCACTGGGAATTGTAAAAGGAATTGAAATTTGACTATACTACCAAATGGTATATGCAAAAATTGATCACCTAATCTCAGGAAAAAGACAGAACAAAAGAGAACCTGCCGTGCAGAGAACTTGGCCATCCCGACGAACCACAGAGTGAATATCAAAACAACAGCATTGTTAACATCGGCCAGAATACTGAGAAGAGTCCTTGAGAACTGGGGAAACTTGCTGTCACTTAGACTCCAGAGGAAGACCATTAGCTAACGCAGGTGTGAGAAACTCGCTATAATAATAATAATAATGATGAATATATAATACCAACCATAAGCAATGACAATCAATATCAGCTGCTTTTCTCTGGGCCGTTTTTAACTAAAGTGATGGAATTATATTGCCGGGGCCAGTTAGGGGCCTAAAAGAAGACACGGAAGAAGAGAAAGTAGGTTGAATAAGCGTATTAAATAAACAGGACATATATACAAAATAAAAGTGCCAGTGCAGCAGATAAACGTGTCCGTTCGAACTGCCATGAGAAAGTTTGTATTTGTCATTTGTCCCACTGACCGGAAGAGTGTTGCACAAGGCATTTTTACATGGGTCCTGGCGCGAGGGAATAGACCAGACACACCTAGTGGCTCCAAAAATGTTTCGGGCTCCATCGACATTCTCCTAAAAAAGAGGTGCAACAGGCACCAGGCGATAAACCCCCTCTCCCTGCAGATGACTTAGAGCTTAGGGGGATGGCCTCAAGAGGCTCAAGGATGACGGTCTTGGTGCCCCCAATATGAATGTTGACTTACTGGAATCCATGTGAGACTGACTGCCGACACAACCCCGACACACCCGACCAGAACCGTGTATATGACCAGCACTGCCGACCGAAGGGTGCCCCAGCCTAGCGCTGGGCGGACGTCTCTGTAAGAGTAAAATAGGGTTAGTATTTATGAAAGTGGAAAAGTTCATTATCGTGTTTGTAGATCACCATAAGATATATGTAAGGTAATTGAGTGGATTATTCGTTGTAATTAAAAATAATGAGGGAAAACTGGTGGTCCGAAATTCTTGAACGCATGCGCGGAAGCAAGTGGAAGTGGATGTCCCTCCCGTTGACATCGAGTGGAAGTGAGGGGACGACCAGTGTCTTTTTCGGAAGTTGACAGCGAGAAGCGATATGGTAAAGACATCAGAAGAACTCGAGCCAGGAAGGTATAAGGAGAAATATTTTTAGTAGGGGTTGCGCTCCAAAAGGGGCGTCAGACACAGCAGACAAGCATGTTAGAACCAGGAAAAAATTCAAGGTCTGTGCCTGCTGATCTATTTTTCACTACGATATATTGCTTAGAATTGACTAGTTGACACGGTTATCTCATGTTTCGATACTCCCCGTCTTTCTCCCGGTTGCTACTCACTACCTAGTAGTGAATAAACTTTTGTCTAATTTAACGGGGTGGCAACGGGTCGAAAAATCTTTCTTGATGCAGCAATGTTTCATATAAAGGGCAATGGAGAATTCGTCATGGTAATGATTAAAAAAAAAGAAGAAAGAATTGCCTTCTAATTGTTATGTTAGTTCCAGGAGAAAAAGTTATCAATCAAAGAAAGCAACAAAATAAGTAAATACAAAGACTTGGAAATAAAATTTGAGAAACTATGGCTCCTTAAAAAAATACTGTGCCAGTTGTAGTGAGGCCCTCTTTTTGGTCAAAAGAGTGAGAGATAAACTTATTAAAAAGATTTCTACTGGTCTTAAACGATAAGAAATAGAAAACATTGCACTTTGCAGAACTGCTCATTCCCTTAAAAGAGTACTAGGAAGGTGACTGTAAATATTACCAAAAAAGGAGCAGCAAAACATGTACACATACATACTACTTTCCTTCACTTTAGATCTAGAGTAAAGACTAGTTGAAAGATGTTTAGAAACCGAAAATACGACTAAAAATTAAATAACAATAATAACAATAATAAAGAATACCATTTCTATGGAACATCAAGGTGTTGGTGATACCAGTTGTAATTGATGGACTCGGAATAATCCTCAAAGAAATGTAAAGGGACTAGAAGATTCAGAAATAAGAGAATTAGTGAAGACCATCCAGACTACAGCATTAATAAGATCGGCCAGAATATTGAGAAGTGCACTGGAGACTTGAGATTTGAAGAAACTTGCTGTCATTCAAACTCCAGAGGAAAACCATGAGTTAACCTGGATATGAAAACCGTTCGAAAGAGTAAAATAATAATATCAATATGACAAGGTCTTTGCACAATTAGGAAAGCGTGAGACGAAAGAAAAAAAACTACAAATTCCAGAATAGATTAACAGCAGATGTCATTAAACAACCTTAAATTTAAAAAAAAATTGGATAAACGGAGTATTTTAGAATAACAAGAAAACTTATTGTAGCTAAACGCGTTAGCTTAAATCTTATCAAAGGAATGAAAACCTGGTTAGTCTCCTTTATAAGATAATCTGGACTCTTCTTTAATTAAACAAGAAAAGCGTTACTCTCGAGTGATTACGTAGACATACTCTACGTAATATGAAAAGGAGGTTGAGCACTCGCAGGATTTAGAATTGCGTCTATGCAACAACTCCGGGACTCGAGGAATCTGGAAAAATTAGAAATAGACAGATTACAGCAGTTAGTAACAGCAATAACAACAGAAGTATTTTAAGGACCAATGGATTCATACTTAATGCACAAACAAGAATATGTCTGTCAAGATGGGACGCATCCAACCTTATCACCCTATCCCGACCAGAAAACCAGACCTTGTATTAATTAACGCGAAATGAAGAACTTGTCATCAAGTAGATTTTGTTGTTTCATCAAACTAGACAGGAAAATAAAGGAAAGCATCCGTCTCTATTTCTCTCTCTCTCTCTCTCTCTCTATATATATATATAGAGAGAGTCTTTATCAAGGAGCAGAACGAGTTGTTTATATGAAGGTGACACACATGGAACCATCTTCAATGACCTGAAAAAGAGATTGGATGAAAAGAGCAGAAGAAATTTTTAGCCATCTAGATCACAGCACTGTTAAAATCAAACATTTTCCTCAGAAGAATACATCATGCATATACGCCTACGCCTTCAAGCGTACGTGCTCATATAGACACGCAACACTAATACTTATACATATCATCATCATCATATCGCGCTGGTAGCACGGATATCCCTGACCCTCTCTCGCCACTCCTCCCTATCCTTCATCGCCCTTGGTAGGTCTTCAGGACAACATCCCGTATCCTCACATAGCTGCTGAATGTATGTTCGTGCTGGTCGTCCTGCTTTTGCACGGCCATGTGTTGGGGTCCATAAGAGTACATCTCTTATGAGTTCGTCCCTGCTTCTCCAGCAGTGTCCTGCATGTCTGGTTCGTCTAACTTGAATAGTTTTCGTGATAGGGGGCAGGTGGCCGTACAGTTGGTATCTTGTGGGGTTTTGCCGCCAGGACTTGTTTAAGATTGCGCGTAGCATTCTTGTGTAATTGCCGTCTAGCTTCTTCTCCAGCCGTTTTGTTAGCGTCCCTGTGGTGCAGCCATATAGCAGTATCGATGTGACCGCTGCCTGGAAGAAACTGCGTTTCATTTTATCGGTTAGGTCTCATTTCTATATAATCGATAGCCTATTGATAGCTGTCCATGCTTTCGCTAACCTCGTTTTGATGTCCTTTTCGGTTGATTCGACACTGCTTCCTAGGTAAGTGAATTTGTCTAAAAGTATTAAATCTTAAAAGGAGTCGATTGATAATTATGATCAGAATTCTAAACTCTTGACAAACAGATCAGACTGGGCGTCAAAGATTGTTTTTTTTTTGTTTTGTTTAATGACATATCAACATTTGCGGATTATCTAATACCAGAGCCACCCTTATAGAAGAAAAGTAGAGGCACTCTTTAACCTATAAATGGTGCAATAAGAAGGTAATTACTTTCCTAAAGGTCAGTGTAATAACGCGACTAGATTTTGAAGTCGGTTACATAAATGTCACAGCCTAGATCATTAGACAATACGCCACGGGGACAAACCTTTCCAAACGCGAAGTGGTCATTGTTATCTGTACCGTGTCATTGTGCAAAATATTTTCATTGGACACTCCAGTTAAACCAGGTTGAACTCGATATACACCGTATTTTACTCGTAGTAAACTTAGTATTATTTACAAGCGGTGGCTTTAATGTCACCGTATTTTCGCGTTGAAACATACAAATGAAGTGAAGACCAAATCTGCCTTTCCGTTGATATTGACAACTAGTTCATTTCCCTTTTCTCAACGGAGTTATGATCAGGTTGTCGAGGGAAATCAATCCTCAAAATGCATTAGAATGGGCATTGGCAAAAAAGATCCTCGTAATTATCAAAGGAGATGATGAACGAGTTATATTCTCCCAGGCCCATCGTTAATGTACGATGCCTGCATGAATAAGTGACTTGGTCCAGAGAAAATGTAATAATATTTTAAAAATGTTCTATCCCATCCGAAGATCAAATCACAAACAAAAGAGTTTGAACATTAATATTCCTTTAACAATTTATATACTTCATCATTAAAATATGTACTCATAAGTGCCATGTTGAATTTATCTCATGTCTCCAAAAGTTTATTCAAAATGGTCCATCATTTATTAAAATGAAAAGAATGTTTGTACGAAGCATTACAACTTTTGTTCGAAGAATAATCTACGTTATTAAATGTTTATCCTCAGATTGTCAAAATATTATTTCATTTGAAGAAGAGTATCTAAGTGTGACGTCAAATTTACTAAAATCCCAAAACGGGATTTTATTTTTCGCACGTGTGAAGACGGGGCAGACTGTCACTTGATCCCTTGTAGAATAAGTCCTCGTTCAGAGTCCTTTCTCGGGCATGTAGGAACTGGCATATTATGTGAGGGTTAATTTGTGGCTAGACTGACCGCCCTTGGCAAGGGGTTTCCAAATTTCACACTATACACCCACCCACCAAGGCCACTAGTTCTTCCTCCCCTAGAACAATGGAAGATATGGACCTCTAGGTTTAGAAGTAATAATATTAATTATCGTAGTCGACAACTCCGGTTTCCCATGTGATATTTTTAAAGGAATTCAGATAGGACAAATTAAGCGGGGATAAGGCAAATAGAAGTTGAAAAAGAAGCATGAAATAATAACTTGGTAGCAGACGACACAAAGAACAAGCTCCAACACGTGGAAACATTAAAATATATCAATCGTTTTACTACACGTAGATACACATCTTCAACGTGTCAGCTATAATATAAACAGATAGTACATAAACATAAAGGTCTTTCTTCTTTTCTTTTCTTTCGTCTTTAGTCTTTCTTCAACTTGAGAGAGCGAGAGAGAGAGAGAGAGAGAGAGAGAGAGAGAGAGAGAGAGAGAGAGTGTGTGTGTGTGTGTATAATTGAGTATAGGGAGAAACAGTTTCAAAGTTTACTTATCTTATTCCGATGGATTCCTGTGGAGAATATTTTTTCTTTAACGGGCTATCAGACTTTATGTTCTTTTTAGTCCTGGCTTGAAGGTATGGCTTCTTCTTGTCCAAGATACCTTTCGTCTTCCTTTACCCGGAGTCTTGGCTTTAGATTCGTTTGCCACGACCTCTGTCCAAAGAACTGATTTTTTTATTCCCTACTTCCGCTGACGGATGCAGCTCCCATTTCCGTTTTAGTGTCCTAGCCAATCATTTAGCTTCTACCTTCTTCCTTCCCTGTCAGGCGACCCGAGTACGGTCACGGAGTACAGATAGCCTGACCCACATTTTTCCTTCCTTCAACGGCCAGCTGAAGTTGACCTACATTCTTTATTTGTCTTTTAACGGTCAATCTTTGGCTAATTCAACCACGGATGGTAGTGGAAATTCCTTATTTCTCTTCTCTTAGTGGGAGACCTCGTGACACTAAGAATAAAATCAAATTTCAGAATTTGAATATGATTAATATTTTAATTGAATTCAATATCTTTATGTGAGATGAAACATCTTATTTATCGATGTAATCGTATTTTTTTAGATAAAAGGTTCATACAATTAGAATATGAAAAATCTTATATTTAGATTACATTATTTATATTTGGAATATGAAGGGTAAAATTCTCGACGATTTGAGTTGATTTTCTTAAATATGAACAATTAATTTCACCATACAATTTATAAACATTTATTCAAACTTTAAATAATTTTATCACAAATATTAATTTACTTGTTATAATTGAATGAAACTAAATTTAAAATTTACGATTAGTTAGGCACTATGAGGTGAGCTAGCTAAAAATGGAATTGGCGACCCGATTTCGCCTCCTGGTCAAGGCTATTTGTGTTTTATTTCACTCTAATGCTCTGTTCTTCCCCCAGGGAGGGGTGAGAATAAGGATTGGTCAGACTATGATCTTTAGCTTTTTTAAGCAATCAATCAAGGAGAAGGAAAACTGAATTCAGATTAGCTGTACTTAACTGTACCTGACTCACATAATGCTTCTGTTGCGGGGTAGGATAAATACTTAGATTGATTATTACATTTTAATTCTAAATGAAGGTAGACAGATTTAAATTTGATGGCTTAAAACCACAATCCAATTTGAATTACTATAATCTACGTATTGTTGCCGATAATAAATAAGTCTATTTAAACCGGTCTAAGTGATGTTTAGATTTCTGGTGTTAATGTACTTTTTGTAGTCGCTTTTACTTCAAGATAAGAAGCTAAAAAGAATAAATTATCATATTTTTTATACATTTAAAAGAATATTTTCAAGAAAGTTCGGGAAATCTACATCGGCTTGTTTCACTGAAAGATTGTAATGGAGAGGTAACTAAAATAATAAAAAATTAGCTCAGACAACATAAGATGATGTTTTTCCGTTTCCTTACGTGAAAATTGTGGAGGTTTGATAATTCCTGTTATCGTGGAGAGTGGATTTTAAATGGCAGACAAATAACATGCACAACAGAACATGAAGAAATTTGTTTTATGTCATAAAGTAAAAAGAAATAGATTAATCAACTCCTATTGGCATGGAAAAAGTGTATTCAAGAGGACAAAATACACAATAGAAAATGTGAGAGGATTATGAGAGAAACAAGAATTATATCTGATTTTGTTTTCTCTATTTTAGCAATATCTACACCGCAACGTATTTCAATTTACGATGAAAAGGCAATAAAGAGGAACAAAAATGTAATTCATCGAAATGAAAACAGTAAAAGGAGGAGCTTAACGGCAATTACCCAAGAAATGCTGTGAGCAATACTGAGCAAGTCCGAGAGGCAACACCCCACAAAAGAGCACCTATACGGCCACCGACCACCCATCACGAAAACTATCCAAGTTAGACGAACCAGACATGCAGGACACTGCTGGAGAAGTGAGCATAAACTCATAAGCGACATACTCCTGTGGATCTCATTACATGGGCGAGCAAAGCCAGGACGACCAGCTAGAGTCTATATACAACAGCCCAGTGCCGATAAAGAATGTAGCCTTGAATACCTCCCGAAAGCAATGAACGATAGAGACGGTGGCAAGAAAGGGTCAGGGAGATTTGTATGGGCAGAGCAACATGATATATATATATATATATATATATATATATATATATATATATATGTGTGTGTGTGTGTGTGTGTGTGTGTGTATGTGTGCTACCGCTAGTGTATGTGTTTTTGTAATATTGTCAGTAAATGGAACCAGGCGTGAATTGATAGGTTTTAAATATAAGAGCATTTGGAAGAAAGAGGAGTTAATAAAGCACATCATATTAATCATATGCTATCATCGGAAAAATTTGAACCAATGATCACATAGGTAAAAATACTGACAGTTACAAAATGCTATTGACTCTGTATACGCTATCCTAACTTATATATGTGTATATGTAAAAAAAAACCCATATATATATATATATATATATATATATATGGATACGTGAGGTAACTATGAAAAGAATATATATATAATATTCAGACAAGAAAAATAATATATATATATATATATATATATATATATGTGTGTGTGTGTGTGTGTGTGTGATTGATAGATAGATAGATAGATATTAAAACAGTTCTTTTTCTCTCTAAATATGCAATTGGCATAAGGTTATCATGGATATTCTTTTGTACAGGATAAATACATCACAGATAGGAAGAATTATATATATATATATATATATATATATATATATGTGTGTGTGTGTGTGTGTGTGTGTGTGTGTGTGTGTGTGTTATTTTTCTTATATATATGATTTTTCTTTTTGAATATTGTATACATTTTCTTTTCACAGTTTTCTCACGTATCCATATATATATATATATATATAGGTGGGTATGTGGATACGTGAGATAACCGTGGAAAAAATGTTAATAATATTCAAAGTAAAACGCGTGAATAAAAGAATAATTCCGACGAAACGCTAAAGACAAAGAGTTATGATTACTAAATGAATCAAATCCCGGCATTTTTTCCCTATAAGAAGTTGATATGCCGTTAAAATGTAAAGCAATAAAAACCAGTCACAATTTCGCAATTCCCGAGCATTTAGCCAGAAGCTTGTTAATTTTACAATAGAAGTAGAACAATTTTCTTCGGTTAAGGATGTTAATACTTAACGATTTTAGGCACCTTGTTTCTGCTTCTATAAAAAATCAGGTTCAATCACGTAATTTTTTTTTCATGTATCTCCCATGATCAAAGGCGATGCCCAATCTGTGGGTATAGAGTGAGGGTCTATTTCCTAGGACTCACTGAAAAAGGTTATAACAGTTGAATATCGTTCATTAATGGTCATTCAGTATTTGCTGAACTCCTTTGACAGGTAGGAGCCTGAAACATCAATGTTTTCCTCATCTTGTTCCATTACAATCGACCAAAAGACAGATTCGTTAAGCATTTCCTTGTGGCATCTTAAAAATATGCAATTCCCTTCCCTAATCATCTCTATTCTTCACTATTTATTTCAGTGATGTCTTTGTTTTTTGTTCTATTTCTATTTCTACTTTTTTAATCTTCACCCGAATCAACGATCAGATGGATTTTTACTTAACAATTTCTTCGACTATAAAAAATAGAAATAAGACAAAAAAATAAAACGAATAAAGAGAAAGAGATATCAGAAATTTATAAATTATTATTAGCGAATTGATATTTCACAATTGAAATATCTTTCTTATTTAAAAAATGGCATTAACAGCGAATTATTTTTGTTGATATAAATGTGGAAAATTCAAGCAAAAAAAAACCGTAGATAAAATTGACATTCCTATGCACAGGAATTTATTACAACATATTTATCATTGATAATGCACAACAAAGTACAACATAACATTTCGCAAAAGTTACAATGTTGGCACGAAGGAAAACTACATTTCTGCCTATCACATTTATTCTTTGTTTTTTTATTTAATTTTTGTTGAATCGGTGCTGTCTATTAACTTTCTGTTAATAGATACGGAAGACTAAAACATATTTCCATTTATATATATATATATATATATACTCCCCGACACCCGTGGGGTTGAATTCTCTGGCGAAGAAGTAATCGTGTTGCCATTAGCGATTATTGCAAGCCTCTTCGTTTGAATTGAGGTCTCTGCTACCGCTGAACGGATGTATGTAAACAATATTAATTGTGATTCATAACCGTTTAAAATTTACTTCGCAGCTAATATCTCCCCGTGGCTGAATGGTTAGAAGCTTGTGTTGACGTTTGAGTCAACTGGGTTTCGATCCCAGCCCATTGGGAGATACTGTCTAGCCACACTGATGAGTTCTGATAGAAAGAAACAGATCTGTCTGTGGATGACTATATATATATATATATATTAAGCTTATAAATAGACCTAATTTATACATGTTTAAAAGATAAAATTGAGCAACTAACCGGTTTCGGTACTACCTGTTCACAGTTATACTAGGACAACGATTAAAAAAATTGGAGAAATAGACTAAGTAATGTAGGAAAAAAAATTATATGAAAGGGGAGGGAGATGTTAAATTGTAATTATATTAAGACCCAATAAACATTCCCTCGGCTTACGGAGGGAAGGTTTATGGGTCAGAATGTACATAGTTTCACACTATGGTGGAAGCTTAAAATAGTAAACAGATCCGCACTATAAGTTAAGGTACATTCACGGTTATCAATAAGGTGTTCCGTTATAGCAGACCCATATGTGTTGTTGATATGATCAGCAAAATAGTTTCCTAGCCGCATCTTTGTAGGAACATGCTGTTTGACTCGAGCGTCCAAAAGTTCACCAGTTTTCCCGATGTAGTGCAAACCGCAAGTACATCTAAAGGAATATTTTAAAGCACCGCTATGTTGGTGGGGAGAACATTTTTACGACCAGATGGCAAAACTGTACGCGTGCGATACACGACATGCAAATTAGAGGCAAAGTAACACCTCCATATACATGCAGAAATAAGATCGGCAAATCGATCACTAATCTCACCCAGCCAGGATAGCCTGAGATACATCGGACATCTCTGAGCCGATGCGACTTTTGCCTTATGAAAGTGCACAATCTTACCGCTGATAAAAGATCGAACAGTCTTCAGGGAAGTCATTGTTACAAAGTGTCTCAGTGATAAAAGCAACTTCAGCGCAAGGTTCGACTCAGAGCATATCATTAATTCTCTATGAACCAAAGCCTTGATTAAATTCAATTTACGCTTTTTGAGGCAAAATGGATCCCAGCGGATATACAAACCTGTGAATGTAGGTTTACTATAAACACGGGTAAGGAAACAGGAATCATCTTTATACACTAGAACATCAAGAAAAGGAAGAGTAGAATTATTCTCTTTTTCCAGAGTAAATCGAAGAGAAGGGTGCCATTTATTAAGATTTGAAATATATATATATATATATCTTAAAGAAAAACAAAATCCAGTTATTAGGAATATAAATTTATTTCCATCCTGCTATGGGTATTGATATGAATCAATAAAACCGAACTTAACAGGACTTCTTCAGATCCAATGGATATAATTAATACCGCCAGAATGGACACCGGTCGGAATCATAATAAAGTAAATAGACGTAGGTTCTAATTCATTTTCTACAGTAAATTAACTTACATTTTAACTTACATTTTTACGAAATTCTTCAGATTTACGAATAATTTAAGGAATTACAAGAATTCCTATTAACCATAAGCAAAAATTACTGAAATATTTCTCTTGAATTCAAATTTCTCGTCGTGCCCATTTATTCAGTTACCTTTTCACGAAAACGTATATACGTCCGACCTCACAAGGTGGTTTCCTATTTTCCTATTAATTATATCCATTCGATCTGAAGAAGTCCTGTAAAATTTCAAGTTATTAATTCATATCAATACACATAGCAATGTGGACATAAATTTATAATCCTAATCTGACCGGATTTTGTTTTTCTCAAAGGAATTGTTGCTCTGTGATGTCAGTTACATTGACCACTTTACCAGGAAGATTTAAATGTTCGAAGTTGAATAATTGAATTGTTTTGACGGAATTAATCCCGACTCCGGTTTGACTGAACTGAATAATATATATATATATATATATATATATATATATATTGTTGTGTTCAGGTTGGTGAACACAAGTAGTAGTGATAATAAGACAAACCACGATATGTGAGGCAAATAGTTACATTTACAGGAAAGTGTATTTAGACGAGAGAGACTGTTAGTAATACGAACATAGGATTAGTGATAGAGTAAGGATATACTTCAACAATAGGAACGGCTCTTCTGGTCTGACACGTAGGCCTATTCGCCCCAGACTGATCTCCGCTACAGCCATATATGGCAGATGGAACAGCTCATTATGGTGAAAAGGTAGGTGATACCTAACATATATATATATATATATATATATATATATATATATATTGTTTGATCTGGAGAAGTCCTCTTAACTTTTTATTTATATCAATACGTTTTAACTAGATGGAAATAAATTTATTATCTTAATGTGACCGGATTTACGGGATTAAATACTGCCTAATATATATATATATATATATATATATATATATATATATATATATATATATATATACCAACCTTCTAATGTTTTAAATGCAACCGGGAGGAAATTACCTTATTAAATAAAGCATTCCCATCTGTTATTCCTATGTCAGTAAAATAAGGATCGGAGCTGTGCACAGGGATTCTGCTAGTAAGGAAATAGATAGTTTGATTTAATGTATGTGATGTCCCAATAATTTTTTTAATGACTACTTGCAATCGAAGAGTATTTGTGCTTACCCTGTACTTCATTTTGGCGTGTAATTTTCTGAACAAGAAAAATGATGTTAACATTGAAATCTGTGAGATTCATATTCAATCCTATTTCCCATCATATAAGAGCCAGTGTGTGGGGAACTTCCGTTCCCTGCAACTCTTCCAATCTCCATAGCAGTCAATTTCAAACTTCAGTTGATTACTCTCTATTCATAATACTACTGATTGAGACAATGTCTGATATTGGCTGAGAATTATCTTAATATTACATGTGCGTCATATATGCCGTGAAATATGGTATCTAATTTGCATATCCATCTACATTCTAGAGATTTGAGAGCTTTTTTTTTTACCTTTTACAATAAAAAAAAATCCAAAGATGTTATGTATTTCAGAGATATTCTGCGTGTATATTAACTATTAATTGTTCCTGTCAAGGAAATATTGACAAATAAGTTTACCCTTTCTTTGAAATCAGATAGTTGTTTTTTATACAAATCTGTTGCAGGCTGTGGAGATTCATCCTTGTCACTCCACTACAGTTTGCCACAAACTTTGTAATAAAAGACTTATTGTTCGGCACCTGAAATGATATTCTTGACATTCTGATCATTTATCTAAATTGAAAGAAGATTTGTCTTTATGAATATGCAATTTCTCCTATACTTCTCACTGAGAGGAAGAAAGACCCAGAAACTTAGCTTGCGCAATTTTCCTGTCTTTTGTAAGTTGTGTCAGATTGTGGAATAGGATATGTTGTGGTCAAGTGCTAATCCTCAAGTACTTTTGCACGGATCATAGTCCATGGATTTTCTTAAAACACTCTGATCTAGGTCTTATGAGTGTCATGGATTAGATTCATCTCTCAAAAAACTTACCACTAGAACAAAACATTGAAAACTAGTTTCGGCTATAGCGATAAATTATGACACTTTGGCCATAAACACAAACATTTTTCTTAGTTGTTTCTCTAGTGTTTTTTGTTATGTTTTTAATCTTCGATACTTCACGTCGAATATGCGCTTTCACTTTCCCCATTTTAGAGTACTTATATCATAAATTAAATCATGATGAAAACTTCTTTACTACTGAAATAGAAATTCCCAATGAAGGCACTCTTTCATCAGGTAATTTTCGGTTGTATTTAAAACAGTGGAAGTTTAAAATGCGTAGTCAAAACTTGCTCTTAAAAATGGACATGATTAATATCTCAAATCTATAAATAAGTTTAAATTCGATCTATTTCTATCTATATATGTATATATTCTTCCATCACCTAGCCAAAAGGCTTATCGTAACAAGGTTTCTGCAAGAATAACTACGTTAAAAGGATATAACTGGAAATAAAACTATTTCTCCTTTAATGTGCATGTTGTATAGTAGTAAGAAGAGAGACACAATCAAACACTGTTAACTATTAATTAACTGAAGTGGTACAGTCAAAAAAATATTATAAGTCACGCGTTGTTGGGGTTACGTCCGAAGTTAGTCTAACAACTGATAGAGATCTTTCAGTAATGGATATTTGTCTGTATTCCACCAGACAGGACTTGACGCAAGGTCAATGACCCGAAGGTCGATTATTGTGTGGGTATAGGGGAGGGGAAGGTCGGGCACGAGACGAGGCACGAGCCCTGCTAGACTATGCTGCTCATTGGCCCACTTGGTGCAATGTGGACCTGATAAACCTAGTAGGACTTGTACCCAAATCTGGGTTCAGCCACATATACCTGATTATAGCTTAAACTGGACAGCAAGGTCCAGGGCTGTACAAAGGTGACAAAGGTGTCAGTGATGCAGCGCGCCAGGGACCTCTCGGCCTTAAGTCTGCAATGGAGCATTGAGTGTCCGGCGCGGATGCCAGACAGTCCGCTGAAAAACCTCAGCATGAAGCAGAGATATTTCAGTACTTGTCGTACTTAAGAAACACGACGTATTTATTCCTCCGAGATACCGGAAGTCACGTGATACGAGCCACTATTCAACAGCACAAATAAATGTTATTAAAATGGAAATAAGTAATCTCGTTCATTACAATCATTGAAATTATAGATAACGCATAAATATTATGCACTAATAATTGAATAATTTCCCTTATTTGAAATTAATTTTTATATACATTCTATAAAAAGCATTATTAAGATATAATTGGATCAAATTTAATGGGTGTGGAAGACAGTCTTTAAACGAGTAGAAATTCACATTAAAAATTATCCCCTTTTCTAAACAAGACCGAGGCGATTATCAGTAGATCTGTTCTTGTAGTCACGTTTGATTCGCTTTGGTTGGGTTTTATGTCATATCACCTATTGTTGGTTATTGACTGCTAAATCTTCTTTATACATATATATTAAATATATGATTGTTAAACACCTTTTGTACATAACATTTCTACAAAAATCTGATTTCTTTTATTTTGCCCACAGTTAAATGATTTCTAGCATTTCTATCTAATACGACTTATTCAATTTCCTATTAAACATTTTTTGCACACGGTGAAGTGGTTAAACTTATTGCTATTAGCACCATCATTGGCTGAACACTATTCATTCATTTGCATATAATTAATATATTCCAAGTATCACTAACGATTTGATTAAAGAATCTTTTGTTCACACACAATTAAAGGATCAAACAGTTCTCTTTATTAAAATTCAATTTACAAGTAGCATAAATCATTTTTTTGCACAGAGTCTAAATGTCAAACATTTCCATTTGGCACATAAATAGGACCCTATCAAGTTCTACCCCTCCTGGACAGAGTTGACCTGGGAGCAATGGCAATGAAGGGAAAATCCACATTCCACAACGCTCTAATACTGTAGCCTCTGCATCTGATTGTTCAATGTCATATTCAGGGCACTCTTTGAGGAGACTTACCCTCTGTAAAGATGCAGTCGACGTAATTTACTGCCCCAAGGCAAGTGTAATTACTTTTATTCTATTAAGACAAAAAGAATGTGTTTACTGATAAAAAGTACCAATGTGTTTTTAGCTTAGGAGAGGTTGTATATTGTTGGATAGAATTGAAATTTAGTGAAGTGAAGTTTTAAAACTATATCTGAAACCAATCCTTTTTAAATTCAGTAATTAACAACAGATTTTATCGGGATTTGTGTAAAAGTAAATTGAACTATCATTTCTTTAAGATTTAGTCACAATGACTTAGATATTATTGATACTTCCTTACTGTATCATGTAACGTCACCCACCAAACAGGCGATTGTGACATTACAAATATTCAAATATTTCCCAATAAACATTTGTACAACTTTTACTACAACTACGAAGAGACATTTGTATCATATCATGGCGAATTGTTTTATGCGTGTAGAGCTACGTTTTTACGGCTAGTTGTAACGTCGTCACGAGAAAAGTGACGAATACACAAAAAAACATCCTGGTTTGCTAATACAAAAGTTTATCCGCTACAACTAGTAGTCGTCGAGAAGAAAGGAACAGTGTATGAAAATTGAGTCGACTGCGTTAACTAGACAAACAAAAACAAAATGTCGAGAGGAGAAGTAGAACAAAGACAATCTTTGCATTTTTTTTTCTGATTTTCTGCTGTAGTTTTAATGTACTTGTTCGCTGGTTTTGTCTCCACAGCTAAAAGTCTGGTGTGAGACGCCTTTTCGTAACTCACACCAAAATACGGGCCACAATTTGACTCCATATTACCGTATCTAGTCTTCAACTGAAAGTCTTTATCTCGACGCGTCCGGCCACCGACTAACTACTTTTCTGTTTTCTATCAAGCACCCACTCTAAATGAATTTCCCGTTTGAGTCTCCTTCAGCCAATCAGAACTTGTCGATTTGCTGCCGATAGGTTTCTATTTTTAAACCAGGCGTGTCTAATTATTTTACAATCAGAGAGTGCAACTAGCCTCAAACATTATCCAGACATTGGAAATAAATCTGTAAATGTGAAAACAATTAAGATACAGGGTCAAACAGCAACACACTTTGTGTTCAGTGAATTAGTGTAATTACGGGCGCTCGTTGATAAAATGCAAAAATAGCAGACGGCCCGCGTGAAAGGGAGAATGAAGGTTGGGAAACTATATATATATATATATATATATATATAATAATAAATATTAGATTTATATAATTAATGCCATGGAAGTTTGTCTGCGACCTAAGGTTTCATGAAGTTTTTCAAACAACAATCGTCAGGCAGATAATGAAATGAAATGTTATAATATATATATATATATATATATATATATATATATAGTAAATTTTATATTTACAGTGAAAAGCAACTTACTTCTTGGTGTTAGGTAGAAGCTTTGATAAATCTGTTCTTTTTAAACAATGGGAAAATAGTAGTTGTAGCAGAAAGAATTTCGCATTTTTTGTTTGGTGCGTAATTTAATTCGACCGTTAGGGTCGACGCATAATTTCACACAATCAGGATGACAAATTCTATTAACCCGAACCATCTTTCTGGGCAGCACAAATTGGGGATGCCGTCAAACACTTCCTCTTTGGCTTAACAACTTCGTTCAGTACAGACGTCTTACTGTCTGCTCTTCAATAGCAGCAGCGGCAGCATCGACACAATTAGGGAAGCAGTCTAATTTATGGACCCCTTGCGTCTATTTCTCTTAGACCAAGGGCTTCCAGTTGAATATGAATTAGATGAATTCAATATGCTACGCACAAGAACAAAATTGGCTATGTCGACTGCGATGCTTAATCTGCTCCGACACCTAGCGACTCCACCTCTTGGCAATATTTTCTGGAGACATTCACGCTTCTCCCCGAAACAACCAGAACGACAAACTTACGGTGACTTCAACGTTTCTCTCCTCAAATAGCAAACACGACTTTTGCAACAATATGGCGATCATATCTCTCTCGCACATTCAACAATGCCTTAACCTAACAATGGACTTTTCGCCCAGGCATTTAGCTGCTAAAATGCTTTCTCAACTCTATCATAACTTCATTTCGTTTCCTTATTTCTTTTCTTCCTACGAGACTTGCAGCATAAACGTAAACTCTTTATTCCATGCTGCCATTAAAAACCTTCATATAAAAGCTAACGGCATCTTCGTCTTCTTCATTCTCCTTTATTTTACAATAACACTTAACGAGGGAATAACACACACACACGCAAGAACACATTTCTTGGCTAAAAATGGTAACAGACATTCCTATCGCTAAATAGTATATCCCTAGTGAGGCACAGGGCATGAGTGAATACATACATGCTGCTTTACATGCTGCTTTTGTTATATATATATATATATATATATATATATATATATATATATATATAGGACAAAAATATAAAATTATGAATACTAGAAATCCGTTACTTTAAGTTTAATGAGGTATGTTTTGTAACCTTTTCATCTGATGGATTTATAATATTCTTAATTTGATATTTGTCTGTTTTTATGCTTGGACTGCTGTAGAAGCAGTGATAATTCTTTTTTGTTGTTTTTTTTTATTATTCTAATTGGTTTTTTTATTTGATACATATATATATATATATATAAAGAAAGAGAGAGAGAGAGAGAGAGAGAGAGAGAGAGAGAGAGAGAGAGAGAGAGAGAGAGAGAGAATTTCAACCTAACTTCTGCATGGTAGAGAATAAATAGGAAATAAATAATATGTAGATCGTCTTTGAACAAAAATTTGAGAAGTCAGTTAAGAATTACTGGCATCATTTTTACTTGATTTCCCAGTGTGTCAGTGAAAACAACTAAGGATATTTTCCCAAACAACATTTTATGTACAAATAGAAGGAAATCAAACACTTCAAGAATAACCTCTTCAGCACAGCCGATCAACGTGACTTTTTCCCCATTTGAATCCAGGTTACAGTCTTCCGTTTTAAATTGCAGACAAATAGATTCCAATCCTTTCATCTGTTCTAGTCGTTGCCTTCTCCAGTGACTCTAGAAATAAGCAAGTAATCATCCAGAGTTAAAACAACCATTAGATGTCTAATGAGTTTTTCAATGAACTATACTTTTTGAAGAGGGAAAGTGAAGTGAATTAATAATGATCGTTAATATGAGAGTTTTTAACTTTCTCTTTTTATCTTTAACCGTATTTCGTATGTCAAATTTTATTCTTTTTTTCCAAGAAGTTTAAAAGATTGTTTTCCCTTTCTCCTCATCAAAATATTTTCGTTATATTTTGCTGAGAAAGAACGTATCAATTCACTAAAATTCTTATTTTCATAGATTATACTATATAAAATAATGCAGACTATGGAAATATCGTTAAATAAACAGATGTATTCTTATATAACAGGGAATAAAGATTAAGTGCTTAGAAGCTGGTCTCTCAAATGAGAAATACCGTGTAATAAGTTCAGAGCTCATCACGTGCTTCATAATGCTTTGTCCCAATTTAGGCCAAGCTAGGAATATATAAATATCTTTGGATTTTTTTATGTCCTCTTGTCATACATACTTTAAAAAATAAACAGTAACTTTATTTAAGTTCAGAGAAAATATTTCCCTCATAGGCTATATAACGCATGAAAGTTTGAACAATATCGCCAGAGTACTCAAATGTTTTTGTATCCTTTCAAATAGTAACTTGCGTGTTAATTCAGAATTGTTTAGATGAATAAAATTTCATTATCGCTGTTGAATGTTGGGACCGATATTTTTGATTTGGGTTTGAGAATCTCATTTAGTCTTCTTAGACTCTTTTACTGTTATTAACTAGTTCGTGGAGTTTCTTATATTTAGTAATTTATAAAGCGTTTTGCATAGTGGCACAAAGCCAAAGGAAGGAGTCTCCCAGTGAGAGTTGAACTCCCTCATGAAGGTTTGCTAATCTTGCTTTGTAGCCATTACACCACCCAGGATTACTTATATTTAGACACACTAACTGGTTGGCTGCAAATTAGGGAAAATGATTTTTTTTAAATTTAAGGTACTCACGGGTCTTTTTATATTTTTAGACTTGTTGACACGTGTGAGTTAGTGATCATAACACACTTAAACTACAATCATACTGAAGCGCAACCTATGTCAGTTACTTAGATGATAGTAACAAATGAAACCTAATAATATTCGTTTTCATAGTTTTATGATATACGAAGAATAATAAAATCATTGTTTTTTTAAAGTAAATTCACTTTTTATATGAAAAAAGGTAGATGTGTATCCATTTATGGGTAATACTGAACGGGTAATTTATAAAAAAAAATTGACTATTTAATAACATATTCAGAACAATTCATTTTAGATTCCTTCCGGGAAAGTGCTTGAAGCACAGTGGCTAATGTACTGAACTGCGACATCGTAGTATGCAAGTTCGAAATACAGTCGCGCTATTGCGTTTATTTCCGACGAATACACTTGAGAAAGGTATGAACGTCTTTATCACCACCCAACAGTGAGTTAAATTGTATATCTACTGTTATTTTACGTTGGCATGGAATAAACAATTAAAGTTGATGTGCCATTAAAGAAGAAAAATAATCTTCTGTATACAGTTTTCTAATTTCCGAATGTATTCGAATCATTTTTAACAGTGGAAAACCGGCAAACATACAGAAATTAGAAGGCTGAAAGAGATTTCCTATTCGACAGTCAACAAATGATTAAGAGATTTCTTTATTTATTTGACATCCTAATTTTTTTTTAAATGGTTGAAAATCTTTCAGAATATTTTGATATTTGTTAAAATTGTAAGAAATTACTGCGAGGCAGAACAGAGTTCTCATAAAAAAAAGATAAGAGGATCATTAAATAAGTTTCCAGACTTTTTCGTATGGGTACTTTTGTAAGTAGTACACACATGAAACTCTAGTCACCTTCAAAGTAATCTCTTCCTGCTGACGGGCACTTGTTTACCGTTCCAACAACTTCCGGAAGGCCCCATGGAAGTGCTCTTGTGTGAGCCTGTCAATGACCTTCGTCACAGCTTCTTTCATCTCCTCAATTGTCCCATAACGACAGCCTCTGAGCTTAAGGAATAAGCGAAAGTCACAGGGAGCAAGGTCTGGAGTCTACGGAGGGTGAGGAACTGTCTGTATGCCAATCTTGGTCAAATAGTCTGTGACAAGGATGGAGTTGTGGACTGGTGTATTGTCCTGGTGGAAATTCCACTGACCCGATCTGAAGAGTGGCTAGCCTTTTCCCAAGGAATCTCTTCCTGAACTCCCTTAAAACCTCAACATAGTAACCCTAACACTAACCCTAAGCCTTTGGCCAATCAACTCTGGTGTATTGACTTCCTTACTCCCCCCACACCTCTCATCATCCCTCACAGACTCCCTGCCTTCCCTTAATCTCTTTTGCCACTCAAAAACTGAAGCTCGATTCATGCAAGATGATCGAAAAGCAGTCTGAAGCATTCCATACGTTTCTATGGCTTTTTTTCCTAGTTTAAAACAGAAGTTTGTTGCATGTAGTTCTTCTAAATTGTCCTCACGTCCAGATTGCATTTTTGAACTTCAGCAGCTGTGACAATCAGGCTTTAGTAAGGTGTATTCCAATTCCTGCTGTAGCTACGACAATCTTAAATGCCTGTACAAAAAAGTCTGCAAAATTATTGAATGTATCACATATATATCTAGAGACTTTTGTTAACAATGACTTATAGAAATATCTTTTTATTAAACTTTTTTCCAGAAATGATGAGAAGATCAATAAGCTGAATTCAAAGTGAAGAGAAAACGACTGTGTTCGAGAGCACAGCAATTAGCTATGTATACCAGTTGAAATAAATGTGATAAATAATTTGTTTTGTTTGACTTGTACATTAGCAACCTAAACTTAAACTTGTATATTAGTAAGCTAAACTTAAACTTGTACATTTGTAAGCCAAACTCACTGTCTTATTGTATTTCAAAAGATCATATCAAGGACTATTACTATTCAAATTATTTCGGTCATCAATTAGGGTTCTGCCTTTGTCGTCTTATGCTTGACTAAATTAAGCGGAGTAAGTACAATTTCTTACATTCAGATAAAATAATTGCTTCGCGGACTATTGGGGTTCTATTTAGTCCAATGTTCATGGGTGCTTGACAACTTTATCACTTGTATGAGTTCGATCCTTATTAGAATACTTTGTCTTAACACAAATGTCCAGGATATTTGACAATGTAACTCTAAAAGCGTCGAATTTAACTTAGTTTTACACAAGGTAAAAAATACGGGGCACCCAGTGTGAAACAAGCTCACTAACCTTAGTCTGCTAACCTAGCCAACTAATCATTGCACCACGCGAGTTTCCGTCGTTAATTATCTAACTTTGCTTAGCTTGGAATAAGGTCAGAAGATTGGGACACCCGGTGAGAAGTTGACCCACTATTAAGGATCTGCTCTCTTAGTTCGATAACCATTACGCTGTGCAAGATGCGAAGAAGG
This sequence comes from Sepioteuthis lessoniana, assembly GCA_963585895.1. NCBI lineage: Eukaryota > Metazoa > Mollusca > Cephalopoda > Myopsida > Loliginidae > Sepioteuthis > Sepioteuthis lessoniana. Next base: position 7,011,912 of record OY757910.1, read on the forward strand.
GCAAAAGTATATTCACATTTGCAAGTCTGAGGAATATTATTTGAAGAATCTGTGACTCACTTTTAGACTATTGTTCTGTTATCAGCTCATCCAAAAACTGTCGTTGGTTCGACTTAAAACCGCACCTTGATAAACAAATCAATTGTTTGTTTCGTTCAATGTTTGTATCTTAGACATTGAAATTAAGTGGAGAGTCCATTAAAATAACGCTATTAAAGAAACTCCTAAGAGTTCATAGAAAGGGAATTGTTAATTATCAGCATTACCTGGTGAATAAGAAAATTAAATAGAGCGATTAAATATATAATTATCTTGGAAGCATTCCACTTTTACATATGACAGAATAAATCTATCAGCGTAGTTGATTAATAAATTCTATTCACTATATCTATGAGCCTAATCGTTGACGCTTAAAATACACTTACTGTATCCACTGAAGAGGAAAGTTAAGGCCCAAAAGGAGGAGGTTTCTGAATATAACACTAAATTGTATCTAACGTTCATGTTCCAGGTTTGTAGTTCTGGGGATAGTGGCGGACAACTTCATTACCATTACACCCGGGTTCCCTCTAACTCCAGGTGGTTGTATTTGATAGGGTCTCATCTATGGGTGAAATTAAACTGTTTATATCTTGGTAGTTTATTTGACCGGTGGCAAAAAATAAAAATAGAAGTAAAAAACAAGACAAAGGAAAACAAAAGCAAACTTGTTAAAACACACTTGCACAAAAAAAATGTAAATATTGACAGAAAAACTGTGTGCAAACAAATCATTATTATTTTTAAGTAGATATTATTATTTGAAACTATATAATTATTAGTATCAGATATGAATGCTTCAAAAATATTCAATTCTGTGAAAATTTGTTGTATTTGATATGAATATTTAATTGCATATAACTGTGCAAAATCTCTGAGTAAGCAACTATACAATAATGTAAATATGAACGTTAAATAAACGTTAAATAAATTGACCTCTAGACATAAAATAACCCATTAGGATTGACATGTCTTAAGATCAATCAATCCCTGTGCAAGATTTAAGTTTTCATTATTAAAATTCTAATTTATGGGTGATTACTTTCTTGTTAATGGGGATAGTATGGTTTGATTTGTTGGGTTTTATGGCATATCAACCTTCGTAGGTTATTTAACGCCAAATCCATTTTTATGTAAATAATCTGTTCTATCTAAAACAATCCAGTTTAGCATAACGTTTCGATTTCAAACTATTCAAGCAGTTATATGTAACAATTCAGTTTAGTGTAAATATAGTTTCAATGTCGAAAAGCACTTCTATTTCAAATAAGAGTGGATCTGGGAGCGATGGCAATGAAGGGGTACTCCGCATTCCCCAAACCTCCAACACTGCTGGAACCTCACCATCAGATTATTGAGTGTGATATCCAGGACACTCGTTGGGTGGGCTGGGGGTCTTACTCCTCTGCAGAGAAGCAGTCAGTGTATTCTACAGCCCCAGCCGACTGGGCAATAAAGGGAATGTTTCAATCCTCAGTATAACAAAGTTTAATATGATATGCTAATTACAAACCATTTACTTCTTCAGTCATCATCATCATCATGTCGTGCCGCCAGCACGGATATCCTTGACCATCTCTCGCCACTTCTCCCTATCATTCATCGCCTCCGGCAGGTCTTCTGGGTTACATCCTGTGTCCTTACATAGCTGCTGTATGTAAGTTCGGGCTGGTCGTCCTGCTTTTGCTTGGCCATATGTGGGGGTCCATAGGAGTACGTCACTTACGAGCTCGTCCTTGCTTCTCCAGCAGTGTCCGGCGTGTCTGGCTCGTCTAACCTGTATAGTTTTCGTGATGGGAGGCAAGTGGCCGTACAGTTGGCGTCCCGTGGGGTGTTGTCGCCAGGACTTGTTCAATATTTCTCTCAACATTCTTGTGTAGTTGCCGTCAAGTTTCTTCTCTAGCCGTTTGGTTAGCGTCCATGTAGTGCATCCATATAGCAGTATCGATACAACCGCTGCCTGGAAGAAACTGCGCTTCATTTCATCGGTCAAGTCTGATTTCCATATGATTGAGAGCCTATCTATAGCCGTCCATGCTTTCGTCAGTCGTGTGTCGATGTCGTTTTCTGTTGATGAGACGCTACTTCCTAGGTAGGTGAATTTGTCCACTAGCCTCAGAGAGGCTCCGTCTAGTGTGGTAATGTTGCCCGTTTGGTTGTAACACATATATTCAGTTTTGTGCGCATTGACATGGAGGCCAATGCCTGCTGCAGCTCGTTCCAAACTATGCAGTAGTGTCTCTGCTTGATTAGGCGTATTCGCCAGTAACGCTAAGTCATCAGCGTAGTCGGCGTCTGTGATTGTTTTTGCGGGGTACCTTTTGCTTCTTTTATTAGTCAGCTCGAAGCCATTTTCTCTGATTTTGTCGATCGAAGTTCTAAGTACGTAGTCTAGACAGATGATAAAGAGGTATGGGGCTAGCGTGTCTCCTTGTAGTACTCCTGCAAAAATGTCGAAGTATTCCGTGTCTCCATCTGGTGAACGAACTTTCACTTTTGTGTTTCTGTAGAGGATCATTATTGCCGCTACGGTTTCTTTTGGTAGGCCTTATGCTAGTAGGATTAGTTCCATTTCCCCTCTGTGGATGGAATCGAAGGCCTTAGTAAAGTCGACAAATAGTAATGTCGCCTGGAGGTTTTTCGCCCGAACGCCTTCAAGGATTCTACGGATGGTCAGTATTTGTGAGGTTGTGGATCTCTTTCTCCGGAAGCCATTTTTGTTTTTCCTAATGATGTTGTCTATTTTGGGTTCTATGCGGTTTCGTAGGAGGTCATTGTATATTTTGGCTGCTATGGATGTAAGTGTTATCCCTCGGTAGTTCTTGGCTAATCCGAGGTCGCCTTTTTTAGGGAAAGGAAGGATGCATCCTTTCATCCATCTTTCTATCCTATTTTGACTATAGACAGCGTTGCATTGCCGGAGCAGTATATCGTCGAATTTTCTAGTCTTCCACACTTCTGCGGGGATCTCGTCCAGCCCTGCAGCTTTCCTATTTTTAATTTTTTTAACAACCGAGTCGAGTTCTTCTTTGGTGAAAGACCCTAGTTTAATGTCTAATTGCTTACTGTGAACTTTTATTCCTTAACTATATTTTGTTAACTATAAGGTTTTTATTCCTTTGTAAATAGAATCATCAATATCATCATTTATCGATTTTATAACTGCAGCCCAAAAGATTCGATTAAACAACTAAAACATTATTGTTATTAAATCTTTGATGTATTTACTTCGTCTCTTAATTTTTATTCATTTATTTTTTAATTGCAAGTTATTCAGGTCCTTATTCAACGACAAAACTTTATTTTAAGAAAATCAGTTTTATTCTTTAATTATAAAATAATTTTCTTGAAGTTTTTTTAACTTTTAAGAATAAATAAATTCTGAAAAAGACGTTTAATATATTATCCGTAATATTCGAAAAAACAAAAAAAGAGATTATTTTAATAGTTATACACTCATGTGGGGTTTACTCACTTAATGGGCTGGGAATTGTTTTTTTACTGACGACAGGTTGAAAGAAATTAGTAAAAAAAAACAGAAATCGAATATTTTAAACAAAGAGCTCTAATTACCAGCGGCATTGTCTGTTAATTTGCTTGTCAGGTTCTTCACGAAAAAAAAATAAATAAATAAAAAGACGGAAACCAAATCATATTTATTGAATTCGCTCGTCTTAATACATTTGTCTCTTTCGTAAAGAACGTCAAAATCAGTTAATCAAAACGTCAAACGAAACGAAATTATTTGCTAAACAATAAAAAACGCTCAACCGTATGGGACTAACAATCCTTGTTTGAAATATCTGCTACTTTTTTCTTCAAAACAAACACTGTCATGTGAACGTTTATCTATTTTATACATACACACTTGTAGTTGGTGCCTTCGTATTCGTTGAATCAGGAAGGTTTCACTTGGAATTTGCTTTAGGGTCTTTAGGAATAGAAAATTATTGGAATCTGAAAAGTTATGAAATGTTTCGCTCATTTTCTTTTAATATTTGGATGAAGGAATTTCTGAATTGATATTACCATTATTATCTCACTTCTTACGGATTTTACACATTAGCGATAACTGTTGGTCTTTTACTGAAGCCAGAGTGGCAGCAAGTCACCTCAGGTCTCCTGGATTCTTCTCAGTTTTTCAAGAATGTGTTCCCTATTATACTGATCTTTCCCCTGATTCTCATTTACACCAATCCCTTTTCGACGCCATTTAATTACGTCAGGAATAAATGGTATCACCGTCACTGTCCTTGTTCAATAGTTTTTTCGCACTCTGGTAAGATCGAAATATTTTTTTGTTCAACTTTCTTTTATTTTAGATAGGCGCTCCAATGGCTAACTTATGATTTGATACCTTTGACATTTAACAGTGGCCAGCATACAATTGGCTCTTCGTGTCCTGGATATGACACTAAAGAATCTGAGGGAGAGGCTCAAGTAATGCTGGAGTTTTGGGGAATGCGGAGTACCCCTTTATTGTTTTTGCTCTCAGGTCCACTCTGACCCGGACTGGTAGAACCTGATAGGGTCCTATCTATGGGTCGAATAGAAATAAACTGTGTATTTATGCTAAACTGAATTTTTGAAAATCGAACTGTCTAAATGTATAAAATTTATTTGGTATAAAATAAGCTTCAAGGGCTGATATGCGATATAACCAAACCAAACAAAGCCAAACCAAAACTTGACTCTTCAACAGTCTTCTGTCGTTTAGCAGCTGGGTTGATGGTGTCTGTGTCCCTAACGACCACACTTTCCATCGTTCATGTTTTATTTTAGACTCCAGAGGTGAGAAGAAGGTTCCTGGATTCCGGTCAATAAAGTACTGAACAGAAAGACGGTTACTGGTCATATCAAGGATGACTTCGCAACAAAAGAAACAAAATCCACACGGGTTCTAAATGCATCAACTTTGTTAATCATATCAATAGTTTTACTTTTTCCAGTTCTTATCTAGTCTCATGATACTACAGTATTCAGATATTGGCACAAAGTCTCAATTTTAAGAGGTCTTTGCAAGTTACTTGGACTCCAGCGGCAGATGAAACGTGGAACTCCCATCAATGAAAACACGATGATAAAAATGAATTTAATTTCCAGTTAAGAGTGATAGTGGTTCGTTAATAACAAAATAATTCTTTTCGAATTAGAGATCGAAGATTTGCTCCACCGCTTTATAAAAACCCTATTTAGTCTGTATTTCACTCAACCCCAAACCTTTTCATCAGTGGTCACTTTTTATCTTGTGATTATTTAATCATAAATGGCGAAATAATTCTTTCCAGGATCGGATATTTCTTCCACCTCTTTGTAAAACTCCAAAGTATTCTATATTTCAGCTAACATCAACCCCACTTAGGCAGGGTAACATTTTATCGTGTGTTATTCTAATCCCGAAAGACGCCTACGTTAGAAATATATTTTTCAGGTCATAAAATATCATTTTCCAGGTTTGGAGAATAAACATCATATTTTCCACTTTGCACCTGGCTTGTCAAGTTCCCTTTCGACCCTTTTGATAAGTCAACTGAATAGATACAGGCACCCTTTTATCTTCGCCAAAATAATTCCAGAACAAATGATTACAAATTTTGAACACATTTTGTATCCTAAGGACTCTGCTATTTTCCACTGGCCTTTCAAAAGATAGTCTATTTCAACTCTTTGGCTTTTCTTCTTTTTTTTTCTCTCTCTTGAATATGACTTTTAATTAACCGCTCATGACACTAGTGTCTCGGTCTGCTGCGATATCAAAATCCAAAAGAGGTAAAAGTTTGTTTTTTTTTTTTTTTGTTACTCGACACAAGTCCTAGAATTTTTGCGGTGATTTGATTATCTGTTTTTCTCCCAATGTCCAAGGGAATTTTATGTGTCTCATTTTTTAAGAAAGAGTTTGGTACATATACTATTTATTAATATGGTTACATTTTAATCTCTTGCACAATTCTCACTGTAGATCATCCCCATTCATGTCTAGTCTTGTACTTCTTTATTACCAGTTAACAGTATTTGCTTATTATGTGTTTAACCGTTTCATCCCTATCTTTCCATTATCTACACTTACTAATCAATTGCGTATTATAAGTTTTCGCTTTCATATAAATAGTCATAAGATCCTTACTTTTGCTGCTTTAACCTGCTCATTGGCTTAGTGGGTAGGGTGTTCGCCAACGTTCCGGGAGTACTAGATTCAAACCCAGGTCATGTCATACCAAAAACTTTAAAATGTTATTTTGTCTTTCTTTATTTACTAGATTTGGTTGATTTTCTAGTTGTTTTTTAGAGTGAAAAACCTGTTATTTGTTTCTATTAGTTTTTCTTAATTATTTCTATGTTTTCCTCGAGTCCTCGCATTCTCTCATCTTTGCACTCATCAATATTGGCAATCAGTTTTAATCCTTCTTTCTTTGACATAGAGCTTCTCTATGTAATTTTTCGGATGTAGCACTGCATGCATTGCCTTTTGTTAGCTTTTCTTTTGATTCTTCTGTCTGATTTCCTTCCTTGCTTTTTTAAGAATGGTCTAGCGTAACTTACAAGGTGGAATCCTCAAGTTTTATTCTTCTGATAAGATTTCTGCTGCAGAGCCTGGATTCAATGACTTTTCTCATGCTTTTGATGTACTTTTTTCTAAATTTATGTTCATCTCCGTGTGTTTGATGTTCAAGTACTTGTAAATTTTCAAAATTTTTTCAAGTGTTTTTTCTTCCTTGATTTGGTTCTTCTATTCCTGAAGTTGTTTTTTTCATTCTGGTTTTTCATCTTGAGTTGAACACATTTTTCAAAGTTAAATTCTATTTCTATATTCTGTTTGTATATTCTTATTGCTTGTATCAGTGGTTCTTGCTCTTGGCGGGGCAAATATCTTAATATTTTCCATGTATGGGAGTTTATGTTTGTCTGTGATTTTGTAAATGTATAAACCCCCTGGGTTTTTCTTAACTAAACTGCATCATTGCAATAAAAATGGGAATGACGAGAATGAGTCTTCCAAGAAGATTCCCCTTGGGATATACCCCCTTTTCCTAGAGTGGGGTCTCCTCCTATTAATTTCACTTTCCAGTGTCTCTTGAAATTAAATGAAGTTTATGACTTTGTCAGGTATTTTGTATATTTTCAAACTTTTTATCATCCAAGGTTGCGGCATATTATCATATGCCTTCTTATATTCAGAACATTGCTTCATTCTTTTCGCCTTGTTTTTGCTTCCTAAAGAATTTGCTAATTTTTATTGTGTAGATAATCGGTTCTCATTATTTCTCAGTAGCTTCCTTTCTATTCTTCAGTAATAACCGGCAGCATACATCATAATTTCTTCTCTTCGCGGGTTGGATTTTTCATATCATGGGTAGGTTTTGTTTGGTTTCTTTGTTTAATGGCATATCAACCTGTTTTAGGTCATTTAATGCCAAAGCCATTCCCCTAGAAGAACAGTAGTGGTACTATTTAACCCATAGCTGGGAGGATAAGGGGATTCATACCTTTCCCAAGGTTATTTGTCCGAAAGTGAACGTAATAGCACGACTGGAGTACGAACTCGCTTATAACGATTCCACAGTCCATCGCTTTAATCATTACACCACGAGAACATCCCTCACATCATAGGAAAATTGGGTATTGTTCTGTAGTTGTTAGGAGTATTTCTTTTTGTCTTTGTAGATTTCCCTTTCCTCACACATTCGGGTATTCTTGCTTTTTGAAGATATCTTTCAGTTGCTGAGACTGTTATGAATGGACATGAATTTTTTAAAAAGTCGGATTCCATGCATTACACGGTGGACTGGTGTAATCTAATTTGAATGATGCTCTTTGAGACTCCAGATATATTTTACCTTCAGGTCCTTTATGAAGACCTTGCAATTCATTTTTTTTATGTTATTTATCAATTCAGCTTTTCGGTAATGTTCGTTCTGTCTTGTTCCTAGGATATTTTGTTTTTTTAATGTCGATTTGTTTATAAGTCTATATGCTTTGTTCACTGACTCGCTATTTAAAAAGGTCCTCTTAAGTTTCCATTGATTTATCCTGTCCCAGTATTTTTGGGTCTCCTTTCATTCTTCAAAACTTTATGTTTTATTTCTTAAAGTCTTTCTCTTGTCGACTGTTGTGTTTTGTGCACTTTTCATTCAATTTTGCACTTTTTTATTTTTATTTTCTCCGTATTTTAGCTTGTTCTTGTAGTATATTTATTCTTCAAGCCTTTTCCTCCATTCAGATTTTGTATTCCTCTTTTAGTCCCTTATGGAATTAATAAATTGATAGTTTAGTCTAGTGAAATTCATTGTGATATTTTATCAAATTATTTAACTTTTCTGTTTCTCACTTGATATCCGGAAATGAACTTTTCTTTAAAATCGTCTATGAGTGGTAAATATGTTTTTTGTATGTTCTAATAGACTCATTAGGCTCTTCCCTCATTTTGATCATCCGTTTCTTATAAACTCTTTTTGTAGTGTTCTCTTTAAAATAGCAATGGTTTACAATGTTGTTGCTGCTGCTGTTGTTGTCATCTCGAGTCCAATTTTTGGGCTTTTATCAGTTGTATTGTTGATTTGGTCCTTGTTTATCCCAATGACAAGTATCAACCTCTGCACGATAACAATTGGGTCCCTCATGTTAACAACTAAAGGAGAACTTGCGGATTATTTCACTCAAATCGATCGTCTGATTCTCACGTTTATTTACATTTTCCATGGGTCATATATGGTGGCTTTATTATAATCTGCGCTCCTGAAGTGGCCTGGTATTCTCTCAAGACACAAGAATATTCAGTGAAAAAAAAGGACTTATTCATTCAAGTGGTATTTCCGAGTCTCCTCATGTCACCTGGACTTTTACCAGTATTCTTGCAAATCTTTACAATGCCGTAGTTTGGATGGTCTCAATTTATCCTCCGATTTCAAAAATTTTCAGCCCCCTTACCAAGCTTTTAAGGATCGTTCCCATTGCGCCAACTGCAATTGGTATTACTATCCATATTTACCAACCCCTCCGCTTTGGCAGGTTATGACACAAGGTCAATTTTTAAACGGAGTTTAACAGGTTTGAATTTCAAGTTTTCCTTCTCATAGACTTGTTGCCTCACTAAGGTTGAAGAACCTAATCTGTCCTACTATTTACCCATAGCTGGAGGAGGAATAATTGGATTCATACCTTTCCCAAGGGTATTAGTGCTACGTGAAATACAATCAGCCTCGTCCAGGATTTGAACTCGTGTCGCCGTGTTCATTTCCTACGACGATAACCGTTACACCACGAGCACCTCCATTGGTATCACTATCACCATCAACTTCCACATCTTTTTTGTTCCCGAGGAAAGTCCAAGTACTTGTCTCTTTTATGTAATCTTTGATCATCACTCTGTAGTCCACCAGAACGACAAAGTCCACAAAGTTCACAATTTTTCTATTTTAATTATCACTAGGACTATTCTTCTAGTCGGGATTAAGATTATCTAAATCTCTTTTATTTTTTGCCAATAGCTTGATGTCGTCCATGTACATAAGGCGGTTAATATTTTCCCTCAATCTAGTAAATTTATATTCCCCCACTGGATTTTCTGATTCAGTGGCATTATCGCTATTACGAATAGTAATGGTGAAAGTGCATCTTCCAGGAAGATGCCTCTCTGGATTTTCACCTCGCATAACTTTTTTCTCCTGCTATCTCTTTCACTTTTGAATTTTTCCCTCTTGCAAGGTTTTTGCACCAGCGTTGACCAGTAGTCTTTTGGGTGATTTTTGAGTGACAGCAAGTTTCTCTTGGTAATCAGGACTCTTCTCAGTATTCTAGCCGATCTTAATAATGCTGTAGTCTGGATGTTAACGGTTATTATCCTTTCTTCTAGACTTTTCACAGGATATTAGGAATCGTTGCAAGATTACAAACTAAAATTGGTATAACCTTCAACTTCATGTAACGCATACGTTTATTTTATTTTTTTTTGGATTTAAAAAAAAATTCTCAGTGATCCTCCAGAACAGTAAAATTCACTTGATGATAAGTTATTTTGTTCGAGTTAATAAACACTATCTGTAGTCGAAGGTGACCCAAAGGTTCCCTTTTCAATAGCTACTACACCAAGGTGTAGGGGAGGGCGCGACTCCTTTCCCAGATGACAAACACTAGATTTAATTTTCTAGCCGGAATTAGGCCATCCGTTTAAAAATCCCAGAATATTCCATGCGTCTCATTTTCAAAGATAGACTCTGGTTTGTACATATTTCTTTTTTCAACATGAATTGATTTAATCTGTTGCACAATTTACAGTGGATCACTTTTCCTACCCAGTCAAATCTACTTTTATATTATTTCTGTACGAGATTGGTAGATTCAGTTAATAAGAGATTATCTGTCTCATTATTATTACATTTTAAAGTGATCACTAGTTAAATAGAATTAATCACGTGGCTTAATCTACAATATAATGATCTTATGAATGATGTAACGAGTTGTTACTTTCCGTTAGTTAATTTAACACAATCAATCATTCATCTCTTCTATAGAAGAAAAAAAACGTGGGCAATATTTGAGACCTTATGCAGCTTACATACTGCTTTACAACTCGATCTTATCGAGTGTTCGAACCTTCTTCAGGAATTAATCTTTTTTCTTGATTAAATCCTGACAACAAAAGTATTATTAAATTTCGAATACTAGATTTCAAAGTAAACATCTCTATTCTCCACACTTGAAAGTTTAACACAATAACTTCAATAATCCGCAGTGATGCGCTCAGCATAACGGTTATCGTCCTAGGAAATAGAATCTGGGATCAGAATTCAAACTCTGGACAAGGCCATGAGTATTTCCGTTCGTGCTTACGCTGTTAGGAGAGGCATGAAAACATCTTTTCTCCATAAAGATATGAGTAAATAATTGGACAGAATGGGTTATTCACCCTTGGTTAAGCAACGAGTTTAAGATAAGAAAATATTCGCTTGAAAACAGACTTTGAAACATCTTACTAGTGGAGAAAAGCATGAAAAATTCAAACTTCACTAACCTGTATATACTCTCAAGTTGAGGCTTTTGTCCGACTAAATTGATTATAATAAATTACAGGTTTTTATGAACTATTCTGAAATGAGTTTTATCTGAGGTTAGAAATACGGAATCACTAGTAATAATCTGTTTGCCTTACTTACTAATCATTGCATCTAGCGCAAAATCCAAATGTCATATACTTGGCTCATATTAGCTTAGTAGAATGATCGATATATGGAAAATTCAGTGAGAATCAAACACTATCAATGGTCCCACTAGCGAAGCTAGCGTCACATTACACTAGATTTCGCTCTTAACTCTGAAAAAAATGTTTGTAATTTTGTTTTAAATTAAGATTTTATATATGATTTTAAAATAAAGTATGGATATTGGTTCCAATGATTTTGCAACCGAAACGAATGTCTTCTCGAGGAGGGAGGTCTAAGACATCGTGTTGCAATTGACGAATTATACCTATTATGGAATTGAATATGCGTTAATTTGAAAAGCATATATGGTCCAAACAAAGGAATACCACCTCATCGAAAAAAATCGATTGCATAAAACTGAGGTCATTCTATGAATTACCTGGGACGAAAGCTGCATCAAGTAAAGGTGTGGTGTTCTCCTTGACGACTGATTATGATGATGAACTGATTATCTTGTGGATAAGGTGGGGAAATAAAAAAATCTCTTCATTCTGTTACTTGGACTGTGGAAATACACGGAAGAGGATGACAGCCGTAATGCTCGTTGTAGATTCTCCAGTCTTTGTTCTAGTAGAAACCAAAGCTCTTAAGATTTTTGGTTGGTTCCTTCTCTTTCAGAATACAAGAGAACTTCTCCAAGTCATGTTCCTAGCTACACAGACCAACTAGAAAGACACAGCCTTTATAAGTGTGATTCTCAGAACAGCAAACAACAGCAATTTTTGTGACTGCTACCTTTGACCTTTAATCGCAAAAAGATGCACGCTAGAGTTTGATGATTTCTGCTAATTTGGTTAAGAACTGTTTGCATGCTGGACACCCAAATGAAGCTTTCCGATCAAGACTTCTAGCTTTATCAAACTGTATCTACTTCAGGTGCTGGCTTAAAACAAAAGTAAAAACAAAAACAAAAATAACAACCTCACGATTCGCCTAATACAACCACATCCATTTAGCACTCGTTCACGACAGGAAAAAGATTATGGGCACTGTCTTGGGGGATCTTAGTTGGTTTTTTTTGTTGTTGTTTTTTTTTCACTTTTTGAGTAGCATGAAGAATCATTCAGTCTGTTACTTGGTTGTACAATATCAAAACAATATCTACGCCAGGAGCTACAAGAACAAATGAACATATTGAGTCGATAGAGAGGTTACAGTATTACGTTGAATGTTCGTTGGGTTACCTCGGGCCCCATAAGAATGTAAGTTGGGTTGACGGTGCTGTGGACAAATGTATGTTTGTGAAGCGTCTTCGAGAGCAGAACGTGATAAAAACAGAGTCCTTCCTGCAAAGAGTAGTCAAATCCTGGTTGTTCCTTGTTTTCGTGAAAAGTAATCAAGTTCACGATTTCATTCATGTGGTTAGGTCTCTTGTTCGTCTCGATAATATGATACAGACGCCATGAATTTAAATTTATTGCTTCTTTTGTTATTTGTTCCATGAACAGTCAATCACGAATGACTGCACGGCGAAAGAGAGAGAGAGAGAGATCATTTTTTTTACTCAACTCTGGCACGAAATAGTGACATATCGGTAAGGGAGAACGAAACTCTGTATCAGTCGATGTTAATGGTCGAATAACCTCTTAATATATCGAGAGGCAATTCTTTATATAACAGGAAATTATGATAAAAAGTTTATTAATTTGAATTAACCCCTATTCTTTTCTCTCGTGCACATCTGCATGGACTTCAAGGTGTCCAACCTTGAAGTTACTATTCTGACATTTCTATATTTACAAATACATTTTCTGATGAGACACTTTCCAGTAATTTTTTCATATGAAGCTAAATTTTATTATTTCAGATTTTTGATTTGAATGGTGAAGATTCCGAAACAAGGAAAAATCATGGAACTTAATTTAACTAGACAATTTGTGTGAACTTCAATGAGTCCTCGTTCTGGACGCCAGTAAGTTATCTTGGATTTCCGTTATCTGCGTGTGGGAGGGGTACCGGTAATTTTATGCGTATATTTATCGATCCATTTTTTGTCAATCAACACTAAAGATTTCTTCCATTGACCGGGTCTCTTTTCTATTTCTTTTTTAGTTTAAAATAATTTTAAACAAAGCAGTACCATCACTATGATATAATGAAGCATGATAACATTAAATATCCTGCGTTAAGAATTATAGCAAAGATGGGTTGTGAAGAAATAAAAAAAAAACGAACCAAAGACGACAATGATTACAAAAAGTATATATTTGTTTCCATGACAACATCTGATTTCATAACTTGTGATTTAATCATGCGAAATTCAACAAAATCGGCCACAAAATCCAAACTCGTCAGATGCTACTGTAATCGACTAACTCATTTTAAACATCTTAAAACGTTCTTTAATAGAAAATCTGCATCAACCAAGTAACAACTAAAAAGGTCTTTAAAGAACTTATCAATTCTGGGATACGAAAATTCTATGCTAAAGAAAAAATGGACTTGCTTATTGTTAGCAACAATGTGTATCTTCCAATCATTCGTATTTGGATTAATGTATTTCATTCAAAACCAAAATCAACTTTGAAGATGAAAAACTATAATCATGTTTACACCAATGGAATATTTTTATTGATATTACACGTGAAAAGGTTACAGTGAGAAGCAAAGTTATTTAGCCTATTTCTTATTGTTCGAAAGATCCATCAGTCTTTCCCGATTGGTTTTAATTTGTCAGGCGAATGATGGTCGGACTCTACACTGAAACAAATATTGATTTTCAGCAAGTTAATATTAGAATCTCTTACGTTTATTATAACGAGATGTGAAAGTAGGTTGTTGTTCATGACTTCTTGATAGCCTCTCAGTTTGGTCAAATTGTCAAGTTCAATTCGACGAATAATCAGTTTGTATAAACAGCTTTAAAACTTGACATCATTTGGGAAATCTACAACCTTTCAGTAAACCAATTTTGGGTTAAATTAATTGCTGTTATATCCAGGCCAAAGTTTGTTATACGTATCACCTTCTTTAAAAATCAATCATCACATAATTCTTCCACGCGGAAGATATGGATCAAGTGTCAAATATATTAAAAGCAAAATTATTTCTTGCTCTTCCTTCCATTTGTGAAATACACGAGTCGCTCGATTCTTACTTTCGGAGCAAAAAATCCAGGTATATGTGAAAAACATCACACACACACACACACACACACACACACACACACACACACACACACACACACACACACACACACACACACACACACACACACACACATACATATATATATATATATATATATATATATATATATATATATATATTCCCTATCCTTTATATATATATTACCCGTGTTTCAGGTATCCCAAGGCCCTCTTCAAACAATAAAACGGTTTTCCTACAGTTTTATATTAATACAACATATTTCTTTCCAGAAAAATATTTGGGAGAGGGGTCAATTGTTATTGTGGTTCTTTTTTCCGACAAAGCTTGTAAAAGTGAATAAAGTTATTTTTAGAAGACACCCCGGACATTAACTTACAAGAAAACAAAAGCCAACATAAAAAACAAACGAAAAAAAAACAAAAAAAAAAACGGACATAACAACGTCTCATTCAAACAAAGAAACGTCTAAAAAATTCAGCTGGACAATAACATGATCATGAAATAATCTGACAAAGACAGTGAAAAAGTCATTTTAGATAAAACTTATGACAGAAAATAAATCTAGGAGACATTAAGGAAGAAAGCGAAGTAGAAATCAATTATTTCAAACATAGACACAAATAAACACACGAACAATTAGAAAATCCTGCATGACAAATAGTGAGAAATTAACTCATAAAAAGAGACGTTATAATTAACTTTATTCCAAAATCTAATATTTTTTATGTATTAGGAATAATTCCCAAATCGGAAGAAATTAAAATAGCAGAGAGAACATAAAGATCAGCCTACATGGAAATACCAAACGCCAGTGACCCCAAATTTAAACCTACATAGCAGGTCCAGCATGTCTGATTAACCGAGTCAGCTAATTAATAGATATTCGACTACAGATTATTCATATATAAGATTAATAGCAACATTAGAGATGACATCCAATTTTATACCCCATTATATAACAACTGATGTGGATACTCCTATGGTAACATTTGATGTTAATAGATTATGTATTAAGACTCCCATGAATAAGGAAAACATACTTTCTTTGTTTTGGATAGAACGTATCCAGAAACACCACATTCAACATTCCACGAAAGATTTATCACTGATAGCATAAAATGAGTCCTGCGCAGTAATACTTTCAAATTCGACAACAAAAACTAAACCCTAAGAGCCGCTATGCGAATCAAAATGATAGAAATATATGCCACTCTTATTTTAGCATATTTAGAGGAAAATCTTTATGAAAACATTGGACGAAAATACGGTAAAGATATAAAAATGATTTTAGTTGATCACGGTGAGGATACGTAGATGACTGCTTTAAACTTTGGAAACACGTATGGGGCAATAGGGGTGATATTGCAAAGCTTACTTCAAAACATTCACCCTAAGATAAAATTCACTATAGAACATAATCTTAAAAAACTACCATTCTTAAACATCCTTATCAAAAACTATAGTAGACAGGTTACCACGGATAATTGCCACAAAGCCACATATACCTACCAATAGTCCATCACCCAAAAGCTACTTAGAATCTATCCGTTACCTATTGACACGCATGACCTTTCATTGTAGTCACAAAAAAAAAACATCCCAAAGGTCCGCCTAGAAAAGTTATGTAGAACTCTCCCCTAGAGAGGATATCAAGCTATATTAAAAATAAGAGATAGGAATTAACATGAAAAAGAACACGAGACTAACGCCAAACCCTTAAAAATATAACAAAGAACAACACCTCAATACATATTTCACTATGCAACAAAAACAACACTGACTGGTTCACAGAAATATCAATAAAATAACATAAACATACAAACTCATGACTGAATTAAAAATATACATATATTAAAAACAACTAAAATAATTAAAAGCTATCGACAGTCAAATAGTTTAAAACATACATTAACCTCAGCAAAGTTTGGGGAATATACAGCAAATGGGTCTCAAAATGAAAACGTAAGGATTATGGCGTATGTCAAATAATTACTGAAAAAATCCCATCTTTTAGGAAAACCCATAATTCATAATAAATAGAAAACTAAGCAGCAATTCCGAAAATTTATTTAACATAACCGAGGGAAAAACAGTTAAACAAATTTACATTGGACGCACCCAATCATTTAATAATAGAATCTTCTTACATAAAAGCTAGATCAAATTATCTGATTACATAAAACATTTTATAGAGAAACATCTTTTGGAAAGTAACAACGGATCTTTCGAAATAATACCGATCTACCACACCGATGATAACTCATTATTTTAAATCAAAGAAAAAAAAACTTGGTAGAAAAATATAAACGAAACTAAACGAATCCTAATTCCTCACTCAAAAGAGACATAAAATGCACTGATAAAATATATTTTGAAAGAAATAAGATTCGATGAACACGCATGCACGAGCAGGGACTAAAACACACACACACACACACACACACACACACACACACACACACACACACACACACACACACACACACACACACACACACTCGCCAATTTGCTTGGAAATATATCAATGTAAGAAGGTAACTATATCATTACATACATTAGATTTACTTAGTATCCGAGATAATCTGTGTGTATGGGAGGTTTTATACATACATTTATATAAGTGTGCACACACATACACCAAATACCAAAACGTACACGAATACAATTATGTGCACATCCCTCACACACACACACACACACACACACACACACACACACACACACACACATATATATATATATATGTGTGTGTGTGTTTATGCGTGTGTGTGTGTGTGCATATTCGTAACAAGACTAGTGTCCAAGGTAGGATATTAAACTGCATCTGATTGTGAGGGTCTTGTCTTAGAGCTTTGGGAATGTTGTGTATGTATTCCTTTCCATTATTCTCATGTACACTCTGACCCGGAATGGTAGTGCCATTTACGGTCCCATCTATGGGTCGAATAGAACGTGGATTTCTTTTTTTTACAAAGGATTATTTTTTATATCAAAAAGAATTATCAGTTTTATATTTCGATACTTGAAATCATGTAACTGTGTTAAACGAAATTATCATATTTACCAACACCTCCGCTCGGGCAGGATATGACACAAGGTCAATTTTAAGCGGAGTTTAACTGTTTTGAATTCAGATTTTTCCTTCTCCTCGACTAGTTGCTTCTCCAAGGCTGAAGAACCTAGTTTGTCCTACTATTAACCCATATCTGGAGGGGGAATAATTGGATTCACACTTTTCCCAAGGGTATTAGTGCTATGTGAAAATGCAATCAGTCTCGTCCAGGATTTGAACTCGTGACGCTATGTCCATTTCCTACGACGATAACCATTACACCACGGGCACCTCCATTTAAATGAAATTATAATTGAATTGAATGGTTGAATAACCATGAGAGAAACCATTTAATTGTGTAAATAAATGAGGTCTGGCTCGTTTAAAAAAGGACTCGCTTTCTACAAAGTATTCGCTTTAAAAATACCCGGAAAGGGTTAATATGCCATTAAGCACAAAAACAAAAACACACCCATACAAGTGCATAGGAGATACGAGGAGGAGAAAAAAGACGTGAATATCATGAGCCGATAACCGACTGTCATAACCAACTAACTTCAATGAGGCAACCACAGACATATGACCAGGAATTAACCAGAATAATTTATTTCCCTCTCTCAAGTACCATTCTAGAAAGAACTATGTATTCTTCTTATACAACTCTCCGATATATGAACGATCATTTTATTGCTTGAAAAGAGTTTCGAGGTACCCGAAACGCACCTAACACACACACACACACACACACACACACACACACACACACACACACACACACACACACACACACACACACACAAATATGTATATATATATATATGTATATATATTCTGAGTGTGTGCATGTATGTATGGGTGTGTGTATAAACAGCAAAGATATTTCCTTGTTGGCAAATTTATTAAACGTGACAGATAAGGATTGTGTGTGGAGTGGTTTTTTTTTTTTTTATTGCTAGTTTCATGTTGGTAAGCGAGATGTCACCACTGTAGACGACGACAGTTTAAAAATTCTCCGAAATTTTTTGATGTTATAATAATATGCTCTTTTCCCTATCGATGATGATTGTCGAGGATGTGAATTCTATTATTTTATGGAGTTAGTATATTATTTGAGAACATTCTTGATTAAGGACGATGTTTTATCTAAATGCAATGGTTCTCAACCTTTTTCTATTTACGACACCCTTTTGAGTGAGGAATTTTTAGGGACCCACCCTAAACCATTTACGATTTCAAAAGCTTAATTAACAATTTTCGGAATAAATAGAGCTATTTCTCCGTATATAATTCAAAACTGCTTGTTCTTAAAACAAATCTAATAAACTATTTATTTCAGCAAAAATGTTCGCCGCATGAATCCACTCACACATAAATCTAAAAAAATCTACAGAATAAGAAGTTTTGAACGTAAGTTTTACCTAACTGCTCATAACAGAGAATACAAGTGAACAAAATATTTGATTATTCATACTTTATGCATAAAAAAGTCATCATTTATTTAATCATTAATGTAATCTTTCAACTCTATGTTCATCAGCAATTTTTTTTTTTAATATCATACTTGAATATTGTCAGAGAGATACGAAGATCCCTTCTATTATGGTTTCAGTTGGTTACGATCTTTTGATAGCAAGTGTGAAACAATGCAAAAGCCGGATTCAAAATGGTAGGCTATTAGGAAAGCAATAACAGAGGATTTTGTTTTCTTTCAGAGCAGTGCAATGTCACTATTCTTCCACATATAATGTTTCTTTTATTTAAATCTTGCTTTCGTTGCTTCATCACTTTGTAATTCAACGAAACCCTCCTGCAATTCTGTATCTATATTAGCTGTATAACTTCAAAAGGAATTGTTATACAGAGAGGTATATTCATTTCCTTGTCATTAAAGCGATCTTGCATATCTTCATGTATTTTTATCAAATATTCAACCTACATAGAACGATCATAATCATGCAATTCATACTGAATTGAGTCAAGATATGGAAACTTTTTTAATGCATAACGTGCCATATGCCCGTGGTGTAATGGTTATCGTCGTAGGAAATGAACACGGCGACACGAGTTCAAATCCTGGACGAGACTTATTGCATTTCACATAGCACTAATACCCTTGGGAAAGGTATGAATCCAATTATTCTCCCTCCAGCTATGGGTAAATAGTAGGACAGATTAGGTTCTTCAGCCTAGTCTCGGAGAAGGAAAACTCTGAATTCAAACCTGTTAAACTCCGCTTAAAAAATTACCTTGTGTCATATCCTGCCCGAGCGGAGGGGTTGGTAAATATGATAACGTGCCATATTAATTCTGTGCAGCTTCAGTTTTGCAAGAAAAGCGGTAATAGACTCGTTGCAAGATAACAAATCACACATTCCACGCTGTACACGCTGAATGAGTATATTCTGTTTTCAAAAATATCTAGTTAGTAAAATGACACATCGTACTTCATTTAACTGCTCGAATTTCGTTCAACCCAGAAATAAAGTAACCGATTCCAAAAGCAACAAATACACTCCCATTTCGCTAACTACTAAACCTCTACATGTATTACAAGGCTTTGAAAGTTTTCTCTATTGAGGTGACAAAATTCAGGAAAAGAAGGTTCCAGAAGAACATTTGATTTAATATGAGTAACAACCTTTATTGCAGTATTAAGGGAATAGGCCTGAAATCTTTTTGAATGTCGAGCAACTAAATTTTGTCTGTGGATCATGCAGTTGTTACTGAATATTTGAGATGCAGCGTTATTTAAGTAAGCAGTTGAGTCTCTGTACATGCATATCATAGATGGTGCACCATCAGTAGCACGCGCAATAATATTTGCACGGCGGATACTCTTTTCCTTGAAAAAGAGACGACTTCTTTAAAAACGGTTTCACCTTCTATGGCCGTTTCAAGACTATGTTAAAAAGAAACATCCTCTTTTAAGTGATCTTCATCCAGAAACATTAGATATGCTATTAGCAGGAGAAGAGAGGGAAAGGAAGAGAGTAATACGTAGTACTTTTCCATGCAGATGATGCTCGGTGACTGATGGTAGAGCGGGTGATGCTACCACGCCCTTGCAAAGCAAGTAGAAAAAGAAGGAATACCGACGGGAGGGAAATTATTATTCTATATGTCTTGTACTCGTATTTTCTATAAACAACTCTGCATAATCGATAATAAAAATTGATTATGGAAAAGGGAGAAAAATTCAGCTTTCACAGTGGAAAAAAGGGCATCTAATATAAAAGGGGATATTGCGTGTTTTAACTGATTTGGGATCACTCAATAAGTTAATCGGAGCACTTTTGTTAATAACCCCCGATATCTCCAATTTTTTCTGTGACCCTCATAAAATCTACCTGGAACCCTTGGGGTCACGTAACCCTGGTTATCAACCACTGCCTTTATGTGTCAGATTGTAAAAAAAGGGCGCATCTTTTTGGAATTGAACACATTAGCAATGATATTCCAGCACAGATTGTTAAGAATGGCACTAGATAAGGCGCAAAATTTGCGGGAGAAGATTGTTAATAACCTGCAAAAATTAATAGAATATGGTGCAAAATGTAATATTACCTCAACAAAAAACAAATACAAGACCAGAAGTCTACCCTAAGAATATATTTGGGTAAGCAAATAACCCTTTTATGGTAGTGCAGGAAAAGATCATTAAAGATCATTAAAGATTAGATTAATTGCATCAATCACCTCTCAAATATCAACTGATTCTTTTGGGTCTCACTATTTGCTATTAATCTTCAATCAAAACATTCAAAACGAAATTTATCAAATTCAAAAATATTTACAGCAGTTAATCATAATATTATTATCAGCATTGTGAGATTATTTATGTTAATATAATTTTTAAAGAACTCCGAACTTTATATGTAATTAAACAACAAAAACTAAACCAAACCAAGAACTAATTTGATACGCTGAAAATTTCATGGACTGAAAGGTTTATAGGATGACGTCATATCTGTTGTCGACATTTTTGACCAATGGGATTATGATATGTCATTAAACAAAGAAACCAAACCAAACGCAAAATTGGTTTATGCTAGAATAGAAATAAATCTTGATAGATATATATCTAATTTTGTAAGAAATATTTTTCATAGACTTAGCAATGAACGCATTGCTTATTAGGAATACATGCCACTCTACAAGCAAATATTATTTCAGTATTTATTTAGATTTTATTTGTTTCTCTTGATTTATAGTTTACTTTTTGTCCAATTTTGGGAAGTTTAAAGAATAGTAGATGATCTTTTAGTGATCTGTTTTTAGATAAATAAAATCGATATAAAAATATAGTTATTCATGTACCTTTATATCATGGAGTATTAATATAGATTATTTAAGAGGGTTAGTATATTTATCATCATTGCTATGACGTAATGCCACCAGAAACCAGTGATATAAAAGTAGTTTATTAACGGGGCAGGGAAGCATAATATAGTAATCTTTTGAAAGCTAATACTCTTCCCCACCTATCTCTCTCAATATATATATATATATATATATATATATATATATATATATATATATATAGGTATTATTCGGTCCAGTTAAACCAGAGTTGGGAGTAAATCCTTCAGGACAAGAAAGTCATTCAAAAGCTGAACATTAAAATTTTCCTGGTAGAGAGCTCAATGTCACTAATATTATAGAGCAATACTTTCTTTAAAGAAAAACCCAAACACCGGTTACTTTAGGATTATAAATTTATTTCCATCCTATTTTGTGTTTCTGATGTAAACCAAAAACACGAAGAAAAATATAACATGACTTCTTCAGATCTTATGGATTTATTTTATCCATAAGATCTGAAGAAGTCCTGTTATGTTTTTCTTCGTGTTTTTAGTTTACATCAGAAATACAAAACAGGATGGAAATAAATTTATAATCCTAAAGTAACCGGTCTTTGCTTTTTTCTTTAAAGAAAGTATATATATATATATATATATATATTTCAAAACTCAAGCTAGAAGTGTCGAGATGGCGTTGAGACAATATGTCAACACATGAAGTAACAAAAAGAACATTGATATATGTATGTTTGTATTAAACATAGAGAAAATATCAGCAATGATTCTAGATGAAGGCTTGGTATGCGCAATGTCAGAACATTTCTTTATCGTCAGCAGACGACGAACAATAATAATAGCAAAGAGATCATTCGGAAGAACATTGCAATTTTTAAACTCCCCAAAAAGTATTTCTCTGATGAGGATCAGCTGAGAGAAACGGGTGCTGGTTACACCTACTTCCGGGAAGATAAACGAAATAGTGAAAATTGGTCTATGTATAAGTTTGTCATTCGCGCAAACTTTTTTTATTGATAATATGTAGTTTCTGTAATTAGAATTTAATATCATCTCTTTCTTATCCCAGATAGATGAATTACCAAAATCCTGGTATCCATCATAGCCATTTAGTCTTCATGAAAGTCCATCCATCTTAGCCACCATCCTTACCAGAGGAGCCGGATAGAAAAATCAATTTAGTCACCTGATCTTTTGGCAGATAGTATTGAATTACACAGAACTAGTTGTACTTTCCGTGACGTTGAATTCTACTCTGACCCTAAGAGATTGACGTCTCAGTCATGTCCTCAGTAAAAGAGTTGAATCTATATCGCCGAGAACAACCCAGAACTTGTGACTAAAACAAATAATATTGATGCTGGTTCGAGATTAGATTGGTCTCTGACGTCGGTAAAGGGGCTACCGATTCGTTCTTAAATACGCTACTAAGTCCTTGTTCTCCTATCCCTTCAGATCACGAGAAAAGAACTTCTAGGTTAGTTTACATTAACTGTAGATAGAGTTCCAAATCCTCTTATATTGTTTAGGGAGGCAACGAGATGTGTAAGCGAGAATTAATGAAAGCGGAATGAGACCGAGATATAAAACATGCAAAAATCAATTCAACAGAGGAAGAGAACACAATCAAAACATTTCAACACAGGGATGCATTTAGAATATAACAAAAATTCTATTATGTTACGACCAAATCAAATAATGAGGAAATTCTCTTTTTCAAACACCGGAAATATTTCATCCGAAAGAAAAAATCAAACAAAAATGTTTCTCAACAGTCCTTTTTCTTCTTTCTCTTTTTTTCACTTTCTTTTACTTGAATAATGTATCTAAAATGCCGTACTGTAGCGTGTAGAAATGTTCATACAATATTTTGATAATTGATGAAATAGAACATTTACAGTCTTTAGTATACACACTACTTTCCAATATTTAAAATTAGGAAAAAAAACGGTTTGAACTGTACTTATCTTTGACGGATTTCAGATTCCATACTTTTTTCTTTTTACGGGTGATTCATTTCTTTCTCCCGGAGCTTGCTGAATATAGCGGCTTGCTTCAAAGCTGTTCCACATGAAACTGAAGATTCTCTTTCAAATTTCTCTAACGCGTGCCGGCCTTTTGGCGCGAAGATTCTGGCGACCAATCAATCATTTTTTTCTTCTTCAACCACCTCGCCGACTCACGCTACTTAATTTGCCTTCACCTCTGTCTTCTGTCGCTTTAACAGGCTAAAGTGCAAGGGATATAGTTAGTTTACCATTTTTATCCCCTAATATTTTAACGGTCGGTCCCTATCTTCCGATCTTAAAGCAAGAGGGGTAAGGGTATCGACCTCCCCTTCAGTCTCTCTATAGTATACCACGTTACATTTCCGAGTGAACAAACTATAAAAGGTGCTTAGTGTTTACCACTTTTTGAAAGAAGATGATTTCCTTAATCATGCACTCATGAAACCACACGTTGTTACTTAAGCCAATTTCCCCATTGAAAGCCCTACTGCAAATACTTTCCAATATTTTGGTAATATGTCTACCTTGGATAAAGAAGATGTTATATTAAAATTGGAGTCACGATAATATATATTAAAAAAGACTATCGGTCTACAAGAAGTAGCATCTGATGTAAAGTCTAATTTTAATATGTAGACTGTTTTTTTTTTTATCTGTTTACTGTTTATTAAAATAAAAAGAGGAGTGGCATACCATTCCTAACTATGAAAACTTAAAGCCCGGAAATTGCTTAATATTATGTGACCATTAAAAAAGATAGCATACTCCTATTCAAAAAGAAACTATCATTTATTTTTTGTATATAAATTCTTAACCACAGACAGACGGTTTCGTTATATTACAACTTTTCGATGTAGATTGGCCCACGAAGTGCTTTAACCTGGGATCGAAACCCACTTGATTTTACGTCAGATGGATGTCACATCCCAGCATCATAGTCGTTCTCAGCCTAAGCGAAGGAATTCTTTTACGTTAACTTTTTTACATATACCTTATCGGCTAGCTGGGGTGTTCAATTCTTGAGAAGATTTACTGGATTTAAGCGTATGTGGCAGCCGGAAAATTTCCCCACTATATATATATATATATATATGAAAGTTAGATTATATATTATAAACAAGGCTTGGATAAACAGATCTTTCAACAGTGAGGCTTACTCATATTTTTAAGATATAATTTCCAATGACAGAATCGTCTCAGCAAAGATGAGTCTCGGTAAAAATAAGAAACAACCATAGAAATCACAATAACTGGATAACATGGTAAAAAAAAACACAGCAAAAGTTAACGCAGAGAAACTTTAGAAAGGCCAGTGATAACAAATTAAAACATACCTAAAAATAACAACTAGAATACATAAAAGGTCAAATTAAAAAAAAAAACTTAGACATTCGGTCCAAGATAAATATCACGATTTGTAAGGCATAAAGTAAATTTAGTAAGCGGAAGAAAAACATCTTTAAAGCGAAACTAAAACCTTCCACCCAAGAAGAAAATATAAAAGAATAGTTCAAGAATCTCCTTTGAAAAACCTCCTGAAGTCAATGATGAACCCACTGAAAAAACTACTAACGGCGAACTTGACATCATCCTGAATACTATTAAAAAAATCAGAAGCAGAAAAACTGCAGGCCACGACGAAATACCTTTTGAAGCATGGAAGACAGTAAAATTTTGACAACGTAATATTATGCAAAGCTGTGTATAAACCAAGAAACTGAAAAGAAATTTAAAAAATATTCACTCTTCTTCCCCAAAAAAGGTAACCTCCGAATACTAAAGATTATAGATCCATTAGTCTTACTTTTATTACGGCTGGGGTTTATAACGGACTGTTTCTCAATCTCATCCGATAAGAAAATTCTTAGGAAAAATGAGATCAGCTTTGCAAGATTTTGAACCACTAATTTACAAATTCAGACTATCTCTAAAATCATCGAAAGAGTACGTACAAAACATCCTTCACCAACAATATTTTTACTAAGTTTCTCTAAGGCATTGAGGAGAGCGAGACAATACAACTTGTATATGATCTGTAAAAAGACTGTTACCTCAATAGTGATACTTTAGAAAACTTAAAATCAGGGGTTCACTAATCCGATTGTGACACCAACATCTTCAACATGTTCAGTGTCTTGTAAGGAGATACATAAGATGCACACATGTTTATAATCTGCCAAGATTGAGAACTACAAATCACAAAATATCTTATAAAAGAAAAGAGTTTCATATAAAAAATACACAAATATGACGATACTCCACAGAACTATGACAGATGCAAACTATGCAGATGTTCTTACAATTCTCATAAATACACGAGCCCAAGCTGAATCCATGCATTCAGCCTTGAGCAAGTAGCAGGAAACATTCGCCTCGATGTCAAAGTGAAGGCATGTTAACCTAGATGAAGTAATTTCCGACAGAACTCAGCAGCAATATCTCATCAACTAAATGTGATGTCAACATATTTATATGGAGGCTGGAGATCGCTATTGACAAATTATCTGACATATGGAAATCGAATGTCTCTGGAAAAATACTAAAACGGGATTTCTTCCAAGCAATAGCCGTGTTGGTACTATTGTGTGGCTGTACCACCTGAACTCTAACGAAATGCTAAGTGCCGTTTAGAAAAAATCCTGAAAGCACAACCCCAAAAACAACTGCTGAAGAGCCACATAACACCGATTTCACAAACTATCCAAGTTAGGTTGGTTGGTTTTATGGCATATCAACCTTTATAGGGTAGGTAATAGCGAATCATGTTTATAAATGAATATATATGTTTGAATGATTTATATATTTACTATCTCTTGTTACGTGATCCAAAAATACAATCATTTCAACGGTTGTGTTTGTTGCCTGGAGATCCGTGTTCGACCACGCCGGCCAGTATGAGCACATTCTTCTTCTTCTTCTTCTTCTTCTTCTTCTTCTTCTTCTTCTTCTTCTTCTTCTTCTTCTTCTTCTTCTATATATATATATATATATATAGTAAACGAATAGTTTATAGATAACATTTTAAACTAGACAGAGTTTATTTATTCGCTCAGTGAATATATCTAATTTTCAATCAAATACGAATAATCATCATTATTAGTAATTATTCATTATTAATTATTATTTGCACACAGTTGGTTAGTTTCAAGAATTGCTATCTAACATTAACAATTTTATTTAGAATCAATTATTTGTTTGCACACAGTTAATTGATAATATATATATATATATATATATATATATATATATATATATATATATATATATATATATACTTGATTAATAAACTAATAGTTTGTTGGTTATCTCATTTTTAAATGATTTCGAGCTAATTTGCTTCGTTAAAACTAAGTATTGCCACTCTATACACGCAGTTAAATGGTTTCAATTATTGTATTATAACATTAATGATTCTATTTAATATTAGTCCATTATTTACACAGAGTGGTTTCGAATAATTTTTTCTGTGAACATATTAGCACGCAAGTTTTGATATGTTCTAAAAAAAAACCAAAAAAAACCTATCCGATTCAGAGCGTTCTGTGTCACAAACTAGATGCCTCAGTATTTAATTCCACCACATTAGGCTGTTTACAATAACTTACGGTACTTTTTCTTGAATGCCTAAGAGATATGGGAAAATAGAATCTTCGTTGGAAATGAATATTTTCCATCCTACCACTAAAAACAATCATGATAAGATATTGGCAAAATATAAAATAAACATTTTATTTCTTTCTGAGACAATAAAACATATCATAGTCGTTGAAAATAGTATTTTTCAAACATTCAATCGCATTTACGTGTAATATGATTTTAATTCTATTTTTATTTGATTTCTTCTATCTACTTAAAAATAACATTATGTTTCTGCGAGAAAAAAATCATGAAGAAAGCAACATGGGTTGTCCATATATTTATGCGTTGTGATAATTTGGATTTTTTTTTTCATTGATATATCAAATGAAGAGTAGAATTTAAGGGATTTAAAAGTTTTTATAAACTAACCTCTACTGTATCATCATGGATTTCATAAATTGATTGACAAACATTTCGCTCAATGAAATAAAGCCATTCAAAAATATTAACTGATTCCAAAATTATAACCAAATAACTGTTTGATCGAAGAGAAAAATACGATTTATCAGATGTTATTCCTTTCGATAATTAAATATCAATGTTTATATTTTAAAAGTTTAAACTAAAAGATTTTGAAGACATTTTTTTCATGTGTCAACCCCACCATATATATATATATATATATATATATATATATATATATATATATATATATATATATATATATATATATGTATATATATATATAATCAAATACTCCAAAGTCTTTCGACAGTAGATGCAATCTGTGTTTAGAAGAAAAAATGCACATTTTGCTTTTTCCAGAGCCGAAAAAATTATTAAACAAGAGAAGTGAATTAATAGCTAGGTGTAGACATAGGGCTAAATTTAAACTATAGATAATTAACTTAATTTGTTTTTTTAAAAAGCATAGAGTTAAACTGAGAATTAATGTAAATGAATGAATAATATAAAATGTTAGATAAAAAATTGTGAAAAAACATATCGTATATACGTACTACTCATAAAAAGTGTAACTGATTAATAGGTTCCAAATAGTTTTGAAATTTTAAAATAATTTAAAATTAATTAAATCTTGAGTTTAATTTAATATAATTATTACTGTAACATTACGTAAAGTTATTAAATAGTGTTAAAAATCTAATTTAATATTAGATCTGTATTTTAAGTAAAAATGTAATTAGAATTTAAAAAATTAAAATTAAAAATTAAAAAGATTTTTGAAAAATAAATTTACTACATTTCTAACCGAAATGAAAATAAAAACGGAAGTGGGCTATATGAAGAGATAACTCTTCACCCCTCTTCGATCCCCTCCCACCTTTTTCTGTGTCTATTCTAGTTTTTTCATCCATAGGATCTGAAGAAGTCCTATTAATTTTTTTTCGTGTTTTTGAAATTTTCAAAAATGCGTAACAGGATGGAAATAAACTTATAATCCTAATGTGACCGGTTTGTTGTTTTTCTAAAAGAAAGTATATATATATATATATACATTAATTATAAGAGAATATTTGTCTTTGAAAATTCTTAATTGGATCTTCAAGTTTTATTTACCTTAAAAAGGGATTTTAAAAACGGTAAAACTAAAGTAAATATTGCTCTTCTCGAGTTGATGTTTTGCTTTGGTTTCTTTATTTAATGGCATAAAGACCTTTGCAGGTTATTTAATGCCAAAGCAATTCTCCTAGAGGAACAGTAGTGGTACTATTTAACCCATAGCTGGGAGGATAAGGGGGTTCATATCTTTCCCAAGGGTTTTTGACCGAAAGTGAACGTAATAGTGCGACCGGAGTACGAACTCGCTTATTACGTTTCTGCAGTCCATCGCTTTAATCATTACACCACAAGGACATCCTACTGATAGTGGGGGGAAGATGCTTTAAAAAAAAAATTAAATGATATCATTGTATTTATGAGAGTAATATTTTGTAATATTAAAATTTTGAATGAATAAATATGAATAAAATGGTGAAGTGTATTTGAAGCAACTCCTTCTTCGATTTTGTCTATATTGTTTGATAGGACGATATATTTAGTATGAAAGTCTATTTAAATTAATAAATTAAATAAAAGCCTTTAATTTACTTAAACCGATCAAGTGATAAAACATATTGATCATTTGGTGTAAAAAATTATTTAAAAAGTTTCAATTGAAATTTTATTTTTACGAGGCAAGAAATACTTTCCCTTTTGTTTTTAATATAATTCAAAATATATCGATACTGTCAAATTAATCTGCCTAATTTGGATGAGATTTAGAACGAGCCTATATATATATATATATATATATATATCAATGAGAATAACTGGCAAGCTTGATTGGCCACTGACTAGTGTTAATCTTGCACATCACAACATTAGCGTTGCTGATAGGATGCCAATTGTCGCTCGAGGATCCCGATTTTATCAACATGTGGCTACGATGTTTTGTTGCGAACGCAAAACCAAAAAAGCAAAAGGAGAACAAGGAAAAGAGAGAAGAAAATGAAATTACATATCTCTTTTTGGCTACAACGGGACGCGACATATTAATAAAAATTTCCACCATGGCATATCCCACAAACCTGGAAGACCTGATTTTTGAAAAAAATATGTCAGACAATAAGAAGAAATATGAGGTTCCACAAAAGGTTGGTCGTGAAAGAGAGAGAGAGCGTAGTTCATGTCGATGGAACAAGGAATTGATGAGACAATCATAAAATATCTACACTGTCGACGAAATGCCAGTAGATATTGTGAGTTTGAAAAACATGGACAAGAAGAACAGATGATTAAAGAGGACTTAAATTCAATTAAGGTTAATTGAAGGTATGTACAATACATCACACCGATATAGAATAATAGAACAACTACAAATAGGAAATATGTCTTTAAATACCTTCATTGACTTTATACAGCAACAAGAATTAATACAGAAATAAAACCCCGATAAAAGCCAAACCAGCGAACTAATACTCGATACTTACGTGTGAAAAAAGATTTTAAAAAATGTTCGTATTGTGTACAGGGATATGAAATAAAAAGGAAAAAAGGTCAAGCATTTGGGAAAACTCGTACAAATTGCTTAAAAAGAAATACTTTCAAGCATTATTCAAATTTAAAAAGAAAAACGTTGAAAGAGTTAAAGAAAACGAAACCAATATGGAAGTCTTTTCAGTAGAAAATAAAAATTTAAAAAGTAAAAAAAATTGAACCAAAGGAAAAAAGATATTATACTAAAGGTTAATATGAACAACTTCTATTTGGATATGCAAAAAGATACAGGCAGTGAGGTAATGTTTATACCAAGAAATTTCCCGCATTGGAAAGCTAACTTTACGAAAGAGCAGTTTACAACTCCACCAATTTGATGGGTCGGTCCTAAAAATCTTTAGGGTAGTTTGACGGTTTCTTGGAGTTAGAAGATAAATTTGAAGTAATAATTATAATTGTCACAATTTGTATAAAGAACCAAGGATTCTTGGAAACGATGTGCTTAACATAAATTCTACTAAATTAATTAATGAGATAAAAATGAAAAACAAAAAACAAAAAAAAAAAGGGTAAGTTAAAAAACAATAAAGCGAGTTTAAAATTAAAAGAAAATGTTGCTCCCTTTTATTATGAGGCACGAAAATTACCTTTACATTTGTTGCCAAACTACTGAAATTAATAGAACAACATCTTCTTGAACATGTTCCACCTGGAAATAGCAAGTAGGCATCACCCATTGTAGTTTTAAGAAAGTCATATGGAGACATATGTGGAGATTATAAAATAGGCATAAATCACAAAGTTTGCTCGAGTTCACATCCTATACCTCGTGTTGAAGTTGTATTTCATGCAGAGGCAGGTATGAGCGTTTTTACAAAATTAAATTTGAAAACAGCATTCCACCTATAGACAATAACTTCAAAGAAGTAACGACGATAAATACGCCAATAGGGTTACTGGAAATGAGAACGATGCCGTATGGAATAAAAATAGCAAGCGTCATATTTCAAACGCCTATCGAACAGGTTATTGGAGAAGATATAAAAATATGATTTGTTACCAAAACGATATATGCATAAGAGCTACAAATGAAAATGAATTAAAAAAAGAAAACCGACATTGTCTTGAAACGCTGGAATGACAATAAATGAAAAAAGTACGTAAACAATAGTAGTAAAATATCATTTCTAGGTTATTCCAATTCAAAAAGAAGGTATATCACCAGATCAAGCCATGATAGAAAAAATACAAAACAGAAACTACACCTACAAATAAAAAAGAACTTGAATTTTTTTTGTGGGGGGATTAGTGACTTTCTTTTGGCGATATGTACCAAAATGTACGGACTTGACTGAGCCGTTTGCAAATTTAAGAAAAACTAGAATTTTTCTGGTCAGTGAGCCAAAAAAACTTTTGATAGATTGAAAGTATTCATGGCAAAGAAACCAGAGGTGAAAGTTTTTGACATGAAAAAATACATTACGTTAAACACAGATGCAAGCAAACATTCAATATCTGGAATATTTTCACAAGAAGGACATCCGATGATATATTTATCAAGAAGACAAACGAACACTGAATTTAATTATTTCAATATGGAGAGAGAAGCATTGACCATTGTGTGGACAACCATTAGTGCCCAACAATTTTTAATTGGAACATATTTCTTTTGATAAGTGATCATAGACCATTAGAGTTTATATGCACTTCAAGAAAAGGATTTTAAAGAGTCATGACATCGAGAATACTTAGATGGGCAAGACGGTTAATGGCATTTGACTTTGCAATTTTACAAGGAATCAAAAGATAAAACAGAAGAATTTGAAGAATCATTTTTACATTGGGTAGAGACTGATGTTTTTTCTTTAGCTGTAGAAACTATACATGATCTAGTACTAAGTAGGATAACATCAAGAATAAGAAAAACATATGGGGGAATTGCTCCAAGGCGGAAAGACCCTATCAAAGCAATAAGACATAAGTTAACAATAGAACATGGAGTGATTTGTAATGGGGAACTGATAATTCCCCCAGAAACACAGAGAAAATTGGTGATAAAAATCGTACATGATGATATTCACTGTAGAGTAGCGGCCACACAAAAAAAGGATAAAATTAGAAACATGGTGGCCGGGATATTCAAAAGATGTCAAAGAATATATAAAAAGATACAAAAATGTAAAGAATTAAGAAATTTTACACAGACTACTTTATATTCCTGGCTCAGAGAAGTGGAGCCGTGGAGTCCTGTGCATATGGATCATGCATACCTTAGTGGAGTGGATATCGTATCAATACTAGTAGACCTTTTTTCATGCTGGCCCAAATTAATGTGTGTCCCAGACTAAAAAAGTTCTACTGTAAAACATAATCTAAAGGTAATATCTTGAAACGGCTAACGAAAAACCCTGGTATCCGACCATGCATCAGAATTTTGTGACGAAGATCTTAATTTATGGTTGGAAAAATAGGGTGTAAACCGTAAAAGACACCACCATTTCAACCCTCAATCGAATGGGTTAGCGGAAAGAATAGTGCAGACCATAAAAACGGGACTAAAAGCATGTTCTCAGGAAAATTTTAAAAAAAAAAAAAATTTTCTACCAAGGCTGCTTTTAAGCTATTGTACAATACCATACGCCGGAAGACTTGAAAGCCCATCAACTTTAATGGGAAGGCAAATTAGATCTCCGCTAACGATGTCGTATTCCACAAATGAAAAAGTGTGGTACAAAAAGAAAAACTAATCAAATCCAGAAAGGGCAGAATTTAGCATGTTAAAAGGCTACAATACAGCTATAATAAACAGAGAAAAGGGGAACAGTGTATTAGCCCATGCAGATCAAATAAGGCCCCAAGGTGAATATGCAGAGCAAAATGAAGAAATCTCTATGATTCCTTTCGTTAAGGATTTATTAAAGAAACCTTTTACGGAATGAAACGTTAAAAGACGAAATAATGCATGATCAGGAAGGCCAGAATGAGTTCGAAAATTCAGATGAAGATCAAATAATGCAAGAAGACGATCTTGATTACAGCTCAGTGCGGGACAGATATAGATCTCATAGAGAAAGAAATAAGGGAGTTAAACAAGGAGAGCAAAGTAATCTCGAAAATGAAACAGTCACTAGAAGTAGAAGACCTACCAGGGACATAAGACCCATACGTATCTGAGAGATTTAGTAATACGTGCAAATGAATCTGTCTAATTTGCATGAGTGTAAGAGAGAGCCTAAATAAGTATGTCACTGAGAATAACTGGCAAACTTGATTAACTCCAGTTTCGTGCAAAGGCTTTTCAGCAGATTGCCTAGCATCCATGCCATACCGTTAATTCCTCGAGCCTCAAGAAACCGTTCCCCCCAGGCTTTAATCCTTCTTGGAGGGGCTTGGTTTATCACCTGGCGCCTGAGGCTGTTGTAAGTAATTCCCCACAACCTGCTCACCCTGTTTGGTGTAATAGACAGACTCCAGAAATGTTTATAAAATAAGCTAGCTTAATTCGTTTTTTGCGGTTAGTTGTATAACGGACATTTTTTCTCGGCTTTTGGATTACGAATTATTATTTGCGAGAGAATAGTAAGTGTTTTTTTGTTGCAATTGTTATCGTTGACATTATTGTTACCTTTGTTATTATTGTTGAACCAGCTATTGTTATTGTTCTTGTTATTTGATTTGTGCCCCTCCCCCAAACAATTGTTACTTTCTTGCTGAGTGGGGGTCAAACAAAGACTTTCTTTTTTACCGCTTTCATTTATCTTTATCAAGTACAGCCAGCTCGCTACAACCG
This sequence comes from Sepioteuthis lessoniana, assembly GCA_963585895.1. Classification (NCBI taxonomy): domain Eukaryota; kingdom Metazoa; phylum Mollusca; class Cephalopoda; order Myopsida; family Loliginidae; genus Sepioteuthis; species Sepioteuthis lessoniana. The sequence continues at coordinate 7,046,003 of OY757910.1, forward strand.
GCACAAAAAGCGCCATCTATGCCAGACTCCTGGACGGCACAAACAATCAAAAAGATTCATCCGCAAGACCACATGAAGAATAGGGAAAAAGATTCCCAATACTTTCAGGGCAACAAAATTTTGCTCATACCTGAGCTGGTACAGGAAGTACAGCCAAAAACAATCTCTGCCCTCAGAAGAACTAGCGATTAAGCTGGCCGGTGATAACATCACCACAAAACACTTCCGGTTGCAGCCAGAGTACTTTGGACAACGCAGAATCAAGGTCACCGTGTGTAATGTCCCAATACAACTAAATGGCGAAGTGTTAGCGGCGTACTTATGCGAGCACGGAGAAGTGGAAGATATTATAAAAGCCAAGTCATCCAACGGGACTGCGCACGGTGACTACTTCTCCACAATGGGTTTAAACAGGAAGGGGTTTCAGGCTATACCTCATACGATTGAGTATGAAAGCCAGGTAATGACGGTGATAGTGGAGGGAAGAAAGCCGCAATGCTGCTGCTGCAAACAGCAAAATGCATTTCTCGCGGTCCTGTCCGCAAAAACCAGCAAACCAACATCACCACCACCGACATCACCTCCACCGACACCATTGACGACGACAACAACTACGACTACAACAGCAACCACTCGACCCAATACAGAAACTGGGTACGACCCCAAAAAAGGGAAGAAGGGTGGACCCAGGTTACTAGAGATCGGAAAAAGAAATTCCCATTAAAAGAACAAATAAAGGAAGCTACAACAGTCACACCCGAGAAAAAAAATACACAGATAAACCAACGTTACCAATAAAAATAACATCTCAAAAGAAAAAAAAAAGAGAAAAACAACAACCAATAGAAATTACAGAAAACATGGACATTTCTGTCAACCTAAAAAGAAGAAGGGATAGTGGGGACTCAGTAACAGAGTGGGATGAAAAAAACATTAAAAATAACAACAATGCTACAACCAGAGATCGATCCCCAATCCCAGTCACAACAGCAGGAAAAAAACAAAACTAAAAAGCAACGCCCAGCCCAAATTATTCCACCCCCACAATCATCAATACACCCACTCAACCTGCCAAAACCCCCTTCTCCCAAACATTACCTTCTCTTTCTCCAGGGGTGTCCTCGTGGTGTAATGGTTAAAGCGATGAACTGCGGAATCGTAATACGCGAGTTCGTACTCCAGTCGCGCTATTACGTTCACTTTCGGGCAAATACCCTTGGGAAAGGTATGAACCCCCTTATTCTCCCTCCAGCTATGGGTAAATAGTAGGACGGACTAGGTCCTTCAGCCTTGGTGAGGCAACTAGTCTAGGAGAAGGAAAACTCTGAATTCAAACCTGTTAAACTCCGCTTAAAATTGACCTTGTGTCATATCCTGCCCGAGCGGAGGGGTTGGTAAATAGTACCTTCTCTTTCTCCAGTCAAAACTCCAAAAAGCTCTCCCGGTCCCACTCGGAGACCAGAGAATCAACACCATTATCATCAACAACATCAACCAAAAAAAGAACGAAGTCAGCCTCAAACGAGGTGCGCCAAGCCATTAAAGGCTATTACTTTTGCGCAGACATCTTACAACCAACATCAATACACCATCATCTGAAAATGACCCTAAACCATCACACTTCATTAAAAACAATCAACAAAAAGGACATAACCAATCCGTATTCATTTAAGGGTGCACCCATGGTGACCACCTTTGTTCGTTCGGCTGGCAACCGAACTAAAGAGGTAATTTACTAAGCTTTTTTTTTTCTTAGATGTAGCACAAGGCCGCATGAATTGGGCACCCAATGAGAATCGAACTCACTCGTGTAGGTTTGCTAGTCTACCTTGCTAACCATTACACCACCCGAGGTGCCGAACTAAAGAGCTTGGACGCTATATAAAGGAAGCCAGTCGGGAGGATATAAGGCTGGCGGAAATGGAGCACGAATCCCTCAAAGTAATGGCAACCAAATGTACGGGCAGGGTCCCGATTTATGTTCACCCCAGTTTTTATAGGTCCCTAAAATTGTAGTACCTCGTGGATGTCGGAGGAATTACTTGGAACGACCGAATTAGCACTGAACTCGGTACCGGTTCCCTGCGTCAGGCCGTCGGCATCCTCACACCGGAGGATTTCCGGCCCGTAGTCGCCAGTGAGTAAGGTAAGTGGGTCTGATTACTTTAAACCTTGCCACGTTGAATGTGAGGGGACTGAGGGATTCAAGAAAGTGTGTTCGCATGCTTGGTGACTCAAGAACCTCAGACACAAAGTGACTGCAGTGCAAGAGACTCACTTCATTTGCGCTCTGGACTGTCGGATACTGGAAAACGATTTTAACGTTTTCTCAGCATACGGCAGCTGCAGTAGCGCTGGGGTTTGTTTGCTAGTTGGACGCAGCCTTGATGCTGATGTTGATGTTGTTTTTTTTAGGTGACGGTGGGGGCTGCCGGTTGGTTGTGGCTGATGTTGCCGTTAGAAATTTCAAGTTCCGGCTGATTGCAGTTTATGCACCCAATATTGCTGTGGAGAGGATTTCCCTTTTTTCGTCGGTTGGCGCCGTTCTTGGACGATACGAAGCGGCTAGTCTTAATGGGTGATTGGAATGCGATCCTTAATACCAAGATAGAAAAGGTTGGGCGGGGAGATAGAAGATTGGAAAGGTGTAAAAGCAGCCTTGTCAACCTTATGACTCGTCATGACATGGTTGACAGGTTTCGGCTGGATCACCCTGGGCGGGAGATGTGGACGTAGCTAGATTGCTCGCCCTCTGCTAAAGTAGGCTCCTACTTGGACAGAGTGTTAGTTAGAAGAGCTGATAGCAACTTTGTTAGTTGTCCCACGTTCCACTTGATAGCGTGGACTGACCATAAACTTGTTAGCATCAGTCGGCGGTTAGCTAATAGGCCTATTCTGGCCAGCTACTGGAAGTTCAATACCTCCTTACTGGAGATACGGGACTTCCGGGAGCGGCTAGAATCCCTAATTAAGCGGGCGTTAGTGGAGGCCATTACCGGGAATAGGTGGTAGGTTCTTTTAATTTTGCCACCAAGAACGGTCGACAGCTCAAACTAGATAGGACCAAGGAGGCGAAATCTATAGAAGATCAGCTTTCCCGGGCGGTGGCTGAGAGGACTCCCTAACCATAGAGCTAGCTATAAAGGAACCTTGACCGTAAGACTAGCGAGTGCTACAAGGGATTCGTAGTTAGATCTAGGTTAAAAAGAGTTCTAAACGAAGCTGTGAAAACGAACGCGACTGCGTGTGAGGAAGAAGTGCGAAGGTTTTCCGTCAAGTCCCCGGGTGGGCGCGTGCTGCGATCGAATCGCGAGATATGTGATGCCTTTCGGGCGTACTTTCGGGATCGCTTTGCCCGCTGTCCTGATCTCCCGCTTCAAGAGTTTCGCAGCTATCTTGCCGACTTCCCTCGCCTCGGGGCGGCTGAAGTGGCTAGCTGCGAGGGTGTGATTACTGAAGGCGAAGTCAATGATGCGTTGAAGCAGGTCGGCCTTAACAAGTTACCAGGACTAGATGGTTTGCCTTAAGAAGTGTACTTGAGGCTGTCGCACATATTTGTACCAATTCTGACGGATATGTTCAACCATTGGTTCACCCAGGGAGCCATCCCTGGTAGCGTTACCAAGGGCGTGATCACATTGCTGAAGAAAGGTGGCAAGCATGTTTGGTAGGGTTTAAACGATTACAGGCCCATAACTCTGCTTAAGACAGAGTTAAAGATTTTGGCCCGGGTCTTAGCGAATCGTTTACAGATTGTCAACAGCGATCTGATCGGCCCCGAGCAGACCTACGCTCTGAAGGGAAGATCGATCCAGCACTTGATTAGTGAGGTCCCAGAGGGGATAGAAAACGGCACGGAAGCCGCGCTGAACAGTTTAGATCAGTTCAAAGCCTTAGATAGGGTTGACCATCGGTTTTTGGCGTCTGTTTTGGAGACTGCCGGATTCCAACCGCAGTTCCGCAGATTGATAAGCATGATGTATCACAACCCTTAGGCAGTGGTGCAGGTGAACGGAAGGCGTTCGTGATCGTACGTTCTGTTCGACAGGGCTGCCCTTTGTCTCCTCTTCTCTATTTCCTCGCTTTGGAGTCTCTGCTCCGTAGACTTAGGGATGAGAGGACAAAGCCGGTCCTGCACGGTATCCCTCTTACTGGCCCTCTTACGGCAAAAGTTTTCGCGTTCGCTGATGATATCATAGTCTTTATATCCCGCCGCCTGGATATAAAAGCTGTGAAGAAGGCGGTTGGTGAGTACAAGCAGATTGCGGGAGCCAAGGTCAATTCTGACAAAAGCAAGGTTTGCAGCTCGTGGCTTGGAGGGGTATCAGGACCTTCCGCTGGAGTGACGGACCCGTCTGCATCCTTGGGGTGTAGTTCGGGCCCGACCTCCAACTGGAGCGAAATTGGTCGGAAGTACAAGCTAAGGTGAATTCTCTGGTGGGAATCTGGCTTTCAAGGAGGTTATCCTTAAAGGGCAGGGCGGAGGCGTGCGCCGTGTACGTCTTCCCTCCTCCTAAGGCACGTCGGCTGGCGCTTAAACAATCCCTCTCCAGATTGCTCTGGGGAGGCAGAAGGCCAATGGTCCGTATACAGGTCTGTATCCAACGTAAACGCAACGGGGTGTCTGGGTATGCCTTTTCTGGTGAGCCACTGGCTTACTGAAACACTTGAATACTTGGGCCGATCCTTGACGGGGGACGCAGTGTGGAAACGAGTCAAACTTTTCCTCGCCTCCAATCTGACCCAAAAGTAAGCCTTTGTCCGCGAGTGCCGAAAAGCCCTTCGTAACCTTCTTGGTTCCAGTGACCTTTCACGGCTTCAGAAAGAACTATATCGAGAGCTAGTGGTGGGTTCCGCCTCGGACCCTCTTAGCGAGCGGCGTGGCTGGAATTGGGCGCCAGGATCGAGCTTCTTGAACAACTCTGAGTTCTCACTCTCCTGGCAACTTGTTCGGAATGCGTTGCCCCTTCTCGGCTTGAACTACAGAGCGGGCCTGGCAGACATGCCCGATTGTGCTCGCTGCAGCAGTGGTTTAGAAAAACGGTTGAACACGCCTTCTACTACTCGTACCGCAATTTTAGGGACCTAGAATTAGTACTATTATGTATGATTTTTTACCTGTGCTCATATTCAGATTTTTTTATAACCTCATCTAGACTTCTTAATTATCGGTTCCCATATTGTATTCAACTCTATACTTGGTCTAATCAGCAGGTCATTATAGCCTAACATATGTGCCTATTCCTTAAGGCGTCTAATCCTCTAATGTTCAGCCCTATCGATTATTTCAACTTTATCCCATGAGGGCAGATGATTTCCATTTTCCTTCCATATACGGTCCGTCATACCCAACTTTTCAATCTCCCTCGTACTACTGCCTTCCGATGTTCTTCTAGCCTTACTTTTTGTGGGCGACCTGTCTCGCCTTTGTATATTTTACCACAACTGCAAGGGATGGAGTAAACACAGTTCTTGGTCATATTGAATTCCGTTGGTGGCTTGACCCGGAAGAGATACCTCCGGAGAGTTGAACCACTTGTGAATACTGTCCTGATGTCATATGGACTAGATAGCTTTTGGAACCTTTTGGATAGTCCTGTGACATAGGGTAGACATACTGTGGTGAGTTTTCGGGTATTGACCTCTATCCTCCTAGCTAGGTTTCTTGGAGCCGATGTTATGCGCTCTGGGTAGTTGTTACGATGGTGGTTGTGTCTCAGACTAATCATTTCTTCTTGATGTGCATCAGTATCGCTACTAATAGTTTTTGATCGATGTTGTAAGCAACGGACTATTCCTTTCTTTATTGTATATGGATGATGGGAGTTGAAATTGAGGTACTGTCCGGTCAAGGTGGGCTTACGGTACACGGATGACCTGAATCCTTGCTCTGTACGTGTTACTAACACAACGAGGAAGGGTAATTTGTTGTCTTGCTCTTTCTTCATAGTGAACTGTATAGATGGTCGGATTGAGTTCACGTGATCAAGTAATGTCTGAACATCTTCCTGATGAGGCCAGAGAATGAATGTGTCATCTACGTGTCTAAGCCATATAGATGGCTTTAGTGACGTACATCCTAATGCCATTTCTTCAAAGTATTCCACGTATAAGTTAGCCAACACTGGTGACAATGACGAACCCATAGCCAGTCCTTCTTCGTGTCGGTATATATCATCCCGAAGTAGGTTGTCTCAACACAGAAGGTCAACATTTCCATTAGATTATCTATCGGGATACAAGTGCATTCTTCGAGCAAGGGGTCTGCAGCCAGTTTATCCCGTACTACAGCAAGTGTCTCATCAGTAGGTACCTTTGTAAACAGACTCGTTACATCCAAACTCACCATCTGGTTAGAATGAATGGAGGCATTACTGATTCTCTCCAAAAAGTGGGCTGAGTTATTAACATATGATGAGGACTTATCAGTTAGTGAGTTGATGATCTCCACAAGGAAGCGGCTCAAAGGGTGACATGCTGAACTTCGGTTGCTGACAATGGGTCTCAATGGATTACCATTCTTATGGATTTTTGGAAGGCCATATATGTGTGGTAGCTTACTGTAATATTGAATTAGCTGTCTGTATTTTATTTGTGGTATGAGATCTTTATTCTTACTCAGGATCTGTGACAGCTTTCTTTCGGTCTTCAGGGTCGGGTCCTTCTTTACTTTACTATAGCCACCATTACCAATCAAGTCTGCCAATTTTTTGGAGTTTTCCACCCTATCCATTACCACGGTAGCATTGCCTTTGTCAGCTGGGAGTATTATGATACTGTATATTCTCATCGTGATCTGATTTTGTATTTTAGGCATCAGCTTAGGGTCAAAATCAGATGCGATAGAAAACGCTTGGATCGCATAGCATTCAACAAAAGGTGGGTGAATGCAGCGAGCCTGGTCGTAAGAAAGGTGGCAATGTTGGAGTTATCCTTCCCTCCTCTGCCTGCCCATGGCGTCTACGGTACGGGTCCTTCGGGACCCCATCCCGGGTAAGTAGGCATTGTTTCCCCCGCCCTGAAACCTTGTTAGCAGTATGTTGTGAGTCATCGTCCCCTTCATCTAGTCGTTAGTTCTCAAGATCTTCCCCATCCCCTTTATCTTTGTACCTCAACCCGTACCCCAGCCTACTTTTGTTGAAGATCTTGAAAGTTCATATGTATAAAAATCACATTACCTGCTTTTATCTACCAATTCTGCGCCCAACCCTATATTTCTTTGCCTCACTAGACTAGGATCCCCGTCCCACCTAGGGTAGGTCCGCATGGTTTTCGGTGTTTTCGGACACCGGAAAACAGTCGGCCTCTATTTTTGCAGACGGGGAGATAGGAGGGCAACCAAACGGGGAATTTTTTCCTTTGTTTTCGCTTTTGCATTTTCGTATATTTCGGAGTTTTTCTCTCATTCCCAACATATAAATCATCAGTTGTAAATTAACCCACACATTTTATTCGGGGTTTTAAGTAGGCCTTTTTCATAGAGCAAATGCGGTATTTTGGTGGTTGCAGCGCGCATGGCGATGTATGAATAGTTATATATTGTACTGTTGAATGGGTCGGCGAATCTGGCTAGCGAGGTTCCCTTAGAAAACTTAGAAAAACCATGACCTCTCCCTTCCCCTCTCCCACAAAACCATAGGAGCCTTGTGCTCTCCTTATTGTACATAAGGAAATAAATGCAGTTAATTGTATTAAGTTGAATAAAGCTTTCCTAAGTTTATTCGCCCCAGGTTATTCATTACAATTTATTCAACTTAATTATGGAACGATGCCTCAAGCCCGACCCCCTGGAACTCGATACATCAGACCCTGACTCTAATGACAAATGGCTGCATTGGAGGGATATGTTCGCGGGATTTCTTTCGGAGCTGCAATCTTCTTCTACGTTGGCATTGACTGGCTCACAGAAATTAACCCTCTTATTACACCATATTTCCAATCCCATTTATAAGTGTTTCACCGGGTGTCAAAATTACGATGCTGCTATAAGCACCCTAGATGGTATGTTCATCATTGAGACGAAAAACTCAATTTTTTCAAGATACTTTCTTACTCCTCGCCATCAAGAGACTGAAGAAAATCTAGAGCCGTATCTTCAAAACTTGAAAATATTAAGTCGCGACTATGATTTTACTCCCCTGACAGCAAGCCAAGCCAGGGATATCGCAACACGAGATGCCTTCATCAGTGTAGTACGGTTTAACCAAATCAGAAAAAGGATGCTCGAAAACATGGACTCGAATCTGGCTACTGCCTACGAAGTTGCCCTTACGTTGGACATGGCCCAGAAATAATCAGATCTCTATTCTCAACCTGATTTTTCAGGGGCTACTATTCCTGCCCAGCAAAATTCCAAACAAATTCCTAATGGCATGCGTCCTTTTCTGAAAAAATACATTTACTTACTCAAGTAAGAACTTTTCCATTATCTAATTCAGCCATTAGAGCATTTCAAAATTTAAAAAGGGATATTGCTAATTCTGCCATTGCTGCCATTAATCATTCTGCTCCGCTAGTAGTTGAAACTGATGCATCTGATTGGGCATTAGCTGCCTCCTTAAGACAACATGGTCGGCCGGTAGCTTTTTTTCTCTTGGATACTCTCGAAGTCTGAATGAAGGCATAGTGCCATAGAAAAAGAAGCGCAGGCCATAGTTGAAGCTTTACGAAAATGGAGGCATTATCTGATCGGTAGACATTTCCACCTTATCACCGATCAAAAATCGGTTTCTTTCATGTTTAACCCGAAAACCTCAAGTAAAATAAAAAATGAGAAAATTGCAAGATGGCGGATGGAACTCTCTTGTTATTCATTCGACGTCTCCTATCGCCCTGGAAAGGCGAATGCTGCAGTTGACGCACTTTCAAGGCTGTGTGGTCTAACAACAAGCTCATCTGATCTTTAGAGCATACATCGAGAATTGTACCACTCGGGTATTACAAGAATGACACATGTAGTCCGGAGCAGGAATTTACCATATTCAGTTGAAGATGTAAAAAGAATTACCAACTCCTGCTAAATATGTGTAGAAAATAAACCAAGGTTCTATAAGCCCCCTCAAGCAACACTCCTGAAGGCCACTCAGCCTTTCGGAAGGCTTAATCTGAATTTCAAGGGTCCACTACCTTCTAAAACACAAAATAAATACCTGCTTACTATAACTGACGAATACTCAAGGTTTCCCTTCGTCATTGCATGCCCTGATGTAATGGCGACAACAGTTATTCAAGGCCTCTGCTCCCTAATCTTAATTCTCGGAGTGCCTGCCTACATTCATGCAGATCGGGTAGCTGCCGTTATGTCAGAAGATCCCAAGAGTTTTATTTTGCATGAACCAAGAGTGGCGGTAAGCCGAACCTCCCCTTACAACCCTCAAGAGAACGGGCTCTGTGAACGATATAACGAAATAGTATGGAAGACAGTACAGTTGGCATTGGCAAACTGAACAATGCCGATCTCAAAATGGGAAAGTGTCATCCCTGAGGCTCTAAACACTATCAGGACCCTACTGTATACATCTAAAAACGCTACCGCACACGAGAGGCTTTTTTCGCGCCAACGAAGAAGCTGAACAGGTACTTCCCTCCCTTCATCGCTTGCTCAACCTGGAATCGTTTTACTGAAACACCATGTTCGTCGTAGCAAAGTGAAACTAATTGAGGCGAACCCCCAATACGTCCAGATTGAAACAGCAGAAGGAAGGCAGCCAACGGTCTCCATAAGAGATCTTGCCTCGCCTGGAAATACATCTGAAGAGGCTACTGCGTTGGAGAATTGCGAATATCCAGTTTTCAGAACCAGCCCAGTGAAGCTAGGCGATCAAATCCCGCGGACATCTAGTTGAGATACTCTACCGAATGAATCCGATTATCCTTATGATCCTTCTTTTACATCTGATTCTGAAGAAAGACCGATACCACAAAAACCACCCTACATTGGAGACTGACACTTACTTTTCAGACACACAGCAACCGAAACATTAAAAAAAACGGTGCCGTTTCAAGGCTAGACGGCCACCAGTTACCTAAACAATCAAGATGTTCCCAAAGGCTCCTCAAAATGCCAGGTCGTTTGAAAGACTTTGTTCTGTACGAATAACAGCTGGGGGATAATGTTGTAAGTAATTCCCCAAAACCTGCCCCACCCCTTTTTGGTCTAATAGACAGACTCCAGAAATGCTTATAAAATAAGCTAGCTTAATTCTTTTCTTGCGGTTATTTGTATTAAGTTGAATAAAGCTTTCCTAAGTTTATTCGCCTCGGGTTATTCATTACAGAGGCTCCATTTTTAGGGGAATGCCGACGAGACCCAAGGCATTTTTGGAGCCACTGGGCGTGTCTGGACCATTACCCAGCACCCAGACTTACCTAAAAAGGCCTTGTGACAGACTCGTCTGGTAGGATATTCGTCAAATATCGCTGGATCAGCCACTGCTTCGTGCAGAGGCTTTTCAGCAGATTGTCCGGTATGCGTTCAGGACGGTCAATTCATCGAGCCTCAGCCGGCCGTTTTAGCTTTGGCTTAAGCAAAAGGAACAAAACAGAAACTGGCCCATAACAAAACTATTTTTGGCTATAACAAATGTAAACGCATCTTTCTAATTTTTTTTAGAAAAATTCAGCACTCTCCCCAAAATAAAGTTATAACATTAAATCGGCATTGTGATTGATGTTTAAAATTTAGGCTACTAATACTCCGGCAAAAGGTGTTATTTTGTGAGATCAACAAGGAAATCGACCAGATAATCCCCCCCACCACCACATAACATCAAAACCCTTCGATGTAGCATAGTCACAGACGATTGTTTATCGGCGATGGCTAATCATCGAATCGAAATGGTAATCAAAAACTACGACTCATTTTACGCGTTAGAACTTTGTTGCTTCATTATTGTCATTCAGTTTCTGAGCTGTAGAATCAGAAAGAGGTGGACAACTGACACCATGTGGGGGATAGCTTCTTCGTTCTTCTAGTAAGAGGACTCTTTTGGTATTTTAGATTCGTTTTTCCTTCACCGTTCATGCAAACATCGTACTGCCGCATCAAAAGAGAATAAGAAGCAGAATAAAAAATCCATCATTTTTTATTAGTGTTCACAGAATCATCGACCCTTCGAGTAAAAGTCATCGTCCGGTCAGCTTCCTTCACCACTTATATGGCTGATCGCATGTGACCCCGGTGAAACCCTGTCCGGAATGCTAGATCAAATATTTCTTGTTACATCTAGTCTACTGAACAAGATGACTGAACTTTGGCTATTGGTTTTCTTCCGTTGGCTGACTTTCTTGAAAGCCAATCTAGTCATACCTCGTTACTATTTGCTTATATTATAAGACTGCAACTAAATTCAGAAAAAAAATCCAAATGCATTTTGAACATAAACTTTCTTTAACCCAGCAGAATGAATATACCACGCCACTGCCAGATTTTTAAAAATGCAGAAAAGTTTACATTGTACTCACAATATCAATAAACGACGAGATAATATAAAAACAGTGCGATTTATAGGGCATTGAATCAAAAATAAAATTACCCCAAATGATCAGGAAAGATCAAGATATCTATGACCGCCTATAACGTTTCCAAACGGTATCCATTGATTAAGAGAATAATTCTAATCATCACATTTCTAAAACACCAAAAGATTTTTGATAACAAATTGGAACGTATACTCAAATGTGGACGAAGAAATAAGTTTTAGTCAGATGTTTATCCCACGGCTATATTCATTAAAAAAATTGAAATTACTAAAAGTTCAAAAATTAATAATTTAAAACCTAATATTTAACTTTCGGGTGTTCAGCCATCAGTAATGCCCCCCCACACACACACAAATGATGAAATATATAAAGGTAAGTGACTACTCTGCTTGTTACATCACCAGAATTACTCTAAAGAGAAAAGTGTAAATTAATGATAAAAAGTATATATTGAGAACACGTAAGACTTATACTTAGAAACAAAGGATTATTGAACAATTAAAAAATCTTCATTCAAATAGGATTCATTAAAAATTATTGTCTCATAATTTTTTTCCAGATATTTCCTAATGTATTTCCGGTTTCGTTTCATATTCAGAATTTTTATGTACCATTTACTTGTCCCACTTGAACGGCTGAAGTTCTTCAGGACGTATGATTATATATATATATATATATATATATATATATATATTATAAGGATGGTAAAAACTCCTTTGGTTTGTTTAATAGCATTTTGTCTTATATTTAATGCCGAAATGTGTAAATATTTGTTGTAATCATAACAATATTTTCAATATTTCATTTCATTTTGTGGAAAAGAGGCCTAACATTTTGACGAACAGTGACCCATATTTTTTAAAAGAACTCAGACAGTAGGAAATTGAAGCGAACTATTGCTGCAACTTTCACACACCAATTAACTGCATATTTCTCTCTTCTGGGAGTTGAAAAAAATTCACCCTTTTTTATGCAGTAAAGAATTCTTCAATTGGCTGAGAACGGGGGAAAATATTTATATTTTTACATTTCAAACACGCCAATTGTGGTCTTTTTCTTCTCCTTAAAACTGTTTAAAAAAGCCACTTTTTGATTCGTCGATTATCATTACACATGGATATATAATATCAATTATTCCCATAATTTTCGCACTGTTACATAATTTCAAGTATTGCAATCCAATAATAATTCAAGCATTTTTTCTTCACAAGCAATTATATAGTTTCAAGTATTTCGATGTAATAGTAATAATTTTCTTTTTTTTAACCTAATAGGTACTACCATTAACAGTCAAAGTGGAACTGAAACTCATGACAATGAAGGGATACTCCTCACTTTTTAGATCTCATGAACTGTTTGGTGCAGTTCGATGTCATACACATTTTGGTAGTGGTTTTACCCACCTGCACAGGGTTCATTCAACGTATTTTAAGTCTCGATTTTAAGATATCGTCTCATTCTATAAGACAATGCAATCCAGTATAATACAGAGATTTTTTGATATAAAAAAATTATGTGCAATGTCAATTTTCACTGCTTATGATAACATTATTGTGTTCTACCATTATTTTCGAGTCTTTTTTTTTCTTATTATCATAAATTTTTACAGCTGTCAATCTACGACAACCAGAAACAAAGTAAGTAGGAATTAATAAACAATAACTTATTGGTAAGATTTGAACTCAAACTAAAATTTGTTTCGGAGAAGCCTGAGAAATCACAGCTGTAGCTCTTCTCACCGAGATATCCATGGATTACAAAAACTGAAAACAAACTTTGGGAATGGACTTTTGATCTTTTATGGGTCGGGTACGAAACCATATTTGTTGCAATCTTTTTTTTTTCCTTTCTTTTTAATTAAAATTAAGGCCATGTCAACCTACGTTGGGTTATTTTATGCCTAATCATTAAGGAATATCGGTCATTGTATATTTATGTATTTTTATTTCTGTTAGTTATTTTCATAAGTGTTTTTTTTTTGTTTACGTGTGGTTCTATCAAATATGAATAATTTCTAAATAGACTTATTTGAACAATAGATGGGGCTCTTATTATTATTACCACTTCGAATAAGACTGGACCAGATAATAATGGCTAAGAAAAGGTAATCTCGCTTCCCTATTTTTCCAGAAATGGAGTCTTAGCACCAGATGCAGTTTAGTGTCATTTTCAAGACATCCCCTTTTTACAGTGTGTAGAGACAGCGTATTAAAAGTCCAGTCTTATAATTTTTCTACACTAGTAGTATTTCGTTTCATAAAAATAGATAAAAATTACCATTGTCTATTTTCTGTCACGGTATCTAATTTTCTGCAGCTACTTGCATTTTGCGGAAATTTTCCAACAAAAGAATTGTTAGAAAATGGTCAGTATAATTTAATGGTGATATAAATGTTATTAACTGGTGTTTGAACATTAAAAAATATGTTTGTAATAAAATTAGAAAATTTACTGCCTTCTCTTTTTTCCGTCTTTAGTGTATAGAAGGCTTGACCCTGCAGTATCTCTTAAACCAGTCTGAAAAGTGAGTAAAAAAAAAAAGTAAAGTTGGCGACCGTAGTTAAGGGCAACCTGAAGGTTCCCTTTTCAATAGCTACTACACCGAGGTGTATGGGAGGGCGGTACTCCTTTCCCTGGAAAGTCTGAAAAGTAAATAATCAAAATTAGCGCCAAAATACAAAAAAAAAACCCCATCAAAACTATCTCGTAGACGGAAAATGGTAACCAATAAGAAGGAACTTAATATAATACTTGACAATATTGGCACACTATGGTACTAGGAGTACAACTGAAGTCCCACTCATCGCAGCTTTAAGAATTTGAATGTAGTCTCACAAAGCAGAGAATACGTGAGAATCCTTATTTATTAAGAACTATTTCTTCACATATTCTATTAACGAAAAATACAGTATTTCTGAATATCAGCAGGTCCAACTTCTTGTATGTAAGCGCTCAAATTATATTTCTCCAAATATTTGGGTGATATTAAAACAATTTTATCAAATTAAAGGGAGATAACCAGTAAAATCATTAAAAATGAAAAGAAAATATTAAGAAATATCTAAGATTGAACTGGAATTTCTAGGAAACTGATTTCATCGAATTATTTCTTGGAAAGATTTTGGCAAGGATATAAAGTAGGAGTTATGGGAGGTGCCCTAGGTGTAATAGTTATCGTCGTAGGAATTGGACACGGCGACACTAGTTCAAACCCTGGACAAGACTGATTGCATTTCACATAGCACTAATACCCTTGGGAAAGGTATGAATCCAAATATTCTCCCTCCAGCTATGGGTAAATTGTAGGGCAGACGTGGTTCTTCAGCCTTGGTGAGGCAACTAGTCTAGGAGAAGGAGAACTCTGAATTCCAACCTGTTAAACTCTGTATGAAAATTGACCTTGTGTCCTATCCTGCCCGAGAGGAGGGGTTGGGTAAATATGATAAAGTACAAGTTACGATAACTTACCTCTCAACTGCTTCAGTACTGAACAGTTTTGTATTCTGTTAATCATTTGGAGTTCTATACTCAACATTGTTGAGTATAGGACTTTACTCAAGTGTTTATAGATGAAGCAAAAATCTCACTGACGGTACAATACCTAAAAAAAGATAAAAAGACCAAAACAAAACAAAACAAAACAAAAAAAAAACAGAACAAAACAAACAAAAAAACATACTCATCTAAATTTAAGTATTTGTCAATTCAAAATGTTGGTATCACTGTTGTATAGCCGTACTACAAATATAAGCGGAAACATAATCAAGCATAGTTTACGAACTTCAATGAACGAACGAAACACACTTGTTTATAAAAATATATCTCTCACACTTTATTCTCAAAGAGGTTAATGATTCTGTGGTGTGTGAAAGATGGTTGGAGAGACATATACTCAGTGAGAGGACTTCTTCCGTTATCTTTTTTCCTGGAGACAGGAGACGCCAACGCTTTCACCCCTTTGCAAGATCGTCAGAGATGCCTCCGATCGGCTGCGTGTCCCACGCTCGACTGCTATTCTCTGCACTCTGCCAAAATTTGACCACGTAGTTCTCATTACGTTGTCTCCTTCCGGTTACACACCTGTTGCACTCGACTGTCCTGATCGTACTGTCCTGTTTACTAATCACAACGTGACAGCTTGTCAAAGCACACGGTGTCACTAGGAACGTTCCGAAAATCCATGGTATATGTTATCAATTGAAAACTCACATCTTTTGGGTGGCACTGAAAATATCACACATACATTTGAAAAGAAGATAGTACACACACACACACACACACACACATACATACACACACACACACACACACGCACACACACACACACATATATATATATATATATATGTGTGTGCGTCTATATGTCTGTAATATGTTAGGAAATACTTAATATCCACTTCATACTTCACTGGATACATGGAAAGCCAAATAACATTATTTATTGCTCTAGCCCTGCAGATCCCTGATTCTGTAATTAGCGTTGGTTGTACAGTTTTCCACGAATATTGTGTTCAGTTTAATATCTTGACATTTTGATGTCATTCGTAATCTTTCAGTATGTTTTTAACCGCTGCCTTTCTTTTATATTTGCATAATTTTTTGCTGGAAACAAACAACGTCATTGCCTTACTCCACAGTGGATCACCATCTTTTATGAGTTTTCAATTGATAGTTCTTTTGTTGAAGCCATATTTACCGTAAATTAAGTATGCCAAAACGCTTGGTGAGGTCAACAAAAACTGTATTTTAACTGTAGGCAAATTCGCTCATCTAGGCTTCAACTGGTATTTGTTTTTGAAAAGCAAATCACAAAATCATTCAATTTTTTTTCTGAGAATTGGGTTGTAATATTTTTCTGTGAATAGCTTCCAATAAATATTCACTCTTAAGTTGAATAATTTAATCTAATCTTTTTAAAGAAAATTTCGGAATGGTCGGCTATTGATTAAAAATGGTTTGTATATAATCTACAAATAGTTTTTTTTATTGCTTTATAAAAAAAAAAACAGTAATGAAGTGAATCTTCTAATTCCGTTTTTTCCAGAGATAGTGGTCTTAGCTCAGAATATCCTCTAACCTCTACTGGCTTATTTCTTTCTTCGAGTTCTCTTGAGCTCTGATTCTCCAAGTAAAATTGACTATTTATCATTCACTGCTTACGAGTCTAATGGTTTGTCCTGATATGTATCATGGATAAGTTTTAATTCATGAATCAGACTTGTCCTGTTTTTGCGTGACAAAATTCAATTACGATTTTCCCGAAAAACTGCCGCTGTAGATAAATTTAGAATTCTAATTCTGATTAATTTGTTTCATACGTATTTGTCAGATACTACAATTTCGAAAACGCATTGTTTCAAATATGTTTGAATAGTCTATAATCACTTCAACTTCTATACCTTTGACATTTTGGCCAGTAAATCACCCCACATTTCTTAAGCAAGACAAATTATTTTGAGGAACGAAAAAAAAAACAAAAAAAAAAAACAAAAAACAAAACGTTAAAAACACTATTGTTATAGACTGCCCAGTCTGGTCGACTGTATGATAAAACATTTTTTCTCCGTTAAAAGCTCATACGGCAATTATTATTACGACTAAATAATCATTCGTTTGTATGACTTAACGTATTTCAAAGCGACGCAATGAGGTGAGATGCATTCATTTTTAGCTAATACACCGATCTTTTCCTTTCCCTTTACTTAATAGGCTTCTAATTACGGCGGAATTAGATTACAGGCCATGCCTTTCACATCAAAGTATTTGTCTCGAAAATAGTGAAATAACTGTCTGGTTGCTCTGGAAACGTGTAAACAATTAGACGTCACCTCAGCAGGGGTTGAATATTAAAGCTCAGACTCAAATCACAAAAATATCACGTTCTTACGACAGTATGGTCAAAGGGCTGTGCTGCTAAATATAAGTTCCACGGTTCGATCCTTCACCGATAATAAAATACATTTATGACCAGATCTATCCCCTCTACCAAAAAAAGGGGTATTCTTTGGGAAGGAATGCTGACCTTTCGACAGAAGAAATAAACATTCTTAAATTTTAACAGGTTCTCAATATTTTCATCCAAGTTGTAAAACTCACCAAAGAAAACGAAAAGGAAATATATATATATATATATATATATATATATATATAAAGGATATAAATATATATTTTTTTTTTTAATCGGCGGTAATTAAGTTCAATATCTTTACACACTACTAATACTACCTTTTGGGGTCTTCCCTGTAACAAACGTAGTTTACATTTTGACATTTTCTTTCTGTTAAGTTGCAATGAAAGTAAACTCTATCATTAAATGTTTCCTCCTAGCGACAACCTTGAACTTTTAAAGTTAAGGCTTAATAAATGTTTCTGTTAGTCTGAATGTGCTATTTGCTTTCCCTTTGTCATGTAAATATTTATCCTACATTTGACATTGTGTAATCTTTCCAAAAGAGTCTTTCTGAAGAACATTTTGAATATAAACCAAAATCCCCCCAGTAAAAAAAAAAAAAAAAAATTGAATTTATATAGCATTATAAAGTAGATTTTGTTCCTAAATAAATATTGCAGCCTATAATGGATTCGAAATGTTGGGGTATTTCTTTTCTTCAATATTTTTCAAACTAGTTTAATTGGCTTTCTTGTTTCGATCAATCGATCTATCTATCTATCTATCTATCTATCTATATATATATATATATATATATATATATATATATATATATATATATATATATATGTGTGTGTGTGTGTGTGTGTGTGTGTGTGTGCGTGTATTTTTAATAATAGGATTAATAGATGTAATCTATTATAAAATTCTTTCACCAGCTATTTACTGAATCTTCTGATGAGGTTTGAACAGAAATTGGTTTCTTTTAAACCATTAACATCAGGTATACATTTCACATTAAGTTAGATATTCAAAGAGTTATAAAAAAACAAAATAAACACAGAAATATATATATATATATCGGCTGAGAAAATTGTCCAATATATAATAGGTAAGTTTGTTGGTTCTTTGCTTCCGGTTTTCCGTCATTCTTAATTTTTTATTTTTTATTCTTTATTAATAAACAGATTTCTGGTTTCAAAGTTTTCATTAGAATTTTATTTAAAATTTTGAATTAAAAATTTATTTTGTAATCTTAAATTTTTTATTTTCATTTTTAAGAATCTGGCAGTATTGTCTTGATTCTATTCACATTTTAATGTAAATCTAATGAAATGTTTAATTGATTAAAATTTACCCATATTTACTTATCTACGTTTATTTAAATTTTTGAAAGTTATGAGATGATATAGGATACTTTATTTATTGTTTTAATCAGTTGAATTTTAAATCTATTTTTTAAAATATTATTTTTTTCATTTTCAATATATATTTTTAAAAATCCAGTAGTATTATCTTAATTCTATTTATATGTTAATTTAAACTTAATCAAACGTTTAAATGTTTAAAATTTACCTATATCTGCGTTTACTTAAATTGATTCTAGATATCTATCGTTTCAATTAGTTAATTATACAGCAATTAGTCAAATAATATATATTTATTATCAGGATAATATCATAGTTATCTAATTTCTATTATTGAAGTGATGTGAATCTTTAATAGTTAACTCCCCTTTTTGTGTTTAATTTTTTTTATTTAGAATTTTAGCTCCTATCTAATTAATTCTTTAAGTGGGACAAACAATTAAATTTAAAAATTAGATAAAAATTTATCATGTCGTTGTATAATATTTATGCGTAATTATTTGATAAAATATATTAATAAGGAAATTGAAATTTCTTATTGTCAAGAATCATATATTGGTCCTCATAAATAAAATTGTTGGTATTAAAACCTCTATTAATGCATATTTTTTAAAACAGGGGTTAAAGATTAAATTTATTTAGGAATATATTTTAGTCCTAATTCTAAATATAAATTGCCCTGGAGGAAACATTAATATTAATCTAATTTACATTATTAATCGCTGAGAGATATATAAATTGTGATTAATAAAAGATTAAATAAACTTATTATTAAAAATTCTTTTAAGACTCATAGTGTTGTAGCATAACTATATTTAATTTAATCAAAATACTATCTTAGTTTAAACTTATCATCTGTAATGATAACTAGATCATTAACGAAAAATTAAAAGATGAAAAATTAAAAGATGAAAAATTGAAGCCATTATTTATGCATTTCTTTAACATGGTTCAATGTTAAAATTACAATTTTATATCATATTGAAAATTTATCTCTATGTCTACACTTAAATATACGTTCTTTTCTTTTGTTAACTAAATTAATCGTATCTGTATATTTTAAAATACTAGTTTTTCTCCTGAGCATGAATGACATCTGCCATGTAAACTCCTTGTTGCAGAGGATTTTTTCAAAAATATCCAATTTATTATTGGGGTTAACACAAGGTCTTTTAGTTTCCAGTAATATTTTGATAAGGCAATTTGGTTCCTTATTAAAGGGCTTATTAGAATAGTGTTTATAACTTCCATTTTAAAGATGAAATTCCAATGTGCGTCTTCTTATTAAATTTACCTTCTTTAGGGGAAATAATTGACAGGTAAACTACATTCAGTATGTTACTGTTTCCTACTAAGGGGCACTGTTCCATAATTCTACAATTACATGGGGGTTCATTCGTTTACTTATTTCCACGGTTTAAATTGGCCTGTGATTTCTTTTGCATTGTTATAACTTATTTTTTTAAATATTGTGGGTGCATGAATAGCTGATTTTTAAGATGTTTCTTTTTTCAAGAAACGTTTATCGATAGAATTTAAGAAATATTTTCCTATTTCAGAATTTACAGAAAGGTGGGTTAAACCAAATCCTTTTTCTATGTTTATTTTAGTTTTTATAATCATTATTTCTCATAAGATTATTATAATTACTGGTGTCACTATTTTTTATTGTTATAATGTGGAGAATTGTTATCTTCATATGTTATAGTTCCATGAAGGTCTAAAAACTAAAGTTTCCGGTTGAAACCACGGTTATGTAAGGATTTATCATAAGGTTCTTTATTATATTAAAAAAAAGTCTTTCAGAATATATTTAATTTATTCTAAAAATACTGTGTTAGATATCTATTGAATTATTGATCTCGTTTTATAATGGAATATATCTATTAATTTTCTTGTTATAAATGATATATTTGGTCCTGAATGTGATTTATATATATATATATATATATATATATATATATATATATATATTAGACGTACATTGAGCACTCTATTCATATTATTCATTTTAAGTCGATTCACGGAGACCAATGATACGGTATATATATATATATATATATATATATATATATATATATATATATATATATATATACACTAACATTTACACACACACACAAATATATATATATATATATATATATATATATATATATATATATATATATATATATATATATATATTTATATATATATAGTTAGGTAGATAATATTTTAATGGATACCATCGTAGGAAATAAATATAGCGACCCGAGTTCAAATCCTGAATCTTCCCAACATAAAATGCAAGTTCCATTCCGACATCTTTCTAAGTAAAACTGCCCTGGGATGGGGCTGTTCATATTTTTCATTGGCCTTGTGAGTAAAGTGTTCGTTAGTAGCCCGGGAAAGCAGGGTTCAATCCCTTGTCGAGTCATACCAAAGAATAGTACTTGATGCTGCCTTGCATAACATTCAGCCTTATAAAGTATGGGCCAAGGGTAAAGGGGAGCAATCTAGGAGTAGCAACCTTCCCTTTACCTCGGTGTAGTAGCTAATAAAAAGGGAGCCTTCGGTTACCCCCGACTTCGGTCACCATCTTTACTTTTTTATTTACATTTCACATAATGCTAAAACTCTTGGGAAAAATACTATTCCAACTCGTTTCCATCCTGCTGCGGGTACATAGCTAGGCAGATTGGCCTTTTTCACTTTGGTATGGCAAATAGTAAGGAAGGAAAACTTTGCATTCACACCCGTAAATCTCCGCTTCAAAACAGAACATTTGTCTATTCATGCTTGTGAGGGGGGTTATATATATATATATATATATATATATATATATATATATATATATATACCCATGGCAATCCTCATGAAATTTATGTGCAATATGAAGTCTAATCGATCGTAAGATAGCAATTAACAACATGAACGTTAGTAGTTACAACTCATTGCAAAATAACGAAGAAAATTGGATGTTTCCCATTGAAATGATGTTCACTTGGGCTTTATATTTATCAGTAAAAAAATTATTTAAAAAAACGCTGAATATATTCGTATTTTCACGTGAATATTTTGGCCTTATAAAATAACTTAATCAAACTTGACGATGATATCTAAATTAATGGTATCATTTTTTTCTGAATCATGTAAAGGAAGAGATTATAGAAAAACTTAATATTGCTGAAAAACTTATGGAATTCACAGAAAAAAATAATTAGAAAATATACTTTGCTTTTCCTTCTCGAGTTTTTATGACATGTTAATTCTTTCAAGAATTGATTTGTCAAATTAAAAGCGATATTGTTTATCAAATTTGTGCCATCTTACTAAACGGTAATTAATACATATTTTTCGTGGATGGAGCTTTTCTTTATGTTCCATTTCTGAAAAATTCAAAGAAACTGTTGATTCGGACAGTTTAGTGTCCATGTCATTGATTTTATATGCATTTATTGAAGGAAAGTTGTAATCTCCTTTTCTCAGATATAGGAAATCATCACCAAAATTATTTTCTATCAATGTAATGAGAAAATTATCCAGGGTTTAAATGTACACATGTTCATTGATTACTGTGCCATTCCTTTAGTGTTTTGAAAGACATGACATCCTGTATGATAAATAACTTGGAATATTCAGTTTTTCTTCAGCAATTAATTTTCATACTTTTCATTTTAATAGCACCAGATTCAAGTTTCAGCTCTATAGAATTTTCAAATGCATTGTCTTCATTCAACTCTGGATATCATTTTCTTTCCGTTTTCCACGCGTTATTTTTTTTTTCTTTTTCGTCCACTTTAACTTTATTTTCCTCTCTCCTTGTGCTTCTGCTGCCTATCCTTTAGCTTTTACCAATCTAAAACTCATTTCATTCAGCCGATTTCTTTCTGTTCTCACACAAACTTTCTTTCCATTTTGACCCGTTGGTTTCTCATTTCTTGTGGACATTTTCAATTATCAAGACAAATTGTTTTCAGTCTTCTGTCCTTATACTTTCTTATATATTCGTGCACCACCAATATGTTTTTCAACCACACCATTTCTTTCATATTTTCACAAGATTTTAGGCAGCTGGCTGGTAACAACCAATAGTATTCAACACAAAGAATTGTGAATTGCCTTCTTGAATGAGATTTACAATCCTTTTCATTGTTTTAACATTATTTCCTTTAGGTATGTCTTACTGCTTAGTGAGTTCTACAAGCAATCTATTTTAACTCAAGATCAATTTTCATATAAAGTTTCTAGCTGGTATTAGTTTTTGAAATGCATATTACGTGATCATCCCATAATTCTTTTACCAATATGGGTCATTTTCATATTTTCCTCTTCATGGCTTCGAAAAAAATATTATCCTTGATTTAGATTAATTAAATCTGGTTTATTTAAGGATTATCTTATAAATCCCAAATGTTCAGCTATAAGATAAAGACGTTTTGTGTGTGATCTACTATAAGTCAATTTATTGCAACAGTTAAAGCTTAAGTGAACCAATGTAAGAATGCTAATTGTCAGTTGGAGGTGCCAGTGGTGTTATGGTTATCGTCGTAGGAAATGGACACGGCGACACTTGTTCAAATCCTGGACGAGACTGATTGCATTTCACATAGCACTAATACCCTTGGGAAATGTATGAATCCAATTATCCTCCCTCCAGCTATGGGTAAATTGTAGGGTAGACTAGGTTCTTTAGCTTTGTGAGGCAACTAGTCTAGGAGAAGGAAAACTCTGAATTCAAACCTGTTAAACTTCGCTTAAGAATTGACTTTGTGTCCTATCCTGTCCGAGCGGAGGAGTTGGTAAATAAGGTAATTGAGCTAACTTTATTTTTTAACAGAGGATATAGAGGTGGATACGAATTATTACGAATCGAATATTTTGGGAAATCATTTTATAAGCTTATCGCTCATCTAACAAGAAAAGGGGAGATAATTTCTGTGGTTTTATAGAAATGGAGGCTTCAAGAATTTTGCAAAGGTTGAGTTAGAAAAGGCTTGGTATTTCCTAATGGAGAAGTATTCTCACCCCCAAATACAGACCTCAAAAGTACCGAAGTGGGTGCGAACTGTAGATACTTATTGCTAACTAGAAAGCAATTGTTATTGTCAAGACTTTATATAAGCTTTAGCCTTTCCGACTCTCATAGAAAGGCCATTTTCTATAGCATTCTTCCTGTTTCACCAGCTGGTGTCAATACCTCCGGCTAAGAGCAGATAATCGAGTATTTTACACGTAACAAAATTGATTCATTGTATAATGATTGCATGTCACTTCAAATCTGCAGACGGAACATGTTTAATGAGTTAATTTAGCAATTATTAAAATGTAATGATCTTGAAATTAGAAAGTCAAATTTGAAGACACTATTTAATTATTAAAACAGCGCAAACGACAAAAAATGATGCCATAAATTTATTTAGCAAGATTTAAACATTGAATCATTTGCGTTTTGATCGATGATTCAACAGCTAAAATCTTCTTGTCAATCTGATCGTTTCAACTGATATGATCTCAAATTATTTCAAGTTTTGAGATGAAGTATTTGAATTATTAATTCTTGGCTAAAGTTTTCTTCATATTGCTTTGTTATCACAATTCTCTAGTTTGAATAATCTCCGATCGTTACACGAAATAGCCTGAGGTAGGAATAGAGTAATTTACATGGAAGTTTAAACACGCGTTCCATATTCATCACGTGTTTAAGAAAATTTCAGATAAATCAATGAAAATACTTGACTAAAAGTACCTCGTGGAAATAGATTAACGGCACCATCTTTATTGGTCCATAAGATAGAATCTGCGAACTATGTTCAAATTCTGTCCGAGACAGTTTGTTTTCAATTTGCACTAATGTCTAATAATGAAGAATCACTTCATTTAGATCATGTCAGCAATTAGGGTAAAAATATTGTATAAATGAACAATATTTTCCTAACCATAGCGCCATCCACGTTGCCCATATAAAACGGATCACCTCATCGCATATCAATTTATTTCGACCTTATCCAGCAAGCCGTTGTTCGTCGTCAGCAAAAATGCATAATCTACATTGGTAAATGTGTAGCTAAGAGTTTTAGAGCTGAAATTGGGATTTTATGTAACTGTGGTTATATACTGTCTCCATTTCCCCCTATCAGTTCTTGTTTTTACAAAAATAAATTCAAATCAATAAATTTGGAGTATACATTATAATTTCCTCTTGTTGATTTTATTCAGTTCAGTTTTCTTGGAAATGACCAAAACGAAATATCCATGATTAAAATTGGCTCTAACTTGAATGAGCAAAATTATGCCAAAATAAATCAAGAGCAGAAGTGTTACCATCTCGAATTAAATTTAAATAACGCTGAAATTAGTAAAATTAAAGGGAAATAATGGTTCTGTCTGCTTCGACTGCTTCCAGAACAATGATAAAACATAAATTCTGGAAGGAATTAATCGGAAAACAAATGATATCTAATTCTTTTTCGTATATCTATTTTTCTCTCTCTTCTTTCCAGTTTTTAAGGGATTGTTCTGATAGCTTCAACAATTATTATCACTATTACATTAATGTTCGATAACTTCATCATCTTTTGCCAAGATCCAGGTATTTATACATTTGCTTTACGTTGAAATTTTGTTTTACTTAAATCTGGTTTTACGGCGGCATTGCATCGCAAAATCGCTGACATTTTTGCCTTGGAGAAATCTGTTAATCTGCTTGCCTGATCAAATGAGCTACAAAGAGCCATTGGTCCACAGACATGAGCCCTATTTCCCCTACAAAGTGGTAAGACCTCCCACAACTGGGGTACCCTGGGTATGACACTAAACTAGATCTGCTGGTTAGGTTCCAGTTCTGGAGTTTTAAGGAGGGTCAAGCACTTATTCGCTGTCAAAGTAGCGCCCTCCCTTATACCTCGGAGTAGTAGTTATTGAAAAGGGAGCCTTCGTGTTACCCTCGACTACGGTCGTCAACTTTACTTACTTTACACCTATAACATTACAGCAGAAAGGGCCTCGAAACTTAAAAATTATCGTCGTTAAAATAGGTTCGTTGATCCAATTTCAAATTTTTGCATTTCATTCTGAATTTATGTTCTTTGAAAAGGCTCAAATCCGTCTCTTCTCCGTCAAACTGGGGTTAAATAGTAGGGTAGACTGACTCTTTAGCCATGATACGTCTTCCCGTGAACAAGAAAGAAAACCGTAGTACCCCGCTTCTTGCCTGTGGTAGAGGGGTTGGGTAAATATATAATCTCAAATTTATTCTTACCCAAAATGGTACTACCTCATAGTTTTCCCTCTATTGGTGAAATGTATCTGGTTGAATATAGTTTGCAGTGAAAAACCATATAACTGTGTGCTAACTAATTATTATAAAAATAATTTAACAATCGTATTTCATTGTTTAAATATCACAAATGTTCCATTCTGGTATTCTTTAACAAAATAAACACTCATCATTGTTGTCATAATGTCTGTACAAATAACTGAGAAAATTCATATCAATGAAGCGTTTTTTTTTTATTATTTGGTTAACGCATCTGCTTATGAAAATGCATGAAAAAGTATTTGAGGCAATCAGTACGGATCGAACTGTCTGTACAATGGACTTATACAACGAGACTAGTTTGCTAATCAGGCATCTACGGTAAGCGACGTACAGATAATTACAGGTGCTTATAAAGAACTTGGTAGTACTCAATGAATGGAAAGCTCTTATTAGTAGATTAATATGTCTCAAAATATATATGTATGATACTTTGATCGTATATATATATATATATATATACACATATATATATATATATTTGTGTGTGTGTGTGTGTGTGTGTGTGTGTGTGTATTGGTAAATGTGAACACGTATGTACATATAATTTCCATTGTTATTTTAATTAAAGATAGTGCACAATTGCTGCAATGAGACTGGTTACTAAGGATATAAAACTGATAAGAGACCTCCGTATTATTACAAAGAAGGAAACTAATCAATAAAGGAAAGCGATCATGTTATGAGAAAGTGAAAAGACACTGAATTGTTATTTAGAAACGTATCTGTCACCCATTAAGGAATAAACAAGATAAGTAGGCCTATTGGAATAAGATGCTTTTATTATGTAAAACCTAATTCATCGCGCATCAGGCAGGATGATAATCCCAAATACGAACAAGTGTATTTATATTGTGGTAGATATTTTATTGATTGGGTCATAAGAGTCAATAGTTCTCTTAAAATTTAGTTAACTCTACCGCAGTTCGTTTTGCATTAGATGATGAATAACGCATACCTTTTTAGACAGCCACAAAGATAAATTTGTATATATATATATATATATATATATATATATATATATATATGCATTTACATTGGATTAATTCTTGGATTTACCTATCATATTAACAGATTTTGCTTGTATATCTACCTTCTCCTTATAAACACCTGCAAAATATCAGAATATGAGTCTTTTTCTGTGCATTACATGAGTTCAAATGTTTCAGTTCGGTAATAACACTTAAAACGAGCTGTAAAGAGCTAGACATGTAAAGCCATTTGCTACAGTCGGTATAGCAACAGCATCTGCTACCATAGTATTAGATTTAGTGGTGTTACTGGTGGTGAATAAGCAATCGGCAGAATTTTTAATTGTTGTAGTAAATATTTAGTACCATACTAAGGAAACTATTCGAGGAAAGGACGCTTTTAAAGATTTGAGATAAAGCGGTTGATTGTTCATTAGCAAGGAGCAGTAGGCGTGGACCTTAGCATGACAGCTGATGAAAACTCAACAATTTAAAATATTTTGCGACACATTGATATAATAATACCATATAAGTAAGCATTTATTTCAACAATTATTTATAACATTAGTTGATTGAATTAAAGAGCTAAAAAGTAACACAAACGCACATTTTTGCATCAGATAATTGTTGAAAATACCTAATATATTTTTAAAAATTTATCCTTGAATATCTATCTTTTGTATCGTCATAATACAAATATAAGCGGAAACAAAATCAAAGATGATTTACGACTTCAATGAACGAACGAATACATTTCTTTATAAAAAATACGTTCTCTCACACATTATTCTCGAAAAGGTTGGTGTTTCTGTGGTGTGTCAGAGACGGGTGGAGACAAGGACATACTGCTATATTGACCTAACTTCTTCTCTTCTTCTTCGCTGTGTTATCTTCAAGAATCTACTTAGCTCTTCTTCCGCATCTTGACTGGGGTTGCTCAATCGGGGGTTGCTGAGGGCCACAGCCATCAGTCTGCAAGCTGGCCCTCACTCTGGCCTACCTGTCGTCAACTAACTCAATGGCCGCCGGTATCTACCTATATTATTTCATAACGCCCACTTACTCCCCCTTCTTCTTCCGCTTATTTACACTGGTGCATCTCTGATTGACGGCTCGGTCAAGGGCCAATATATAACATATCTTCTCAATGATAATGTTTGAATTAAACCTATTAATCCATCAAAATTATCTCTTCATGATTTTCCGCCAAAATCTGACCGCAACAGATAGAAATATGAATATGCCTCTGATTAACCCCGAAAGTTAGATAAAACGATATAGCAGGTAAGGAAACATTATATATATATTTTAAGTACATTTTGCAAATTCTTCACTTTATAAACTATTATGGTGTTTACTTCAAATATTTAAATACTAATCATATTTACCGACCCCTCCGCTCGGGCAGGATATGACATAAGGTCAATTTTTAGGCGGAGTTTAATTCAGAGTTTTCATTCTTCTAGACTAGTTGCCTCACAGACGCTGAAGAACCCAGTCTGCTTTACTATTTACCCATAGCTGGAGGGAGAATAATTGGATTCATACCTTTCCCAAGGATATTAGTGCTATGTGAAATACAATCAGTTTCGTCCAGGATTTGAACTCGTGTCGCCGTGTTGTTGTTGAAATTATTGAAGGAAACACAAACTTCGATTCATTGATGTTTTATTTGGTGCGAGAAGATCAGGCCTTTACATCAAGTTGTAATCAAGCTTTTTGTTGTAACCACTTATTTTTTATGGATACAGGAGCGGGAATCGCTGAGAGGTTTTCACCGCGGATTCTTGTCGTCAACTGACTTCTTGCTCACGTCTTCCTTTTGCGAACCCTGCTACAAAACTATTATCTCTAACTCCTACTCCTTCTCTTCATCTCTCCTACCAAAAGAAACGGTTCCTTATTTTTGCCGCCCAATTTTGAATTCTTGGCGTCCGTCCGTCTACATTTTTCTATTTTCGAAACACTTGCCAATTGCCATTTTATCAACCTAAACAGTACCTAGCAGAAAAAACACCAGTTCAAACCGCTCGGGGAAAAGAAAAGTACCTGTTCTCAGAACTAAAAAACATCGTGAGGCTAAACTCAACCGAAGAAAACTCATAAAAGGGATAAACAGCTGGTCAGTAAGATACTTGAGGCATTTCTTAAAATGGACAAAAGTAAAACTCGGACAAATGTACCAATGGAAAAATAAGTTAATGATGATGTATAAAGCCTTGTAACGAGAGATGGCATAGTCAGTCTATTTGTGTCAAAAAAAGAAGGAGGAAGACGACTCACCAACATTGTGTAAAGCATGGATGTATCAATTCGAGGATTCAAAGACTATATTAAAGATTACATGGAAATATGACTGTGGCTTCTAACAGCACTGACAATATCCGGACAAACAGATCAACAATTACAAGGAAACGAAAAGAAGAAACACATTTTTAGGCCTCGCCAGAAAATGAAAAAAATATCTGGATCATGAGAGTAGCAGTAATAGCAAGTGCTATTGGCACGCTTTGAACGTTTCTTAGAGACTTGGAAAGATGGCTGGAAGAGTTAGAAATCGGAAGACGAATCAAGGCCATCCAAACTACAGCATTATTAAGCTAGATTACTGAGAAGAGTCCTGGAAACTTGAGGAGATTCAGACGCTAGTGAAAGCTATCAACTAACGCTAGTGTGAAAACCTCACAAGATGTGTTTGTTCATGAATAAAAGGATAGGTAATGTGAATTTAACATGATACTTGTAGGGTAGGTTGAATTCGTAATTAAGACGGAAGAAAGGCAAAGGAGTGGTCAGAAATAAAGAGTTAACATAAGGAAAGAAGAATTTTGGTCGTCGCGTGACTAACTTTATAGATTTATAACTTTAAAAAACAAAACAGATTGGAATTCCATCCTTCAAAAGACAGACGAAAAGATGCCCTGAAGTAAAACCGAAAAAGGAAGAAAAAAGCTCTGACGTACTATCTGCGATAATTTTCGGAAGAGACGAAAAAATAGATGTATAAATATTCTGTTCACGTTCGATTGCTACACAATCAAGATAAATTATTTTAGTTATTTTTCATTTAATTTTTGGCAATTTGTTTATAAATACAAAAGGTAGTTAATAAAAGTTTAGTAAGATACCAGTTATTAGTTAAAGGAAAACATAAATAATTTTACATTCTTAAAAAATAGAGCCAAAATAACTATAAATGAACGCCACTAAATAGCTCGGGGTTTAAAGTACAAAATATCTGATAGAAACAACAATAAAAGGCAGAGTAAAAGTGAAAAAAAAGAGTCCATTTGGGACTTTAAGTCAAAAATTGAATTTACTGCGACTTTTTGTAACCGTTAAAGTATTCTCTCACATAAAAAGCACCTGATCACATCTGTGATAAGTGCATAGATGCAGACAAACCTTGGGTGTAGTAAAACCACAGTATACTCACAATGGAAAAAGGAGGAATCAAAACATAATTCTACATGAGACTCAGACAACAGTTTTGGGTGTCATAATCAACAGGTTCTGCCTGGATAGACAACATGACGGATCCAGTTGGCATCCAGCGAATTCATGCTGTTCTTTTTTCAACCTTTATTTTTCAACTATGGTCGATATACCCAAAAACCAAACCAAACCAAACCAAAACCCCCAAAATCTTGACCTATAACATATCTACCGATAATGTACAAAATATGAAGAGTACAAAATAAGGAGGAGATTTAGTACTCACTAATAAGGAAAGCAAAACGAGACAAAAAACTAATTAAGGCGTAGATTTATTTAACAAAAACATTCAGTCCCGCAAAGCTGGAGAATAGATTGTTTCAAAATGTACACGATATACAACAAAGTCATCGATTTTGTGGAGGACACTAATAAAAACTTGAAAGTAGAATTTACCGCAGGAAGAAAATTTTGGTAAGGTGTAAATACAGAGAGCTATATTTCACGGGATGCACTGTCACTATTACTATTTGTAAAAGCGATGTTACCACTGAATTACATATTAGAAAATGTACAGGGGACAAGAAACTTACAACATCACAATCACTTAATATACTAGGATGATATCAAGCTATTTTCTAAAAATGAAAAAAAATTGTTGACAAATGATTGGAATATACAGTTAGGATATAGGGATGGAATTTGACCAAGAAAAATTTGCCATGCTAATAAAGGGATGCGGAAAAAGAGAATCGACGGAAGGAATAAAACTACGAAATCAAGACTACGTCAAAACACATGGAGAAAAAGAAACTTGATTAAACGTATTAGAAGTGGACACCATCAAACAAGTGAAGATGAAAGAAAAAACGGGAAAAAAGAGAAAAAACTTCTCGAAACCAAACTATGTAGCAGAAATCTCATCAAAGGGATAAAAATCAGGACTTGTAAGATACTCTTGTATAGAAGCAGAAGTAAGGGGACGACTCAAGTTTAAAATTCAGTTGGCTGGAAGACGTGACGAGGATAAGACAAGAGTTGAACACCAGCCACAGACGATGTAAACACAGACAAAAATTACGAGCCCCATTTTGGGGTGACCTCCGAAAAGGGGTCTGACACCAGAAGCGTAGCTGTAACGAATAGACCAGCAAACAAACACGAAGGAGCAACAACGTGAATCTAGAAAGGTAGTTCAAGGTCGGCGTAAGCTCTCTCTGTCTTTCTCTCTCTCCTCATGACAGGCTGTTTCTCTTAGTCCAGCAGACGCGGTCGGTTGTGTTTTCCTACTCTGTCCTTCTCTCCCCGATGACTACTTTAAAAAGTATTAGTGAATAAACTTTTGTGCTTGAGAACTAAAACAGGGTTTTTGTATGTTCATCTCTTTTACCACGGTGGGGTTACAACCGTACTTTTGGGGTGCCATGGTATAAACGACCTATTTGTTGCATTTACCTTACACCCTTTTGGTGTAATGGTTAAAGCGATGAACTGCGGAATCGTAGTACGCGAGTTCGTACTCCAGTCGCGCTATTACGTTCCCTTTCGGGCAAATCCCCTTGGGAAAGGTATGAACCCCCTTATTCTCCCTCAACCTATGGGTAAATAGTAGGACGGACTAGGTTCTTCAGCCTTGGTGAGGCAACTAGTCTAGGAGAAGGAAAACTCTGAATTCAAACCTGTTAAACTCCGCTTAAAAATTGACCTTGTGTCTTATCCTGCCCGAGCGGAGGGGTTGGTAAATAGTACCTTACACCCTTTTATTTGAGATCCGTAGGGGTACAATTATTGATTGTCAAGAACAACAAAAACATAGAGAACCTGTCGAGTTGTGTATTTGCCTTACCGGTGGATCACTGTAGAAATAACATAAAATGAAAAGAGAATTAAATACAAAGACCTTGCTAGTGAACAAAAATCTTACGTAATATGAAAAATGACAGTGATACAAGTTGTAATTCATGTGCTGGGAACGATCTCCAAAAGCTTGGTAAAAGTACTGGAAGACTTGAAAATCAGAGGACAAGAGGAGACCATTTAAACTACAGCTTTATTTATATCAGCCAGTATATTGGGAAGAGTCCCGGAGACTTGAGGAAGCTTGCTGTCACTAAATCTCCTGTGAAAGACCATCAGCTCCCGCTGGTGGAGTAAAATAAAAAATGATGATTGAAACCATCCAGACGACAGCTTTATTAAAATGGGTTAAAATAGTCAGCAGAGTCCTTTAGTGCTGAAGAGTGTTGCTGCCACTCAGACTATATGAAAAGAATACTAACTAAAGCTGCTGAGAGAAACTTCCAAGGTGTGATGGATCACCAATAACACAAGGTCCTATCTTTATAGTTTTGTTTTTCTTGGTAAGTTCATTTTCAAATATTTTCGCATTATATATGATGTCTAAATATACATGGAACCAATGTGATTGCTAATAAATTTACTATTAATAATGTTGTGCACTTTTTTTATTTAGATTTGAAAATAGTATACTATAACAACTATCAATCCTGGATCACAATACCTTGGAGAGGAGAGGAAAATATTTAGCTTTACCTCTTATTTGTTGACAAAATCATTCAAAACTGTCTCAAAATAGATGCAACGCATTAGTATGATAATGATTTATAACTGAAATTAGAAACTCTAAAACGATTGCATGTCCCTAGAAGCTGATATAATGAGAATTGAAAAGAAATACATTGATTTGATATTTCTACCTCAAAGAATGTCTTTTTTTTACCAGACGTATTCCAAATGATCGCCATTGCGTTTGTCTCAGTTTTAAATCATCATCATATTAATAAGTTGAATCTATTTTCAGACACCCTGTATCAAACATTATTAAAATAATGAAAGTGAAGAACGGATGATGTTTATGAAAAAGTTTTAATTTTTTATGATATCATTCGTAAAAATACAATAAATATGTTGTGTCTTTCGAAATAAATTTCACATTAAAATTCTGATTATACAAACTAAAAACGAAAATACCTTATAAATTACTTATTATTGATTTGGTTGTACTATGAATGATACAGAGACATGTTCAATGGTTTTGAACATATACCTCCGAATGTCATTTAGTGAATAAAGGGAGTATTACTTGAGGTGTTGGTTGTAAGAAACCCCTTTCTGAGTGAAATTGATACTGATGTTTCCTTTCATGTTGCAGAAAACTCTCAGCATGACCTTCTTTACAGATCCCTGCCCTGAGAAATTTTCATATACCAAAGAGCTAATGTGTTTCCATCACAGACTGTCTTTTTGACACAGGCTTGGAGTGGCTACTACATGTTTAGCCAATTTTTAAAATAATCTTTCAGTAAAAAAATGCTTATCTGTTCGCATCACCAATTCTTCTGTAAATTCCATGTAGTTCGCATTTCTCAGACCTCGGAAATCTTATGAAAGACCCCTGTTCAAGCCTGGATCACTCTGATTTTCTGCCTTTTTGAATAGCCTCAAAAAACAAATATCTTTGCAAAAATACTGTAGATTTTGCTATAAACCGATTCCAAGCAATGCAGAAGTTAAAATTATGGAAAAAAAATCTAAAAAACTAAACAAAAGAAATACAATATTTTACTCTTTTAAAGGACCTTTGTACAATTAAGAAACAAATATTTGTTACAAAGTTTGTGTCGAAATTGTTCTGATAAAAAGGAAAAAGAAAAAGAAAACCTACTTTTTAAAAAAATAAATGTAACTTTTTATATTCTGTTTATTTTTAAAATATTGCTGCTTTTTCTGACTTTGTCTTGTCTCAAAATATTTATCATTCTTTATCCAAAAGTTTTTATTGCTTAAAAAATTGATTTAGATCTATATTTAGCATTTTGTCTAAGTTAAAATGTTTTATTTATGTAATCTTTTCTTCTGCTGCCAAATATTGAGAAACACTTTCATTTTATTTGTACTTGAACTCGAAGAAACTCCAGTAAGTTTGATAAAGCTGCTTTTAGAATATCTTAAAACTTAATTTCTATACACAATAGATTTAAAAAAATCTAATTAAATGTAAATTATATCATTGATAAAATACAATAAATAGTAAACATAACTCAGTAAGAATAAACTTATTTGAAATCAGATTATAATATTTATGTTTGCTATAATTTCTCTCTGTAGAGCACATTCATTTATTCATTTATTAAGTTTTGACTTTAAAAATTAATTTGATTCAATTTTCTTTTTACTCTTATTGAACAAGAAAACAATTTAGTAAACAGAAAATAAATGAAATATCCATTTAGATATTTTCAAAAATTATCTTTTGTTTTGTAAATAAGCTTATTAGTTTAGGAGGATATTTTGGAGGAGCGGTTTAGTCGTAAACTTTCCTTCGATTTAAAGAATTCAGTTTTTGACATTTAAATTGGTATGGATCCAACCTCTAGCAATATCAGTACTGTCGTATGGATGAATTGGTTGAATTCTAACGAAATGTCTGGGTAAAAAAAAAAAAAAACTAGCTGGGAAATACCTAAAAAATCTACGTATAGTTTTGAACAAAACCTGCCAGCAGCATCCTACAAAACAGCAGTTGCACGGTCTCTTACCTTCCATCTTACAAACCTTTCAAGTATGGAGAACAATATATGCTGGACCGGCTGAAGAAGTAAGAACTCACTCAGTAAGGATGCACTCTTATGGGCTCCTACACATAGACCTACCATTGTTGGGCGACCAGCAAAAACTTTCATTTCTCAGCTCTATGTTCTTTGGCCGTGCCCATTGTGTAATGATTATCGTCATAGGAAATAGACACGGTGATACAAGCTCAAATCCAAGACGAGGCTGATTGCATTTTTATAGCACTAATACTCTTGGGAAAGGTATGAATCCAACTATTCTCCCTCCAGGTAGGGGTAAATAGAAGGGTGGACTGATCGCTTCTGCCCTGGTAAGGCAACCAGCCTAGGAGAAGAAAAACTCTGATTTCAAATCTGTCAAAAAATTGATGTTGTGTTACCATATTTACCAACCCCTCCGCCCGGGCAGGATATGACACAAGTCAATTTTTAAGCGGAGTTTAACAGGTTTGAATTCAGAGTTTTCATTCTCCTAGACTAGTTGCCTCACCAAGGCTGAAGAACCTAGTCTGTCCTACTATTTACCATAGCTGAATATTTGGATTCATACCTTTCCCAAGGGTATTCGTGCTATGTGAAATGCAATCAGTCAGGTCCAGGATTTGAACTCGTGTCGCCGTGTCCCTATCCTGCGACAATAACCATTACACCACGGGCACCTCCATAAATTTTACGTTTGATCCTTTTCCATTTAGTTTTGCGGTTTACAATATGCATCAATAAAAAGCTACGTACACCGAGACAGAGTTTTAATTCTAGTATGAACATACCAAGGAGTAAGTCACAGTATCTCCAATACACGATCTCAGAAGAGATAGTTTGAGACGCTTTAAATTAGAGTCATGCCATATTCTATCACTGCCCAATCAACGATCCATTATATATCAGCTTAATATGCAATGACTCCACTGTGAGTCAAGTTTGTGTACGAAATATCCAGTAATTTGAATGCTAGTTTTCTAAGAAGCCAGGACACTTGGAAAACTCTCCTAAAAGAATTTTTCAGCTCCATTCTTCAATGGATTGTCCTTTTGCTAATATTATCCAGACGGTTCATTTTAGAAGGTTTAATAATAATAATAATAATAATAAGAAGAATAAGAAGAAGAAGAAGAAGAAGAAGAAGGAATGCAAAATTCTGTGGGACTTTGAGTTAAAATGAGATGAGACAATGCAGAGAAGAATACCAGACAAAGACGACCAGAAAAAGTGGAATTCTCTAAACAAGTAAACAGGAGAGTGGAATTAAACAAAGCGAAACGTAGATAAATACTATCAATGTGCTAGAAAAGCTTTTAAAAACTCTAAAAAAAAAACCCCGAAAAACCAAACAAACAAAAAAGCAAACCAAAAAATTATAAAAAAAAACAAGCTTTAGAGAATGTAAGTGATAGTAATACTGTTATACAATTAGGGACTGTGGTTGATTGTTTTAGTCGTAAGTTGTTTCCTAGCAAGATTTAGGGTCCACCAGAAGACAAAGATAAAAAAGGGACACATATGTAAAAGAGATTCGACGTAGTAGTAGTATGAGAGATAGATAGAGACAGAGAGAGAGAGACACTATGACAATAGAAGGTGAATGAGGAAGTCCTCAAGTACAGGTCGGAATAGCAGTGGACGCCCGGGTAAAAATAGAAATGTATCATCAGCCACGAGCTAAGATAGGCTGGAAGAAACTCATAGAGAAAAGATGTTAGAATGAACGTAGGGTAGATAAAAAGAAAAGAAAATTAGTCAGACTCGAGTGGCGATGATGTGAAGACGGGTCTAAAATTATAGCACCCTTTCTTTTTTGTGTGACCTCCACGTAAAGGGTCAACCTACATCAGTGCGCTGGTCTGGGTGGTCCAGAACAGCAGCAAGCGAAAAAGAGAATATCAAGGTCTCTATCTGCTCTCTCTCTCTTCTCATGACTGTTTATTTCTCTCAATCTTAAGCAGTTGATTTATTTTTATACTCTGTTTCTCTCTTGTTTCAGATAAACTTGGTATAAAACGTCAAAAAAACAGATGGTGTTTTATATATTCATCACTTTTTCTCAGGCCGAGGTTACAACGGGTGTCCGCCTGAAACTAAGGATGCAGTGCTACACTTATAGATCCGTTAAAACCATGATGATACAAATGTCTATGTAGTGTCTTAGCGCTACAATGAGCTGCTGAGAACCTAGGTAGGGCAAGCGTCTTAGTGGAGCCATAGCATGACAAACGTCTATTTGAGAACAATAATATTACAACACTACCCACGACTAGAAGTCTTAGAACAATCCCGTGGAGCCAGAAAAGCATCAATTATTATTTTTTTACTATTTAGAGACGTTTCACACCAGCATTAGCTGATTGTTTCTCAGAACTTTGATTGAGAGTAAGTCTCCTCAAGCCTTCAGGACTCTTCACAGTATTCTTGTAGTATACTGGACCGCTGGACAAAGAGCGAAAAACTCGTAGATATATAAAAATATAATTTATTTTCTTATTCTTTGACGGCGACGATTGTATGTCGTAGGATTACAGTCAGAGCACATATCTTTCTTCTTTGGCGGGGACCCTTTTTGTGAAATAGTGCGATGGCCGGGGAACACACGTGACATGTTTGCTTGAGTGACCCACAGGTTTCCCCCTTCGCTTGAGAGACTAGCGGATCCCCCCCCCTTCGCTTGAGTGACTAGTGGATCTCTCCCTTCGCTTGAGAGACCAGAGAACCTCTCCCCTTCGTTTGAGCGACCACTGGATTTCTGCCTTCAGTCCAAAATTACAGACCTCATATTGTATTTCAAGTTCCCTGAACACGCCTCATCGTCCACGTATTTTTGTTTGTCACTGGTTATCGGAATTTACCTACTTCCGTTTTGTTTCCGGCAATTTGTTGATCTAATCTGCGAACGGAAATATCAGCCACTCTATCCATAGGCAATAAATTATATTCTCTTTCCTGTGACCCACTTTGATGTTATCTTGCAGCCACATTGAATCTGATAAGTTCATCGTCGCCAGCTAAGCTAGTATATAACATTCTGGCTGATCTTAAGAATGAAGAAGTCTTCATTGACTCTATTGATCTCTTATTTTTAAGTCTTCCAGTCCCTTTACCAATAATTTGGGGAATATTCTAAGTGTACCCAATACAAATGTTATCACAGCCGCTTTTATGTTCTATTTTTGTAGCTCTTAAGCTATGTCTAACTATCTATGTCTGTTTTCACTTTCTTTTTTTTAATTTGTGGTCTGCTGTAACATCAATGTCTATAATTCGACTTTGTTATCCTTCACGAGGTCTGGTCGTCTGGCTAAGATTAGATGATCCGTTTGTATCTTAAAACCCCAGAAAAGGTTTTGTGTCCCATTCTTCAGGACGGATTCCATATTGTACATCTACCATTTGTTCGTATGGTCAAATAATTTTTTTGGCGCAATTCCAGGTTGATATCTTTTTCAGTCAAGCCATATCTAATCTTATACTCCTTTCTGAGTTAATCTGCTGCATCCACTTATATGTTTGATTTTTTCGTCTGTATCATCACATGACTTATATTTGTTATTTTGTTGCATCTGCCTATTCTTACTTCAACGTATTTTATTCTGATGGCGTTGTTTTGTGTTGCTATTAGATGATATTCATCTTGTCACTGATAGTTTCTATTTCATAGCCATATTCAGGTCTTCTCGTATAAGATTCCGCTGGTTTGTTGTTTGAAATAGCTCTCCAGTTGTCTATTTTCCTAATTCTTTTTTTTTTTTTTTGTAATTGTTGTTCCGTGGATCCTCATGTTGTTTCTGATCACTATAATTAGCCTTTCTTTGTTCTTTTTTGTGTTGTCTTTGAGTCGTTGTATCGATATATCGACAATATTTTTAATGCTGGTGACTCCTCGTCCACCTGCCTTTATTGAACCATAGAGTCTATGTTATTACTTGTATGTAACGCCTGATGCATCGTCATGCGTTTTCTTGTTCTCTAATATAATTATTATATGCTCATTTGAGAATTTTTCACACCAGCGTTAGCTGATAAGTTTCCCTGAAGACTGAGTGACAGCAAGACAACTCAAGTCTTCAAGAATCTTCTTAGTATTCTGACCGATCTCAGCAATACTATAGATTGGATGGTCTTCACTCGTCCTCTTATTTCAAATTCTTCCAGTCCCTATACCAGTCTTTTGGTGACTACCGAGGATACAATTTACAATTGTTATCACTGTCACTTTCATGTTTAATGGATTTTTCAGTTCTCTAGTAAATGTGACGTGTTGAGCGGCTTATGACAGGTCCAGTTTATTTAGAGAACGCAAGACTAATATCCGAGGAAAGAGAGGGATAGAAGAAAAAATAATAAAAAGAAAGAGTAGACGGAGGGTCTACGGATCGGCTGGCTGATCTCTGAATAAGTCAGGCCAAAGCAGTCGCAGTAGATCAGCCAGTCACGGTTGAATGACTACGGTAATTAAAAATTAATAGGAAAAAACAGAGGTGCCAAATCTTCTGGGTAGGTGCGGGACCACCCGAAACATATATGTTCCTCACTCCGACACAAGGCGGAAGTAAGGGGACGAATTGGGTTTGAAAGTTAGTTGGCAACCGAACACGATGAGGTAAAGACAGTCAGTTGAAGACTTGATTCGGCGATGTGAAGACGAATGAGGGTTGCGTCCTCCATTTTGGGGTGAGTTCCCTGAAGGGGTTTTACACCAGGCAGGCAGATCATGAGACAAAACTAGCGAACAAGTAGGTTAGAACTGCAGTGGAGCAACAGAAAGAAAATCCAAGGTCTGTTTGTTCTCTTTCTCTTTCTCTCTGCTAATGGAATGCTGTTTTTCTTTATCCAGTTAACACGGGCAACTCAGTTTTCATACTGTTTCGTTTTCCTCAATGGCTACTTTAAAGTGTAGTTGCGTAAATACCTTTGTGTCGGTGAACTAAGTTTTGTGCATTCGTCACCTTTTCCCTCGGTGAAATTACAACGGGGTCCAACTACCACTTAAGACGTAACAATACACGCATAAACATGTTTGCCACGTTGTCGTTAAGCAAGGTCTAAGTACTTATTTTTCTTTTCGCTTTTATTATTATTATTATTATTATTATTCCTTTAGAGTTTTTCACGTCAGTATTAGCTTATGGTTTTTCACTGAAGTTTGAGTGACAGCAAGTCTCCTCAAGTCTCCAGGACTCTTCTCAGTATTCTGGCCGTTCTCAGTAATACTGTCATTTGGATAGTCTCTACCCGTTCGCCAATTTCCAAGTCCTCCAGGCCTTTTAATAATCCTTTAGTTATTGTGCCGAAAGCACCAATCACAATTGATACAGTCGTCACTTTCATGTTCCAAAGCTTTTTCAATTCTCTAGCAAGGTTGTTGTATTTATCCCTTTTTTCACATTCTTTCAGTTTTATTCTGTGTCAGCTTGGACAACAAAGTCGACAATTTTGGAAATCCTCTTTTTTTTTTGTTAATCATTATAAGCTCTGGTCTTCTGGCCGAGATTAGGAGATCTGTGTATATCTCAAAGTCCTATTGGAGTTCATGTGTGTCATTTTCTAGGACAGGTATTATTAATATTATTTACTCATTAGAGTTTTTCACATCAGCGTAAGCTGATGGTATTTCACTGGAGATTGAGTGACAGCAAGTTTCCCCAAGTCTCAAGGACTCTTCTCAGCCGTTTTCAATAATGCTGTTGTTTGGATGGTCTCCACTCGGTCGCCAACTTCTAAATCTTCCAGGCCCTTTAATAATCCTTTAGTTACCGTGCCAATGGCACCAATCACAATTGGTATAATTGTCACCCTCATGTTCCATATTTTTTCAATTCTGTAGCAAGGTCGAAGTACTTATCTATCTTTTCACATTCTTTCAGTTTTATTCAGTGGTCTGCCGGGACAGCAAAGTCGACAATTTGGCAGATTTTCTTTTTTTTTTTTTTTGTTTTGTTGTTTATTATAAGGTCTGGTCTTCTGGCCGAGATTAGGTGATCCGTTTGTATATCAAAGTCCCATAGGAGTTAGTGGGCGTTATTTTCTAGGACAGGTGCTGCGTTGTGCATATACCATTTGTCATCATCATCATCATCATCATCATCATATCATTATTATTATTATTATTATTATTATTATTATTTATTTGGATGTTTCAAACTCGACTTTATGTTTTATAGAACTTTATTCTATTCTGTAAAAAACGTATATTTAGGATAAGTACTTTCTTTTTCACATTGAAAGCTACAGAGAAGAAAATCCCTTTGAACAGACTCACCAATCATATTAGATGAGTGGAGCTTGGTCCCTTAATGTACGATTTCTCATTGAAGTTCTCAACTGACATTTAAGGAAGGTTAGAATGACATGTATCAGAAAAGTAGTGATAAATAAAACGAAAACAAAGGCCCAGTTCCGAACCTTACTATATGTATTATTTTTAATATTGTTTTACCTTAAAATATTACTTCTAAAGCTATGAATTTAACTTCAATTGATATGAAACACAATCTAAAAGAAAGATGAAGTCGAAAACATTTTCGTCCCAGCTTTATCTTTAAGACAGCATTTCTAATCTTTACAGGAATAAGTCATCATAAAAAAAATCGTCTATGATAACAACTAACATTGAGCAAAGGGTATATTTTATGAATTGTTGAAATTATCTTTGTCGCTCTACATATGGTTTTTAAACATATTTTGTTTGTGCAATGCTTTCTCCGTGCATAAAATCATTCAGTAAAATGAAATATATCTTTCTTCAGATGAATGAAACACTTTCAACGCTTTCAGACAAGGGAGTAAAAACGTGGCAAAATTATTATAAATTATTTCCAAGAGAAAACTTTCTTGAAACAACGTATTTAATTTTTGTCGTCTGTAAATTTCTTTTCCTGCAGACACACAAATAATAAATGAACCATGTTTTTTTTTCACGAAATATCCTGACTGTTATATCAGACAAAGAATAGACTTTGAAATATTAAAGAAAAATGTTTATGCTAAAATGAAATGATAATATAAATTAAAAGAACAAGTTTAAATAAAACGAGATAAAATATTTTCACAAAATGCAATCGCAGATATAAACGATTACTTTGGTAAACTTGAAAAAAATGTAAGCTCTGTGATAAAAGAGAATTGAAGAAAAAATATTATTGCATAGTCGTGTAATTTATTTAAGTAATAAACTATTCTGCGTTGAAAATGACCTGAGCAGAAAATCAGACGACTAAGTAGAGGAATATAGCAGAAGACAAAAAAATATGTACATTTTTCTGTTTCATCAGGTTCAAAATATATATTGACAAAAAAAAAGAATTGATCACGCTAAAGGGTATCAATTTTGAACTCTGTACAGTGTATTTATACAAGGGGGACCTTAGATATTTTGATAACATTTTCAAATACATTTGGCCATACTGAAACCAATAGTTCTGGTCCACGATTTCTGTCTAAATTTTACGTGGTGCCTTCAATAAGTTTCCAAACTTTTTTATGTTCTAGCATTTAAAATTATCAGAGACACATGAAAATAACTGGTGAATTTCAAAAATGCAATCTGGCCATGAGGACAATTTAGAAGAACGATATGCAATACAATTCTGTTTTAAACTTGGAAAAAATGCCACAGAAACGTATGGAATGCTTCAGACTGCTTTTGGACCATGTTGCATGAATCGAGCATAAGTTTTTGAGTGGTATAAGAGATTCAAGGAAGGCAGAGAGTCTGTGAGGGATGATGAGAAGTGTGGGAGGAGGAAGGAAGTCAGTACACCAGAGTTGATTGGCCAAAGGGTTAGGGTTAGGGTTTCTATGTTGAGGTTTTAAGGGAGTCCAGTAAGAGATTTCTTGAAATCGGGTCAGTGGCTTTTCCACCAGGACAATGCAACAGTCAACAACTCCATCCTTGTCACAGTCTATTTGACCAAGATGGGCATCCAGACAGTCCCCAGCTTCCCTATAGTCCAGACTTTGCTCCCAGTGACTTTTGGTTATTCCCTAAGCTCAGAGGCTGTCGTTTTGAGACAATTGAGGAGATGAAAGAGGCTGTGACGAAGGTCATTGACATGC
Organism: Sepioteuthis lessoniana; assembly: GCA_963585895.1. Taxonomy (NCBI): domain Eukaryota; kingdom Metazoa; phylum Mollusca; class Cephalopoda; order Myopsida; family Loliginidae; genus Sepioteuthis; species Sepioteuthis lessoniana. The sequence continues at coordinate 7,089,085 of OY757910.1, forward strand.
TCACACAATAGGACTTCTATGGGGCCTTCCAGAAACTGTATGGACGACACAACAAGTGCATTGCAACCGGAGGATATTACTTCGAAGGGGAATAGAGTTTTATGTGTGTACTAACAATAAAAGTGCCCATACGAAAAAAGTCTGGAAATTTTTTTAATGATCCTCGTATATGTACAGGTCTGTGTTAAAGCTCACGAAGATATCATTATTTGATATAAGCACTGTTGATACACCTCATTATGAAACGTATGCATATATTGATGTTGATACGGGACTATTACAAGTATATTTAGTCTTATGTTGATTGAATCGTATATTAGGAGTGTTGATATTTCATATGGATATTCAAATATTTTTGTTTCTTAGTGTTACATAGCCATATACACGAATATGGTCATGTGCGAAATGGGTGAAAGGGACACCGAATGTTGATAACGATAGAACATATAAAGAACATAGGAATCTCGAAATTCGAAAACACGTAACGACTTCTTGTTCAGGTACGAAACCTTTTTATTAACTTTGAGTTAAAGGTTTCGACACAAAGGGGAGAGACACAATCCATAGGGCGCAAGTTCGCCTCGCGTCTGCGAGCTCCAAAAGTCGACAGTCTCCGTCCGGCGTCTAAATCTCAACTCTCTAACTTTCTTCAAATCACCACAAACCTCCGGTGCGTGACGTCACTCGCACTCCGTCACCCGTTTTGTCTCGGAGTATTGTGACATGTGAGCGACACCTCCATCCGCCCGTGCGCGCCCGCGTTAACACCTGCCTCAATGTTGCACCCAACTAACCCATGTGCTGAGCCGAAAGGTTCTCAGCCTAACTAAACTCAAAGACATGAACCGAAATCCCTCGGCTATTATATTACATTAGTGATATTTCCACGAATTGTTATTTCACTCAAATGGTGATTTTATTCATATAAAGACAAAACACCTCGCACTTTCTAATTGTTAGTAAGAAAGGCTAATAGACTACTGTTATTGGAACACTCTTTATATCTGGCTGAGCTTTGTACATGGCTGTCCATTTAAAGATCCGATTGTATCATTGGTACTTATGGTTAATAGACTGTGTAAATGGACTATAAAATTGCTAATAACTGAGTAAGTTTATGTGGAAACTTATAAGTTACAAAACTTCGTATGTCACAATTTTCTTGGAATCGAGAAGATTAGTACAAAAAAGTAATAATATTTTACCTTGATGTTTTACAAGATGATAAAATAGAAATGTTTGGTTTCATTAAATTTTAGAAATAAAATAACCGAAAAAAAAATCCTGCTCATCTATCTTGCCTTGCGCAAAGACATAACACACCAAGGTTGGAGGCCCATTTAGTAAACAAAGGATATTCAGTTCTAGACGTCATTAAGGTAAATTATGAGAGACACCAAAATTGACTTTTCTTGGGTATATGTATACACATATGTGTGTGTGTGTGTGTATGTGTGAGAGAGAGAGAGAGAGGGATACACTGAGAGAGGAAGTGAGAGGATGTTAAGTTGTAAATTCTAAAATATAAAACCTCTGTCGTTTTAAAACCTGAAACTCCCAACTTAAAACTGTCATGAAAAGTGAATTAAAAGATTTTATACTCAAATACTTTTGCTGTGTTACACACCGTTTCATGCAGTATTTTTAATCCTTAGAAACCTAATTTAATTTTACGCATGATTTCTATTCCTAATATGAAACAGCGCGCGACTAATGATTGATAATACCCAATGAAAAAGTTAATCTTGCGAAAAAAAGTATTCGTAAAAAAATCTTCCCTTTATCTATTTTAATAGTCAGTTTTGAATAGTTATTAATGAGTAAATTTTCGTATTTTCTGGTGACCAGAAAAATACCGTTATATATATATATATATATATATATAGGCTCTTGTTGTGCAATCATTACCGTCGAAAGAAATGGACACGGTGAATCAAGTTCAAATCCTTGACAAAACTTTTGGCATTTGATAATGCGTTAATCCCTTCGGATGGTATGAATAGAATTAAATTGTAAAGCAGAGTACTTTGATTTTGATATGACAACCAATTCAGGAGAAGGAAAACTCCCAATTCAAGCTTGTTAAAGTTGCTTATCAATTAAACTTATCTTACATCCTCTTGGTGAGGAGGTCTGAGGAAATACACAAGCTAATGTCACAATTCAAATGATCATGAAAATATTTTCAGCACTTTAAACACAGAACAGATTTTGTTCAATACGTTATAATTCAGAATGTTTCTTGTATAATAGTGGAAAATTTGACACGGTTATCCGGGTTCAAATCCTGTAAAGGCTAGTTTGCATTTCACATAGCGCTAAGAACCTTTAAGAAAGGTATGAATCCAGTTATTTTCTCTCCTGCTTTGGAAAAATAGCAAGACAGACTGGGTTCTTTTACTTTAATGTTGAAATCGGTGTAGGAGAAGGAAAATCTGAATTCAGGTAAGTTGTACATTCCTAAAAAATTGATCATTTGACGCATCCTTCTTGTGCTGAGAGGTTAGGTAAATATATATTCCTATTATATGAATAAGAAAAACGAGAGAAATGTACTTTATGTTTTAAAAGTTTAATGTGAGATCTTTCCTCTTGCTGTGAGGTAAATTTTAATATATACCAAAAGATGCCTATAAAATATACGCCACATTCTGTGAAGGTGATGCTTATGATCACTGAGTTTAAAAGTGTTCCAGGTTTTCAAATACATCTTCACCATGTGAATACTGACGATAAGTATTGGTGATGATGAAACGAAGAACAATATTATTCCATGGCTGACTTTAATGTGCTGTGATGATCGAGATATTTTCAACCTATTATGCTTTATAAAAGTACTGTGGACTTCTTTGAATATAGCTTTTTTATGATTATGGTAACATTTTTACTGTCTATCATACCAATTTCTGTATGAAGACTGGGTTTTCTTTACAAAAGAAACTTTTATTTATAGTAACGTAAAGAATAGTAAGGCTCCAATCGTAGCTTTTACACTGTTCTGTTTGCCAGCATTTGACTACTCAACTAATATACGAACGGTAGAAACCATAGAAATTAATATGACATCTCAAAAATTGTACGATATTTTTCTCTTCACGAATTTTAGTATTGATGTTATGTTGCAGAATCTGCTCGTAAATATACACTATATTATATGAAGATGATGCACATTGTCGCTTAGAACATTGCAGTCCCGGATTACTACAGTGTTGGTAATAGTTAATCGTCAAATGGAGTGGAAAAACACAAAAAATTATAGGTTATTAGCGTTATGACATCAGGGCTCCATTATTTCCTTTCACTCACTGAGGCTGTGAAAACAGATGGATAAGACTCAACGTGAAGGTTGGCATCATTGTTGAAGTGAGAAGTGACTTTTCTCGTACTTTTGATTTGATACTGCATTCTCAGGTTCACAGAAAAGTTTGTGTCCTCCAACCCCAACCACTAAATGAGGCGGAATAAAGAAACCGGTAGTTTTATATTGGGGTTAACAGTACAACCTAACCCTACTTCCGTCCCAGGCTGGTTGACATCGTCTGGCTATCCTTGCTGGTAACGACGGGGAATCATGGTTCAAGTGATAGATCAAGCATACTTTGTTACACCTAACCCACCGGACGATATGTTGAGCTTTGACATGTTATCTTTCATCCTGCTGCAGGATTTTTATGTGTCTTTTCGGACTCCGGTACCATTTGTTTTTAATCTTTCTCTAGTTTAAAGTGATAATTTTCAATAGTCATATAAAAAAAATAACTGTATTGAATGTATTTTGTTTAAAATGTATCATGTATTTATATCAGAATTCCTTACTAGTATCTTCTCTAATTTACCTGACGCTTTTTTAAAATTGTTTTCACTATTGTCGAAAAACTTACCAATAACATATATAAAATAAGCTGGACATGACAATGAAAAGCTTAGAAGAAAGATGGAAGAAAAATATATGTTGTTGAAAAAATGTGATGATTAAACTTATCTGTCCAATAAAATATAAGATGAATATTTTGAATTTTAAAAATGTAACTTTAAGAACCCTATTAGTTTCTTACTTTACATGTTCCTTTTTTAACGTTGAGTTGAATAGATTTAAGTCATTGAAATGTTTTGAATTTAACTACAGTTTGGAAATATTCGAATTTGCCTGGAGGGTAATTTTTGATATCACTATTTTATCTTCATACATCACAAACGTTTTCTTTCCTGTCATTTTCTTTAGTCCTCAGGTTATTGCGCAGATGCCAGAATGTTTGAAAAAACTAATCTGAGAAAGAGACTCGTTCAAATTATGCCAAGGGATAAACTGAATATTAATCTAGTTCAATAGAATGATTTTTATCGTCTGATTTATAAATTAAGAAGTGTATTCATAGTGCTTTGCTGAGACTAAGATGAGACAGGTGTTACGCAGAGACAATTAAACTCTCTAACCAGTAGCAACATTACTCGGAAACAATTAAACTCTCGAATCAGTAGAACTGGTTATTAAACTCTCAAATCACTTGCAATGTTTTGACAGACGAGTTTTCTCAATGATTATTTGTCCACGGGGACGGAATTTACGTTCATATAGGCTTGATCGACAGATGACGGGTCAAAGTTTAGATTCCAGCCCATGAAAAACAATCAAAAAGTCGTTTATGTATTCAGTCACTTGCAAAGTAATAATGAAATTCAAATTATTAAAAGAATTGAGTTTTCGAAGTTTAAGGAAAATTGGCGTATATTTTCGGCTTAAGTGAGACAAAATTCATTGGGCAGAATCACCCTCATGGAGACAAACCCAAAATAATTCATTATATGGGCCACTATTTTCACAATAAAAATGGTATTAACTAATGAATTTTTATGAAGTATTAAATACTTGCATTAGAACTCGGATATAGTTCAAAATATGGATATCTAATAAAAGTAAATTAGACAGGAACAAAGGTGCAAACATGTTTCAAGAACAAAAACACTTGATATTAAAAATGAATACAATAAATTAATTATTTCATGTTCATAAATCTAGTGTCAATCTTTGCGCGGAATGGACTGAAGAGTTCGATAATAGACTACTGCGACTATTTTAATAAGGCAGTTGCAATTCTTTGCAAATTATATAATATATGGATAATGTCTAAGCGTCTAGACAAAGTCTTAGAGATTAAATGCTAATTCCAGATGTCTTTTTAATCACAATTTATGTAGATGCTGCACTATTCACATTCACCAGATCTAGCTTCATTTAACTTTGCTTGTTTCCAAAAGCTTAAGATTAAAAAAAAAATAAAAAAATTATCAAAAGAGGTTTAGACTACATTGGTCAATTACAAATAATAAGAAATATGTCTTGTATGCCAGTGTGACTACTCTGAAGAAAATCAATGCTACTTTCATTGTGTATTCCAACGTTCAGTCTTGATATTTAAAAAAATATTTTATCAGAATAATTTAGCATGCTGCTTTGTCAAATTTAACGCTTGGATTTACTGAGTCGTTTATTTAGAATATCTTTCTCTCTTGCTCTTAGAGGCATTATTAACTAAAGAGTTTGACAACAGCCTCGCCGTAAGGGAGTTCGAAATATAGTCGTGTTGTTATGTTCATTTTTAGAGTAATACCTTCCGGAAAGATTTGAACCCCCTTATCTTCAAAGCAAGGGTTATGTAGTTTTCCACAGGGATGGATTTGACATTAAATTAACTTGGAAAGCTGGTATGCCATTAAACAAAGAAAGCGTAACCAAATGATACACACATACCATTTTCTTAGCTACATACTTGAAGATTGGTTGGTTGGTTTGGTTTTATGGCATATCAACCTTTGTAGGTTATTTAACGCAAAATCCATTTTTATGTAAATTATCAGTTCTATTTAAAACAATTCGGATTAGCATGATTAATTGTCAAAAACATTTTATCAAACTATTCAGTTATATGTAACAATTCAGTTTAGTGTAAGTACAGTTTCAGTGTCAAAAATAGTTCAATTTAAAACAATTCAGTTTAGCAAAAGCACGCAGTTTAAATGTAAGTACAGTTTAATTGTAAAAAATATTCTTATTTCGAGCTATTCAGTTTAGTCAAGCAGTTCTCCTTCAGCTAATTCAGTTTTGTAAAAGTACAGATTTTGTTAACACACAGTTATATGTTAGAATAGTTCTATGTTAAAAAATTTAGTTTAGTGTAAATACAATTTCAATGTCAAAAAACAGTTGCAGTTATATGTAACAATTCAGTTAAGTGTAAATACAGTTTTAATGTCGAAAAAACTGTTCTATTTCAAACAATTCAGTTAAGCACAAGCACGCAGTTCAAATGTAAGTACGGTTTAATATTCAAAAACATTTTTATTTTAAACTATTCAGTTTAGTCAAACAATTCAGTTTAGCATAAGTATGCTGTTAGTTCTATTTAACCCATAGATAGGGCCCTATCAGGTGATACACCTCCGGGCCAGAGTGGACCTGGGAGCAATGGCAATGAAGGGGTACTCCACATTCCCCAAAGCTCCAGCACTGCTGGAACTTCACCATCAGATTGTTTAGTGTTATATCCAGGACACTCGTTAGGGGGGTGGGTCTTACCCCTCTGTAGAGAAGCAGTCGGTGTATTCTACAGCCCCAGCCGACTGGGCAAATACTTGAAGAGTGCTGCATATTTATGGTTTTGTAATTTACTAAAGGTAAGCAAACAAAATTAACAAAATATAGACAAAAGTTAGAGTTTTGTTGGAAAAAAAAAATAACGAGGAATTAAGAACTGACGTAAAGTAATGAATAAAAATAGATAAAAAAAAAGGTGAAGAAAATGAAAGATAATAAATCAAAGTGGGTGGAAAATATAAGGCGAAAAATAAGAAAAAAAAATAGTAAGTAGAAAAAAATGGAGACGACAAAGGAAAAACTGAAAGAATTGGTTGAGAGAAAAAATAACACAAGTGAGAAAGAAATAAAAACTAAAAAAAAAAAAAAAAAAAGAAAACATCAAAAAATCAAAAGAAGGAAGAAAATAAGGGAAGTAGAGAAAAAAAAAGAGATAAAAGAAATAACAAACGGAAACAGAGAAAGAAGATAAATACGAAGAAGGAAATGGAAAATAAGAAGGAATAATTGAAAGATCAAGTTAAAAAGTGTTGAAGAAGAATACAGATAAGGGGGGATGAGAATAATTAAGATTGAAGAAACGACAGATAATCAACAACACCAAGAAAGAAGAAAAAAATCTTTTAATCGGTTTTATAAAGCCGAATAGGGCTTTTGTTTGCAAGCAACTAATGATAAATAATTGTAAACAGTTATAACTTCGATTAACCACTTTTAACATCAGTAATTTACATACAGTGCTGTGTTAAAATATTCTTATCAAATACTAATAACACTGGTCTGCGTTAAATTTTTCCCAGAATTCAAAGGCCGATCAAGTGATATATGATCGCTATTTAATGCGGAATTAAAAATTACTTTTCATTCTGCTTGGTCAGGTCTGTTTTTTTAAATGTGCTTGAATAATTCACAAATTGTACACAGTAATAACACTTATTCAAAAGCCTGTAGAAACTAATCACAAACGATTGAGGGTGGATATAATGTTCTATATGTACCTAACTACAAAGCACCACCCGACTCTCTAACACCCATAAATCAAGATTGAGCCTGGGCTTATCCTTCAGCTTAAAATAATTTTGATGTACTACGTCGAGTGTCAACGACGAGCAGAATGCTGATTTATTCATTTCTCTTTTCAGGTTGATGTTGGTATTCATGTAAGAATGGATCAAAAGTGTAAGAATAATCCTGGAAGGTTCTGTTATAACTGCGGTAATTTTGTTCTTCCTAAACGTCGCAGGCAAGTGTAATTATATGCTTTCAAGTAAGACAAACAAGACATCTAGATCTAGCTTGGACAAAATCTACTACGAAAACACTCAACAAAAAGTCCTAATTAGAGTACATGACTCCCATAGTACCACGAAACATTTTCTATAAAAAATTCTCCGATCGTTTTAACAATGATAAGTGGCCTTTATCTCTATTTCTTACGTTACACCCCCGTTCTCTCAATTTCCACGAGCACCAAAAGAATATATTGAAAATTCGCAACAAAAAGTACAATTCAAAAGAACAACAAAATATAAAAATAAAAACAAACAACAAAAAAAGGAACACGCAACACGTTAAATTTTCACCGTTCTCTCTTTCTTTCTTCTACTCTTTCATTTCCCTTTCTGTTTTCCTTTTTAAAGTCAATACCATTTTCTCTTTCTTCCTTTTCATTTTATCACTCCAAGTTCTTTTCCCTTTTTTATTTTTTCTTCTTTTTTGGAACCAATGTCTTTCTAACTTCCCTAAATATAATTCTTTTCTCTTTTTCTTTTTTTTCACCGTCCTTTCCTATTCTAGTTTTTTTTTTTCGATACAACCGTAAATTACTTCTTCTTACCCTTCTTTCTCTATCTCTTTCCGTTTTCTCTTTCTTCCTCCGTTTCCTCAAAGTCACACATGTTCGTGCCGTAATTTTCCAGTTGTCACCAAGTCATCCCCATATAACTTAGCATGCCCTGTTTCTAAAAGGGTTTCTTTTTGTTTTCTTTGACCTCTCTATCGGCTCACCAATCAGTGAAATATTCTGGGATGTTTCACGGTCGGCACAGACGACTCTTCATTCCTAAATCCATTTGTTCACTTCTTGCCAAATTTCGAGGAGACACTTTCCAAAATTTGGGTTATATTTCGTGTAACAGCGAGAGACCCAATTTTATTACCGTATATCAACACAAAATCCGAAACACAATAAGAGTGAAATTAGCGCTGTCAGGCTAGAAATCAGACTGAACCAAACGAAAAACAGCTTGGCAACCAACTCATTGAAAAAAGATATTGCATATCCTTATCTTTCTTCGGTCGTCTATAATTTTCCCTTTTCCTTATTTATTCGTTTAGCTTTTCTCATATCTTCCTTCCTTATTTTAAGTCTATCAGGTTCGAACAACGGAGCTTGAAACAAAAAGAAAAGGTAGAAGAAGCACTTACTAATTTGTGGTGTCCTTGTTTTATCTTTGTTATTTTTGGGGCTATCTTTTTTTTGTCTCATGGTCTTATATTTCTTTTTTATCAGTTATTCTGCTGTTTGTTTTTCTTTTTTTTTTTTTTTCTTTCTTGTCTCTCTTCTGTTTTTGCCTTTCATATTGATTCTTCGTGTCTTCCTCCTCCTGCTTGTCTATCGTTGTTTATTCTTGTCTTGTTTTTTCCTGTTCATTTTGACGGTATCAACTCCTCTGTTCCACTGTTTTTATCTCTTACGAACCAATAGGTTGTTTGTATAATATTTCCTAGACGTCTAATTTTTTCATTTTTTTTTTTTTCTGTTTGGCCCCTTTTTTGTTTTCTTCATCTACTGTTTTTTTCCTTGTACTTTTCTTTTTGTCTTTCGTTTTTTTTTTTTTTTTTTTTTTTTTTTGGTTATTCTACTGTTTTTCTTTTCTTTCCCTTTTTCTTCTACTTTGTATTTCTTTTCCTCTTTTTTTTAATCTCTTTTATGAACCCAGAGACCATTTGTACTCTACTGCTTAGCAATCCTATCGTAAATATATTTTCCTTTTTTTCTGTTTGGCCACATTTTTTGTTTTCTTCGTCTAGTGATTTTTTCTTTGTACTTTTCTTTTTCCTTTTTTTTTCGTCGGTTATTCAACTGTATTTCCTTCCTTTCTCTTTTTCTTCTATTTTCTATGGTGTCTTTTTTTCCTCTGTTTTCCTCTCTCTTACGATTCTACTGGTCATATTTCCCAGCCGTCCATTTTTCTTCTGTCAGGCCGCTTCTTTTTTTTTCTACGTCTCGTGTTCTTTTCTTTGAACTTTCATTTCTACCCCTTCTTTCCTGTCTGTAGGTTCTTCTGCTTTGTTTTCTTTTTTCCCTTTCTTTTCTATCTTTTACTCTATCATTATTTTCCTCTGTTTTTATCTCTAGATAATTTACTACTAAAACAATCAACCAAAATCATTGATTATATTACACCTCTCTTGTCAGCTTATACAAAAATTATAATTGATTCTACAAAAACCTTCACTTTTTAAACCAGTAGCAATTTTTTTAAAAAGAGAAACACACGCACGTGCGCGCGCGCACACACACACACATTATATATATATATATATATATACTCATATTTTAAAAGAAAAATACTTTTAAAACACCTCAAATACTGGCTATCAGTGAAGGATGATACTAGAAAAAATTAAGCTCTCATCTCTTTATGGTGGTTTCATGACTAAAGTTTTTATGGATATAATATTTTATGTATGGTTATTTTTGGTTTCTTTATTTCAATAGCAAATAAGTTTTCGTGGGTTATTAAATGGCAAATCATCCCTGTGGTAATATTTAAACCCTTTCAGGGTAGATTAGGATTTCATTCCTTCACCAAGGATAATAAAACGTAAGTGAACGAAATAGCGTGGCACGATTTCGAACTCACTTAATACGACTTGCAACCCTAACCAGTTAGCCATTACGACACAGGACTCAAGCATTTATTCATCCTTTAAAAGAAGATTTTTTTTACTCATGAAAGCAACATAAACAGGTGATACCTTAATTATATATATATATATATATATATATATATATATATATATATATATATATATATATATATATATATATGTGTGTATGTGTGTGTGTGTGTGTGTGTGTATAACAGCGGGACAAATCTTATAAAGGCTAGAAAAAAGAATGACTATGAAGGATTGAAACAAAAATTTGTAGAATGATATAAATGGATAAATAGAAAATCCAACGTGCTTAAACGTGAAAGGCGATTTTGGTTCGCTTTTTTCTTCTCAGCCGCTATAAGTGATAAGAGAGTGGATGCGATGACATCTGTTCAGTTTATTGAATAATGACTGCTTAGTTGCACTTGAATGCAGACGATGTGGTCACGGAGTCAATAAATTGTTGAAAACAGAAAAAATAGAGAAAGTTTGAAAGTCAGAGAGATAACAAGCTAAAGTCGTGTGGCAAATTACAAGGCAGGCGTGTAAAACAAATGGAATCACAAATAATACCACAGATTTACGCGAAGAAATAAAAGAAAATGTGATGAAATAAAAATAAAAAAAAATAGACGGTAGCAGGAATTTATCTGTATTATTTCCGTCATTTCTTGGAAATTTTATTTTCAAATATTGGTTGTAATTAATCATAAATCGATTTCTCTTTTCATTTTTTTTTTTCATGTTTATTCCGAACTTAGCACGTCCATCTTACGTACGACTTTGTCACTCGTAAATTTGGTCGTTTTAATTTATATTTTTGTATTTCAGGCTTCTCTTTGAAAACAATAACTACAAAAAATAACAATAAAAGCTGACAGTTGAGATATATACACATACATAAAAACAGACGTACAAACACACGTCTTCATCTGGGTCATCTCAGGTTTATAAATATATTCAACCCCTTCGGCAAGGTGGGACACACGGTCAGTTATTAGGCGGAATAAATCTTATTTTTCTTCTTTTAGACTGAACCCTATCTGCCTCTAGTTTTCATACAATATTGGTTAAGGAAGGGTCATATGGATGTGTGCCTTTCCAATAGCATCATCACAAAGTCGAACTCAAGCTGCCTCATGTAGGATTAGAACTTGGGTCAAAAGTTCCATTTCCTACGAGGAAAACCATTATACTCCCCGCGCCTGTTTATAGATGTAAGCATTCAAAGCTTTGGTAACCTGCTCAAATTGGAGGCTAGGCCTGTAGAATACAATGCAGAGGGGTAAGACCGCCTCTCCATCAAGGCCACTTGTTGGCTTTGGGGAGCGACTACTAATGATTGAAGACAGAATCCTGGTGGTTGAGCAGTCTGTGAATCAACTGTAAAAGTGGTCGCGTGTCTTGCATCACTCTACTTTGGTTCTGACTGGGCTAAATTGGTAGTCGGACACACACCCAATCCAATCAATCAATTGGCCGCGTTAAGCCTAGTCCCTTTATGATTGGGACAATCATATTCTTTAGTTTTATTGTAATTGTAACTCTTCATTTTAAAGAAATTCGCTAGAGGTGAATGTGGGTCAATTAAGCTGAGATAGCATTTCTTGAAACCATTTAATCATGTGCAATCAACTTATTGATATTGAATTATTTGTATTTGGTTGTATTACCGGCTGATTGGCCTAGTGGGTTGAGTGTTCGCCAATGGTCCGGAAGACCTGGGTTCAATCCTAGGTCGTCATACGAAAGACTTTAAAAAATGGTACTTGGTACCGCCTTGCTTAACACTCAGCGATATAAGGTATGTATCAAGGGTAAAGTGGAGCAATCCAGGGAATGGAGTAGCGTCGTCCCCTACACCGAGGTGTAGAAGCTATTGAAAAGGGAGCCTTCTGGTCGCCGTCGACTAAAGGGAGACAACTTTACTTTATATTTGGTTGTATTACTTGAAGCCATTTAACAATATGCAATCTGATGATTAATTTTAAATAGGACTATTAATATTTGATAGTAGTACTTGAATCCTATTAACTCTGTAATAACAAATGATTAATATTAAACAGAATTATCAATATTATTAAGTTGAATTATTAGTGTTAGATAAAAATACCTTAAATAACTTAACTGTGTCCGGACAAGTGATTTATGTCTAAATTTATTAACTGATAAAAGATTGCAATATTTGAAACCATATTAAATTGAATTATTAGTGTTAGGTAAAAATACTTGAAACCATTATAATTGTGTACGGATAAATGATTAAATATATTCATGAGTGTTAGATAGCAATATTTGAAACAATATGTGTGCAGGCAAATGACTATCATTAAGTTGAATTAGGTATTAGATACCAATGCTTGAAACTATTTATCTGTGTGGCAACAAGTGGGCTCTGGCACGTTTAAAAATATTTCCTACAAATAATTCACTTAAAAATAATAGATACATATATAAACAGGATTTGACTTTAAATAACACACGGGGTTGATATGCCATTTAACCAAATATTGACCTCGACAGCATAACAAGCAGGTCTTACACAAGTTCTTTAACATTATTACACAATAGTCTATATTAGCTCCGCACCTGATATGTGGGGGGAGTATGTAATTTGGTTATTTCAGTAGATTGCTCTCTAAATTATTCCCACCACAAATACAACACAAAACTTTACAATCGCGCAAAAGAAATGGAATAGAACACAACGAACATTAAACAACAAACAATTTAATAAGCAAATAACAGAATATGAAAACAAATAAAATACATGATGTGTAAATGGCCTCTTGGAAAATAAAGTTTGAAGAAGAGAATAAATTTGTTGAAAGATGTGTGTATGTTCATGTTAACAGAGTCCGTAAATAAGTCGTTCTTACTTACATTAAGTTTATAGCGGGTTTTATGATTGTGGCGACAGCGTGTCGCGTTGATGAAAGAGAGTTTGTCGGGTTTTCCTTTTGAATATAATTCTCGGCCATTTGAAGAGAGTTCATGAACTTTCGTTGAGGAAGGAAAGGAATTTGTCGGAATGTATCGGGTACTGCTTTACTGGCTTAGTGGCTTGTCTTCATTTGAGTGTAAGCTTGTGTCTTGTGTGTCTCTGGCTTCCTAACTCTGTGTTATTTATATCCTACAGGTGGATCAAAGAATCGTCCTAAAATCTTGGCGCGTAGACATTTATTGACCAATCAGATTTGTATTTTACTATTTTATTTTCGAGCCTAAATATTTTCTTTTAGTTCACTTCCGATCCTAATTTTCTAGAATGTTCTATTCTATGTTTTTAGCTGATTGGTTGAAAAATATAAAAATGTAATTTAAATGCTAATGTGGTTTTGATCCTAAATTTCTAGAATGTTCTTAAGTATGTTTTATCGCTTATTTTTAAGACTAGAAAAAATGTGTATCTTATAGATATAAGGGTCATCATAGTTGTAAATGGACTCGGCAAGATTAAGTCCTTGGGGTGGTTTGCATTTCAGTGATCGTTTATTCTTTTGAAAAATATTTAAATACTTATTTTCCTCTCTCCCAGACATGAAAAATAAATTGCAGACAGAGCTCTCTAGACATGCTAAGTTAACTGGTCAAGGAAAACAAATATCTTAGCGGTTTTGTATGACGAATCTGTTGCTGCTAGTATGAAAATGGTCTTTGTCCGAAGTATCTTTCACCTCTATCAGCAGATCACGTGTCAAGAGTTTTAACCGAATTGTCTGACATCCATGTCGTACTCAATGGGAGACCTACTACTATAAGTTTATTATTGGTCAACTGTAAATATATAAACAAACACAAGAAAATAAAGTTATAGCACCTGACTATTTTATTTTGTTTCGATCACAAGTGGGGAACATTTAGTTAGAAGTTCAAAACTTTTCTTTAAACATGAAACCGAAAATTTTTTGCCGAGTTAATTTTGAATATATTTCTAGTTTAGTCAAAATCCTGGATCTTATTTCTGCGTTCTTATTTGAAGTCAAGTCCTAAACGAAAATCAAAAATTTAAAATGAGTCTGAAGTAAATTTATTTAACTTAAACTTCTCAAATTGTCGATTGACGACTCATGAGGAGTTGACAAAATCGTCATGCTTTACAAAGTTTAGACAATGCCAAAGTGCATTGAATGATGTTCTATTCCGAAAAATTTTATTAATATTCGAATAGTTTCAAAATTTATTATTATTTATTATTTCGTCAGTGTTGTAAATAAATTCGTTGATCGAATTCGTGATAGCGTCTGGTGTGCAGGAGTCAGGCATTTCTTCTTCCCAGTATTCTTAAGCAACAATTCGAAAAACATTTGTAGTTGTTTTTTTTTGTTTTTTGTTTTTTTAATTGGCTTGCTGTTCCATAAGGTCTTTTTGTTATAACTGCAGTTCTTGCTGTTTCTTTTGCTGTTAATATTGGTGTTTTTGTAATTTAACTGTAGTTCCTGCTGCTGCGTTTGCAGTGCCAACATTCGAGTCATAATTGATTTCACAATATCTATTTTCCTTGTACTCCGCTGAATATTTCAATTATTGCTTGTAGGATACGAACTTTGGGGAATGCGGAGTACCCCTTCATGACCATCCTTCCAATGTCCACTCTGACCCGGAGTGGTAGCAACTGATAAGGGTCCAATCTATGGGTTAAATAGAACTAAACTGTGGTTTGAGTTTAGTGTTTTTTTTCATTTAAACTGCGTATTTATGCTAAATTGATTTGTTTAAAATAAAACAGTTTTGATATTTAAACTAGGTATTTATGCTAAACTGAATTGCTCGAAATAGAACTGTTTTGACCTCTAAACTGTGTACCAATGCTAAACTGAATTATCTGAAATAAAACTGTTTTGACAATAACTCTTTGTATTGCCCAGTAGGCTGAGGCTGTAGAATACACCGACTGCACCTATGCAAAGGGGTAAGACTCCCCAATGAGTATCCAAGATATGACACTAAAAGATTTGATGGTGAGGTTCCAGTGATGCTGGAGCTTTGGGAATACGGAGTACCCCTTCAGTGTCATTGCTCCCATGTCCACTCTTACCCGGAGTCGTAGCACCTGATAAGGCCCTATCTATGGGTTAAATAGAACTAAACTGAATTGTTTCAATGAGAGTTATTTGACAAAACTTGATAGCTTGAAATAGAAATTAAACTGTTTACTTTTGCTTAACTGAATTGTTTTGAAATGGAACGGTTTTTTGACATTGAAACTGTACTTACACTAAACTGAATTGTTTAATAGAGAACTGTTTTGACATTTAACTGTGTATAAACAAAATCTATACTTATACTAAACTAAATTAGCTGAATCAGAATTGTTTGACTAAACTGAATAACTTGAAATAGAAATGTTTTTTGATGATTAAACTGTGTACTCATAATAAACTTAATTGTTTGAAATAGAACTGACTATTTGCATAAAGATGGATTCGGCATTAAATAACCTACAAAGGTTGATATGCCATAAAACCTAAACAACCAACCAACCAACTATTCTTCTGAGGTATTTGTTTTGTAAGTTTATTTTCTTGTTCTTTTTTTTTCGCGGTATCGACTTCTAATCCCACCAGATATTTGTTGCTTTCTATTCGTTCAAGTATTTTGATGATCTTCGTGTGTATCTCTTACCATTTTTCAAATTGCATCCAATATTTTTTTCTGAATATTGTACATGTTTAAGAATGATCTGAAGTGACTTACATGGCTGACTACTCGGGTGCTTATTCCTTTGATGAGATTTATTCTGCCATGTTTGGTTTGAGAAGTTTTCTTATTCTTCTGAAGTAATCTTTACTTATTTTTTTATCATCTCTGATTACCTAATCGTGTCATCTTCAAATATTCACAAGTAGTTGTAATTTTCCTTCATTCCAAGTGTTGGATATCGATTCAGAATCGTAGATTTATTTCTTTCAAGGTTTCTTTCTTTTCACTTTCCATTATCAGGACTGCACAATTTTATAAGCCAAATTCCATTCCTATTCCTCATATTCATTGTTTGTATTAGGGTTTACGTTTCTTTTTCATTTTCGGCAATTATCGCCTAAGGTGGTTTATCTTGTTACCGTGATTTCATAAATTTGTAGCCTTGTAATATAATTGCGGAGGGATTTTGTTTTGCATATCTTGCCTTTCGGTTTAGTTAGGCTGAGAACCTTTCGCTTAACGCATGGGTTAGTTAGGTGCAACATTAACGCAGATGTTCACGCGCGCGCCGAGAGGATGTGTCATTCAGAGATATCAAAAAAAATCACAGATAGGAATTAGGACCAGGGGATGTGAGTGACTTCACGCACCGGAAGCGTGAGCTGAGGATTTGGGTATTTGAGAAAAAGCAGTTTGCTGAGTTCCTGCCTCCGAACGAGAGAGTCGAGATTCAGAGCTGGGCGAGGCCAGACGAATTCGTGCACTACGGGCGCCGTGCGTTGGTTGGGTTGAGAGCTGACGATGTAAAAGCAGTCACCATAGAAATATTGTGTGTGTCTCTCTCTCTCTCCTAATGTCGAAAAACCTTTAAACTCAAAGGTAATAAAAAGTTTCCTACCTGAAGCAATTTCGTGTTTTCGGATTCCTATATATGTTTATGGACATTTTATGAACATTATGTCTATTTCACGTATCCGTATCATGGGTATTTTACAGCATCCTGTACATTTCATGAGTATATAATTGAGTGACAACATATCTACAGTAAAAAGCAATGGTGAAGGTGAGTATCCATGGAACATGTTTCCATGGATTTTCAACCCATCTAGAGTTTCTCATCCTGCTGTTAATTCAACTTTCTATTTTTCCATAGTTTTCATTATAAAGATTATTACTATCAGATTATTATTTCTTCTCCTTTGAAAGTTTTTCTTACTAGCATTCTTCGATGGTCTTTCGTTGGAGCAAATCTCCTCATGTCTTCAGGACACTTCTCAGTATTCTGGCCGATCTTAATAATGCAATAGTTTGGATAGCTTTCACTTGTCCTCTTATTTCCAAGTCTTGCAGTCCTTTGATCAATCCTTTGGGGATTGCTCCAAGTGCCCCGATTACAATTTGTATCACCGTCACTTTCAAGTTCCGCAGATTTTATTTCTTTAGCAAAGTCTAGGTATTTAGCTCTCATTTCGCTTTATTTTGCTTTTACTCTGCGATCAGCAAGGACGGTTAAGTCAACAATTCGGCAGGTTCTCTTTCTTTTTTGTTGACTATCACAAGGTCTAGTCGCCTGGCCAAGATTAGGTGATCTGTTTATATCTGAAAAGCCCAGAAAAGTTTGTGAATGTCCTTCTCCAGTTCAGATTAGGGGTTGTGCATATACTACTTGTTAGTATGGTCAAATTAAAATTTCTTACACAATTTCCATTGGATCATCTTCCCCATCTAGTTGTGGGTGGGGAATGTGATCCACTGTTAACTGTGAAAGAAATTGCAACATTTTTAAGAAAATCAATTCTGATGAACTATTAAATTTTAAGAAAACAATCAGCATGGCCTTTGTTTACGCCAGAAAAGTTTTCTTTACCAAAGAGTCACTGTGTTTCTATATTATGAACTGTCTTTTCAATTCAGGATCGTTGTATCAAACCCTTGTTTAACCCGTTTGGAAACATTTGTTTACTAAAACTGCTTCCCTCGACATATAATTCTTCTGTAAATTTCACATGGGTTGCACTTCTCAGCCATCAAAGATTTGTTCATAGACCTCTTTACAATTCTGTTTTCCGCCATTTTGAATAACATGACAACAACTATATTCGCCCATTAAAATAATTATTTCCTTTATCGAATTCCAAGCAAATTAGAGATTACATTTATAGAAAAAAAATATGATTTTTTAATGTTTTTTCAAGAAGATTCATCGCATTTATTGAGTGATAGTCGTGTACATATACAATGATTCTGTGGAAAGGAGAGATGTTTTTAAGCCAACAACATTAATTTGTTTTGGTTGGCAAAGGAAAGTCACTTGAAATCGCTTTGACTCCTATAATTGCTTCTTCAATTTGAATCACTCAATGGTGAAAGCAATACCTAAATTTTGCTTTACTTTCAAATCTGCGTTTTCAATATCTCAATGGAATGCCAACCTATATGAATGCGCCTTTGCTTGCGAAATTCCCATCTGTCAAAGGAAGGAAGTTACCTTACTGTGACTTGTTCACTGTCATTCTGTGAATAAATCTCGTAAATTCCTTCTGCTTCAACTTGGTCCATTGATTTCAGTTGGATCCTACTGTAGACCGTTTAGCCTTTGGATTCTTTCTTTTGATGCCATCAGCTCGTTTTGTGCACGTAGATTATAAATGAAATATCAGAAATTTATGCCAATGCAACTGAATTTTTCTTTATGTAAATATCCTTAGGTTGCGTTCATGAACATGATAAATGTATTACGTTGCCGGGTGGAGTTTAACACACGCATACACACAAACAAACAAACAAACAAACACTCACAAACACACACACACACACACACACACATATATATATATATATATATATATATATATATATATGTATATATATTGGTTTACACATCTAATAGTTTACAAGAAGTGCTGCTTTTTTCGTTTTTCGAAACCTGAAGTAGAAAACTTAAAGAGGCCAACATTTGATCTCCGATGGTGAGAAAATAGATCAAAGCGTATTAACAGTTTTTATTCTTAATTTTTGTTTTGTTTTGATAAATCAGGTTTGATATTAAGGATTTTTTAACTGTCTCTCATTGCAGGAAAGAAAATCTTTGCATTTTATAAAATTCCATATCAAGTCCTATTTTTGGAGATTCCTCAAAACGTTGAAACCTCAAAAAATCATTTCTGCTCAAACCCTCGTCTGAAAACCAACAGTAAAAACGCTGAATTTTCTTTATGATCGATTTTAGAATCAAGGTCAACCTTAGATCATTTGCTCCCTGTTAAGCAATATATACCTGCGCTCAACCTAAGAGAATAGGTGATAAGAAAAAGTTCTTGGGGGACCATAGCATAAAAGACAGTGGCAGAGAAGAGACGAACAGTCTAAGAAGAATACAATGATGACAAGTTTTGCGACAATATCTAACCTGATAATTTCAGATCAAAGTACCTATGCTGTACGTATTGGTACCATCGACTGCAACGGAAATAAAATGATTACCCATTTAAGGATTTTGCTGGTGTTATTTCCATAATTTTATTTAGTCGAACACAAACGCCTCTCTCTGCTAACAGTACTTGCAGTTTCTAAATGGTCAATGATGTAGGGACTTGGCTCGCCGTTTCCTGAAATCATTGATATAATTGATGCTGTTGTTGTAGATGTCACTTGTGATAGGTCAAGAAGGCTGATGCTGGTGTGGATGAGGTAATGGTTGTGGATTTCTCTCTCTTACTTGATCATCATGACCGCGAATTTATTTTCTCTGCGTCGTTTAAAGGTTCTTCCATAATAATTAGCAGTCCACAGTATAACGCCTTAATATAAACAGCATAAAAAGCTTTAGTTGTTTCTAAAGAGATCATCCTAATAATTAAATCTCGAACCTTTGCTCAGGAACTTAGAATATTTGGATAACATGTAAACTGATCTATCATCATCATCATGTCATGCCGCTAGCACGGATATCCCTGACCCTCTCCCGTCACTTTTCCCTATCATTCATTGCCTCACATAGCTGCTGTATGTATGTTCGTGTTAGTCGTCCTGCTTTTGCTTGGCCATATGCGGAGTTCCATTGGAGTACGTCACTTATGAGCTCGTCCTTGCTTCTCCAGCAGTGTCCTGCGTGTCTGGTTCGTCTAACTTGGATAGTTTTCATGATGGGAGGTACGTGGCCGTATACTTGGTGCCTTGTGGGGTGTTGTCGCCAGGACTTATTCAATATTGCTCGCAACATTCTATTGTAATTGCCATCTAGCTTCTTCCTCAGCCGTTTAGTTAGCGTCCAAGAAGTGCATCCATATAGCAGTATTGATACGACCGCTGCCTGGAAGAAACTGCGTTTCATTTTATCGGTCAGGTCTGATTTCCTTAAGATCGAGAGCCTATCGATAGCTGTCCATGCCTTTGTTAGCCGTGTGTCGATGACTTTTTCGGTTGATGGGACGCTGCTTCCTAGGTAAGTGAATTTGTCTGCTAGTTTCAGAGAGGTTCCGTCTAGTGTGGAGATGTCGCCTGTTTAGTTATAGCACATATATTCAGTTTTGTGTGCATTGACATGGAGGTCAATACCTGCGGCTCGTTCCAAACTATGCAGAAGTGTTTCGACTTGGTTGGGTTTATTCGGCAGTAACGCTAAGTTTTTCACTAATGAGAGCTGGTGATGTTTTTAATTCGAATGTGGACAGCAGGTGTAGTCTTTTCAGTTCGGATTTGGTTGTCAGTTGATATCTCAAAATCCCCCGAGAACTTTATGCATCTTATGTTCTAGGGCAGATTCTGGTTAGTGCATATACCATTTCTGAGTATGATCAAACTTTAGTCTCTTACATTATTATTTACTCATTTGAGTTTTTCACATCAGCGTTAGCTGATGGTCTTACACTGGAGTTTGAGTGACAGCAAGTCTTTTCAAGTCCCCAGGACTCTTCTCGGTATTCTGGCCGATCTCAATAATGTAGTAGTTTGGATTGTCTCCACTCTTCCGCCAATTTCCTAGTTCTCCAGTCTCTTTAGTGATCCTTTAGTTACTGTTCCAAAAGCACCAATCACAATTGGTATAATTGTCACCTTCATATTCCACATTTTTTTCAAATATCTTGCAAGGTTCAGGTACTTATCCTGTTTTTCACATTGTTTCAGTTTTATTCTGTGGTCAACCGGGACAGCTAAGTCGACGATTTTGCACATTCTCTGTTTTTTGTTGATTATTATAAGGTCTGGTCTTCTGGTCAGGATTTGGTGATCTGTGTGTATGTCAAAGTCCTATAGGAGTTTATATGTGTCATTTTGTAGGACAGGTCCTGGGTTGTGCACATACCATTTGTTGGTATGGTCAAATTTAAATTTCTTGCACATTTCCAAGTGGATCACCTTGCCCACCCAGTCATGTCCAGTCTTGTATTCCTTCTGTGCTAATTTGCTGCATTCGCTTAATATGTGATTGATCATTTCGTCTCTGTCAACACATAGCCTACATTTGCTATTTAGTTGCGTTTTATCTATTCTCGCTTTGATATGATTGGTTCTATTATTATTATTATTATTATTATTATTATCCCTTGTGAGTTTTTCACACCAACTTGAACTGCTGGTCTTTCACGGGAGTATGAGTGATAGCAAGTCTCCTCAAGTCTCTCAAACTGTATTCTGGCTGATCTCAACAATTCTGTAGTCTGGATGGCATTGGTTTTACCTCCAATTTATTACACCTCCATCCCCCTTATCTAGCCTTTGTGAATCATTCCAAGAGCATCACTCACAATTGCTATCACTGAAACCTTCATATCTTTTCTAGTTCCCAGGCAAGGTCTAAGTACTTGTCTCTTTTTTAATTTTCTTTCATTTTGACTCTCTGGTGCTCCGGGATGAAAAAGTCTACTAGTCGGCAGGTTCCCTTTTTTTGGACTACCACTAAGTAAGGTCTTCTGGCTTGGTATAGGTAATCAGTTTATATCTCAAAATTCAACAGAATTTTATGTGTGTCTGGTTTGTGCTTGTACCATTTGGTAGTAGGGTTGAATTGAAAAAAGTTTTGCCTAATTCCCATTGGATCATCTTCTCCAGCTAGTCGTGTCTAGTTTAATATTCGTTTTGTGCTAGTTTGCTGCATTCTCTTATTGCGTGATTAATTGTTTCTTCTTTATCAATACATAACCTGTACTTACGATTTTGTTGCATCTTTGCCTCTTATCTATTTTCGCTTTCGCATAGTTTGTCCTTATGGCGTTGTTTCATGCAGCTATTAGAAGAAATTCAGTTTCTCTCTTCATGTTTTAATTTCTTATCCATGTCCATGTCTTCTCGATCTACGTCCTCATGTTCCACAGCTTTTTTAGTTCAGAATCAAGGTTCAAGTATATTATCCTCTTTTCGCTTTCTCTCATTTTCGTTCTGGTTTGTGCGTGTACCATTTGTTAATATGGTCAAATTTTAAGATCTTTCACAATTCCAAGTAGATCACCTTTCTGATATTGGGTGAAGGTACATCGGAAATTTGAGCAGTGACTTGTGCAAAGATGAATGTGTTTGTAAGTGAAGAATATTTTGCTATGGCTGAAAGCTGACTTGTCGAGGTTGCCGTTACAGAGTTGTATAGCAACCTGTGAAATCCCACACTTAATGGGAAAAGTCTAATACCAACTGCCGAAACCTTCGTTCGTGTGGCATTGAAGCATTTTACCACGCTTGTGAGTGAAAATGACGACGGTTATGTATTTACCAACGTCTACACCACAAGCAAATTGAATGTGGTTTGAATTGTATTTCTCCTAGACTAGTTGCCTAACCAAAGTTTAATGAACTCAGCCTGTCACACTATTAAACCATAAATTCGAGAGACATAGAGTCATGACTTTACCAAGGGTTTTGGCGTTAATTGAACTACAAAGGGCCTAGTTTGAGATTTGAACTCGGGTCATCGGTTCTATTTCCTACGACGATAAATAAGCTTTACGTTCAGTGAACTTTGTTGAGAAAACATTAGTTTCAATTATATCTTATGGTAATTAAGAAGGTAAACAACCACCTAAGCAATTTATGGTTCTTGACAATATTACAAAACGAGCCAAAGCTTTTGTGGCGATATTCTTATATCAGTATTCTCGGTAACTTTTAACTGCTGTTCTTTTTAATTAAACGCTGGATTGTGCAAGAGTACAACTCCCTAAACTTATCCGATATAGATGCTCTTATCTTTTGTCTTCTGACTGCAAATTCTTTTTAAGCGTATGATTTGAGATCGTCGGAATGTTTAAAAAGACTTTGGCACAGCTTCACACCATATAAATAATATTTTTCAATGGTTCCTTGACCAATAGATAACATGCTGAAATATATCTGTTGAATTCCAAGAGGAATGTTTTGAAAATCATCATTGCATTCTTTATCCATTTTTGTTTTGATAAATACGCCATTGGTTTTGATACTTTTTAAACTTACCTTCTACATAAAAATCAATCCATAGTTAGTTCTTACTCTCTCGAAATCATTCACTTACTGAGTGAAAACACGTCTGTCGGGGATGAAGAGAAGGAGTTTTGTTTTCAACGGGATGGAGAAGTCTCTCGTGTTCATGTATTATAGAAAGATTCGGGGTTTGGATTCGAATAAATAATCAGGATTGGATAACGTGTGGGTGCAATAATTTTTAAGATAACTTAGTGAGAGTATTTTAACCACAGGTCTTTCTACATAGGTACGTTTATTGACGGATAGGGGATCTCGTTCAGCAGAAAATATATCACATGCGCTGGACTCTAGTTGATCCTTAATGTTGATTCTTATATTCATGACCTTTAACCGTGGTAGACCGAGGCTTTCGGCAGGATTTTTTTTTAAATCGCCATCGGTAACCTCCAAAGATTTTCAAACCTAATCTGTATCCAATTTGAGTGTTAAACTTTTTTATTCAGTTATCCATATCTTGTTCATTTACTGTCTATTAATTATTCCTCTTCATTACGTTGGCCTTCTTACTTTAATTTGCATTGAAACAGTGTCTAAGAATTTAACTTATGATTTCCTCAACTAGAAGCTCGAGATCAATGCTTTTATTCGCTAGAATAAAGTTAAAAATTCAATAGCAAACAACATTGGAAGGTGAAACAACTAAAGGAATTATCGAATATATTAGGTTCATGCAAACAGCTTAATAAGTAAAACTTGGAGATAGTCATAATATGGGAGCCAGTAATACAGAAGACAAAATCAATAGGTAAAGTTTGAAGATGGTCATAATATGGGAGCCGGTAACGCAGAAAATGAAATCAAGAGGTAAAGCTTGGAGATGGTCATAATATGGGAGTCAGTAATACAGAAGACGAAATCAATAGGTAAAGCTTGGAGATTGTCATAATATAGGGGCCAGTAATACAGAAGACGGAATCAACAGGCCTGTGGATATCTAATGACAACTTTTTATACTACGAGCAATGAAAACGATACAGCATTCGTTAAATAGTTGCAGAGGCAGAGAAACTCATAATAGGACTTTAAAACCGGAATTAAAAGAAAGACTAAATATCTTGATTAACACCCCCGCCTAAAAGCTGCTGTTATACAAGCAAGTATTCTATCGATGCTTCAGATTTTAAACCTGTCCTGATTCTAATATCATAAAATCAGTTTGCCCAGTGACCTGGGGCTGTAGAATCCACCAACTGTACCTCTGCAGAGGGATAAGACGTCAACCCCAACGAGCGTCTCGTATATGACACTAAACAATCTGATGGTGATGTTGCAATAATGTTCGATGTTTGGGGAATGTGGAACACCCCTTCATTGCCATCGCTCCCCGGTTCAATCTGGCCAAGAGTGGTTGAAACTTATAGGGCCCTATAGATGCCCGTGGTGTAATGGTTGTCGTCGTAAGAATTGGACATGGCGATACGAGTTCAAATCCTGGACTAGACTGATTGCATTTCACATAGAACTAATACACTTGGGAAAGGTATGAATCCAATTATTCTCCCTCCAGCTATGGGTAAATAGTAGGGCAGACTGATTCTTCAGCTATGGTGAGGCAACTAGTCTAGGAGAAGGAAAACTTTGAATTCAAACCTGTTAAACTCCGCTTAAAAACTGATATTGTGTCATATCCTCTCCGAGTGGAGGGGTTGGTAAATATATATAGGGCCTTAGCTACGGGTTCAATCGAACTATTCTGCGTATTTATGCTAAACTAATTTATTTGAAATAGAACTGTTTTGTTATTGAAAAAGTCGAAATTATGTTAAACTGAATTGTTTGAAATATAACTATTTTTGACATAGAAACTGTACTTACGCCAAACTGAATTGTTTGAATTAGAACTTTTTGATTAAACTGAATAGCTTGGAATAGAAATGTTTTTGACCATTAAACTGTGTACTTACATTTAAACAGCGTACTTATGCTAAACTGAATTGTTTGAAATGGAATTGTTTTGAAATTTAGCTATGTGTAAATAAAATCTATACTTATACTAAACTGGTCTAGTTGAATTAGAACAGCTTGACTAAACTGAATAGCTTGAAATGGAAATCTTGTTGACAATTAAGCTGTGTACTCATTGCTAAACTGAATTTCTTGAAATAGAACTGATTACAAAAGTTGATATGACATGAACCCAAACAACGAAATCAAACCCTAAAATCAGAGTAAAAACATTTATAATCGTGAATATTTGAAACAGAAAGGTATTAGGACGACAATGTTGCATCAGGGGTGGTCTACAGCGAATTCTGATGACATACGAAGTCAAAGAGTCTAGCTTCCATACAAAACACAGAAAGACACTACAATATCTCTTGTAAAAAAATAAGATCATGATTACGATGTCTTTAGGAAGGTTTTAGATTAGCAGCTTCAAATTTTCTTTATTTATGATAAAGGTCTCTGTTTATCATGATTACGATGTCTTTAGGAAGGTTTTAAACTAGCTGCTTCAAATTTTCTTTATTTGTGATAAAAGTCTTCGTTTAAAAAACAAAACTGCTATACACATCCGCTCTGGTGAGGTTCATATAGTGCACTTAAAAGTCAAAGGTTGAAAGCATGGTTTAGGAGAGTAGAATAAAAAAAAAACATTCAATCCCCCTAAAAATGGATGTTGTATGTATAAGAAGGAAATAGTGTTCAAGGCATAGTTTGACATTTCAAAATAAAACGGATATCCGAGGGAGGTCTATGGGTATTGTAGAAAATATGTCGTAAAAAAAAGGACAAAGTAATCAATTCGAATTCAACTATGTATAATGATCGAGTTGAAGTTGATGAATTATTATACAGTTTTAAGTTTTTATATTACAAGTCGGATAACGGTGATAATAGTGATGATAATAAAGAGTTTTCTGAAAATGTTTATGTTGATGCGATTGATGATGCTGAAGAAAAAAAATACTGAAGGTCTTTATGTACAGGATAATGATTTGATTGGTCAGATGGTTGGTTGTATTTTAAAGCATATCAACCATTTTGGTTTGGTTTCTTTTTTTAATGGCATATCGACCTTTGTAGGTTATTTAATGCCAAAGCCATTCTCCACGAAGAACAGTAGTGGTACTATTTAACCCATAGCTGGGAGGATAAGGGGGTTCATACCTTTCCCAAGGGTATTTGCCCGAAAGTGAACGTAATAACGCAATTGGAGTTCGAACTCGCGTACTATGATTCTACAGTCCATCGCTTTAACCATTACACCATGAGGACACCCCCCAACCATTTTTAATGCCGAATTCTGTGTATATAAATATATCTAATATATATGATTTGTTAATTCGTATTAGATAAATGACATTTTTACAGGACAGGGCTCATTTGTTTGCATACAGTTAATTGGTTCCAATCATTACAATCGAGTACTAGTAGTTCTTTTAGGTATTAGTATTTTGTTTGTACATTGGAAAGGGATTGCAACTATTGATCACACATGAGCCTATATCCTTCATAGGAGACCGATTCCTTTCAGGAAGTTTAAAATATCATAGGGTGTATTTTTCTAAATAGTTCTTCCATGCTGTTAATGTTGTAAACCTCACCAACACCCGGATAATGATGAAGAAAAAAAATTAAAAATGTAAAATGAAAACGTAGTTGTTAACGATGATGATGTCGATGATGATGATAAACGGAGGAAAATACTGAAATGATTTACATGACTGATGATGATGCTGATGATGATTAAAAAAGAAGATTATACTTGAAGGGGTGTGACAGAAGATGATCATGAAGAAAATACTGAAAAGGTTTTAGACGATGACGCTGGAAAAGAAAATACTTAAAACGTTGATTATTCAGGCAATAGTTTTAGGATGTGGTGGTGTATATATTTATCAGGCCTAATTTACTCTAGAATAAGCTTACAATTGTCTGGTGGTCTGAGGGACTAACTTGGTAAAGTAATTAGTAGAAGATGCTAAATACACCAATGTTTATAACATCTGTCTAATAAATTTATTTCAAATCTGAAGGTATCAGGAATTAAGTCTGTATTTACCAGTTTATATATATATATATATATATATATATATATATATATATATATATACATATACATATATATATATATATATATATATATATATATATAGAGAGAGAGAGAGAGAGATGTATATATATATATATTGATTTATTGGATGCATTGAAATCCTGTTGTCACCTGAGATTCATAGCTTCCAACATCTCCGTTATATTCTAATTTATGATGGTCAGTTCGGTGATTGTGACACGGTTTGCGAATTTATCAAACTCCCAAAGTGTGTCGTACTAATGGTTATTAAAAATTTTATTACTTCGAAATAGTTTCTGTGTGTGATTTATTTAATACCCTGGACCAATAAATCACTTTTATGGAATCCTAATATTTTACTTTTTTTTTTTAACTAGTGACACAAAAATTTAACATCTGCTGGCTGAATTTTTAAAATTTACAAAATGAAAATCGCAACTCTTAAAATAGAAAAGAAAACATGACTGTGATTCGATGAAATATCATGCAATAAAGGAGCTTTGCACAATACTCGTCCTTTTGCGCAAACTAAGATTCTAATAGCATTGTATAATATAGTTACATATTCTTTTCGGTTCTTTTTTTTATTTCGAAAAGTTTTAAATTGAGTAACCCGTTGACTTTCCATTCGCAATTATTAATTCGGTTAAATGATTTGGTTTCTTTGTTTAATAGCATTTGTGGGTTATTTAAAGTCAAAGCCGTCTTTGGGGAGGAAAATAACAAGGTTTATACGATTCATAAGGTATTTGTCCGAAAGTGAACGTAATAACGTGCATGGAGTTTGAACTCGCTTACTTCGAGGCCAGTACTTCATCCATTACACCACGGTGATTTGTACCTGATTTCGTATTAGCTATATGAAACGATATAACAGTAAACCATTGTCTACATAAAAGATTGTATATTGAATTATATATATAAGTATTGAGGTACAGCAATCCCATGAAGACTGATATATATTCAACTACAAAAATACTTTTAATGAACAAATTAACGAACAGGTTATGAAATCGCGTTCATTGTACGTGTATACGAGGATTATTAAATAAGTTTCCAGACTTTTTTCGTATGGGCACTTTTATTGATGGTACACACATGAAACTCTATTTGCCTTTGAAGTAATTTCCTCCAACTCCAATGCACTTGTTGTACCGTTCCAACAAATTCTGGAAGGCCCCATAGATGTCCTTTTGCGTGAGCGTGTCAATGACCTTCGTCACAGCCTCTTTAATCTACTCAGTTGTCTCATAACGACAGTCACTGAGCTTAGGGAATAACCAAAAGTTACTGGGAGCAAGGTCTGGACTATAGAGAGGCTGAGGAACTCTCTTGATCCCCATCTTGGTCAAATAGTCTGTGACAAGGATGGAGTTGTAGACTGGTGCATTGTCCTGGTGGAAAAGCCACTGACCCAATTTGAAGAGTGTTCGCCTCTTCCGACGAAATCTCTTCCTGATCTCCTTTAAAACCTCAGCATAGTAACCGTAACCCTAACCGTTTGGCCAATCAACTCTGGTGCATTGACTTCCTTAGTCATCCCACACCTCTCATCATGGCTCACAGACTCCCTGCCTTCCTTGAATCTCTTATGCCACTCAAGAGTTGATGATCGATTCATGCAAGATTGTCCAATTGCAGTCTGAATCATTACATATGTTTCTGTGGCATTTTTTCCAAGTTTAAAACAGAATCTTATAGCACATAGTTCTCCTAAAGTGTCCTCACGTCCAGATTGCTTTTTTGAAATTCACCAGCTGTGACAATCAGGCTTTAGTAGAGTGTATTTCAATTGCTGCTGTAGCTGTTCATTTGAACCTGAAATCATGAAAATTGTTCAATCATCTCATAAGTTGTATAGGAATAAGATACTGAATTTTCAAGAGTCTACGACAACTTTAAATGCCTGTACAAAATAGTCCTTAAACTTATTGAATGCACCACGTAGATTTACCTTGAAACTACGACTGAATTATCAATGCTAGGAGTCTTTGCAGCTTTTTAATTTTTTCTTTTATAAATTTTCTTACGTGACAGGCACTTATATTTTTGTTAAAATTTAATTGTCGAATTTTTGACCTCAGGAAGTATTATCTAGGGAGACAATACCTCCTGAACAACATTTCTTTCTCTAGGAAATTTACTTTCTTCTCAGGCTTCAGGCTCAGAATACACTAAGTGTACCTCCTGCAGAACGGTAAGACTTCCACACCAAAAAAAGGGTGTTCTGCATACAACTCTGAACAGCATCTGATGGTGGAGCTCCAGTTCCGGAGATATGGAGAGTATTCAGTAAACCATTATAGACTTTATTTGCCGGTCCATTCTGACTTGAAGTGACATTATCTTTTGGGGTCTCATCTATTGGCCGGATAGATCTGTTTAAAAATTATTCGTTTTCATTTGTTTTGGTTTCTTTTATAAAAGCATATCAACCTTCATGGTTCATTTGATGTTAAAGTCATTTTTTGTAAGATCATGAGTGTTACTATTTACGATGATTATAAAGAAGTTTCCAGACTTTTGTTGTATGGGCAGTTTTATTGATAGTACATACATGAAACTCTAGTCCCCTTCAAAGTAATCTCCTCCAGCTGCAATGCACTTGTATTGTTCCAACAATTTCTGGAAGGCCCCATGGAAGTCCTCTTGTGTGAGCATGTCAATGACCTTCATCACAGCCTCTTTAATCTTCTCAATTATCTCATAACGACAGTCTCTGAGCTTAGAGAATAACCAAAAGTCACAGGGAGCAAGGTCTGAACTATAGAGAGGCTGAGGAACTGTCTTGATTCCAATCTTGGTCAAATAGTCTGTGACAAGGATGGAGTTGTAGACTGGGTCATTTTCCTGATGGAAATGCCACTGACCCATTTTGAAGAGTGCTGGCCTCTTCCGACGAAATCTCTTCCTGAACTCCTTTAAAACCTAAACATAGTAATCGTAATTTTAACCGTTTGGCCAATCAACTCTGGTGTACTGACTTCCGTACTCCTCCCACACCTCTCATCATGGCTCACAGACTCCCTGCCTTCCTTGAATCTCTTATGCCACTCAAAAACTGATGCTCGATTCATGCAAGATGGTCGAAAAGCAGTCTGAAGCATTCTATACGTTTCTGTGGCATTTCTTCCAAGTTTAAAACAGAACTATCGTTCTTCTAAAGTGTCCTCACGTCCAGATTGCTTTTTTGAAATTCACCAGCTGTGACAATCACGCTTTAGTAGGGTGTATTCCAATTCCTGTTGTAGCTGTTTATTTGAACCTGAGATCATAAAAATTGGTTAGTCATCTCATAACATGTATAGCAATAACATACTGGATTTTCAAGGGTGTACAACAATTGCAAATGGCTCAATTAAAAAAAGTCTCGAAACTTATTGAATGCTCCACGTAAACTAACCTCAAGTGAAATAACTTACAGTATCCCGATATTTAAATATATTAGGATTACATATTTTGTCGCTCTACACTTTCATCTCCTCTTACTAAACCTCCCAAAAGAGAAGAGAATAAAAAGTATATGCTGATGTGCAGAAGAACATATTTTCATGTATGATTGTCTAAAGGTCATTTCCCTTATGAATGTAAATTTAGTTTAGTTGGACATAATTGCAGACAGTTTATTCTACGTCGTACATGCAACAGTGGGGCGATTTATACATAAAGAAAGCGCTACACAGCGTGTTATTTTGTATATAAGTGTATTTTGTGTATATTTGGTTTAGTTTATTTGTTAAATGGCATATCAACCTTTGTTGGTTATTTAATGCCAAGACATTGTCTTCGAAGAACACTTGTATTTAACACAGAGATGGGAGGATAAGAGGGTCCTTACCTTCCCTAAGGGTATTTGTCCGAAAGTGAATGTAATAGATCGACTAGAGTTCGAACTAGCTTACTACGATTTCACTGTCCATCGCTTTAACCGTTACACCACGTGGACACCCCCAAGCAGCTCATTGTAATATTACAATCCGTAATGATACCACCGCTTTTGAATAGGTCTGAGCTGTTGTGCGCATATGCAACAGACATGAGTCTTGAGAAAAAGCTGCAGTAAGTAAAGCAGAACGAGAGTTGAAGTGCTTGGAAAGCGACTTTGAGAGAGAGAGAGAGAGAGAGAGAGAGAGAGAGAGAGAGAGAGAGAGAGAGAGAGAGAGAGAGAGTGTGTGTGTGTTCGTGTGTAATTAAATGAATATCATTTTTGTCGAAGAGACCGATTTCGTTATGAGAAGACACGATAGACAAGTGTATCGGTATACTATACTCTTATTTGGCTTTGTAACTAACGAAAGCCTTTTCCAAAATCTTCGACTGATTGACGTCATACAAAGAAGGGAGCCACTGATATTCGGTATATTCAGGTTTTAGAAAGCTAACATAATTCAGAATTGTTCGTCAAAACGTTTACAAGGTTCAAATAGTTGGGTTATAGTCAGCAGAATTTTCTAAGAACATCTTAAAACTACAATGAGAATTATGGGCAGATAAATGCTGAATATAATAATGAAGCGTCATGTCAAGGAATAATTAGGTTTAATTAAGTTATATTACAAATTTCCAACTTCAATTTTAGCGAAATTCAGCATTCAATTATATAATATACCAGGAGTCTAAAACACTAAATTATATACTACGTGCAAAGTATTTTTCTATCGTATTTGGCAGAAAAAAATTCGTGATTGATATTGTCCTAAGAATTTGATAATTTGTCTCTGACCAATGACCATACTAGTCTCAAGATATGGGGAGAATGCATTGTAATATATCAGTCTCTGACCACTGACCATGCTAGTCTCAATATATGGGGAGAACGCATTGTAATATTTCAGTCTCTGACCACTGACCATGCTAGTCTTAAGATATGGGGAGAATGCATTGTAATATTTCAGTCTCTGACCACTGACCATGCTAGTCTCAAGATATGGGAAGAATGCATTGAAATATTTGAGTCTATGTTGAAAACAACAAAAACTACCAAGATCAGGACAAATGTCCGCAATAAAATTAATACTCAGATTAAGAAGCCTCATCTCAAAAAAGAATCCCCAATAAAGACAATTACAAATTCGGTACAGACCCGACGATGGCCAGAGGTTAAATTTGGCCGAAACATAGAGAGAAAAACAACAAAAACTACCAAGATGAGGACAAAAGTCCACAATAAAATTAATACTCAATTCCAATTCTATATAAATTAAAAAAAAACGTTCTGAAGTATGTTTGCGAAAACTCCAAAGGTTTCTTTCAAAGGACTATTTTGGTAAAAGTATGACTGAGATTTTTGAAAATTTACTGACGCAATAAAAAATCGTGGGACATTTTTGTTCGTTTTATAAAATGCAAAATGTTTTATTTAAAAACGTATATTGGCTTGTTGGGTGGGTATTTGAGATTACAGGTAACACATACCAATACTAAATCATAGATCATACGAGGGGCATTCAATAAGTTTCGAGACTTTTTTCGTATGGGCATTTAAAATTATCGTAGATTTTTGAAAATTCAGTATGTTATTGCTATACGTCTTATGAGATGACAGACCAATTTTTATGATTTCCGGTTCAAATGAACAGCTACAGTAGGAATTGGAATACACCTTATTGTCACAGCTGGGGAATTTCGAAAATGCAATCTGACACTTAAGAAGAACGATATGCAATAAAATTGTGTTTTAAACTTAGAAAAATGCCAAAGAAATGTATGGAATGCTTTAGACTGCTTTTCAACTATCTTGCATGAACTGAGCATCAGTTTTTGAGTGGCATAAGAGATTCCAGGAAGGCAGGGAGTCTGTGAGACATGATGAGAGGTGTAGGAAGAGTAAGGAAGTCGAGACACCAGAGTTGATTGGCAAAGGGTTAAGGTTAGGGTTAGGGTTGCTATGTTGAGGTTTTAAGGGAGTTCAGGAAGAGATTTCGTCGGAAGAGGCCATCACTCTTGAAATCGGGTCATTGGCATTTCCACCAGGACAATACACCAGTCCACGACTCCATCCTTGTCATACACTATTTGACCAAGATGGGCATCAAGACAGTTCCTCAGCCTGCCTATAGTCAAGACCTTGGTCCCAGTGACTTTTGGTTATTCTCTTAGCTCAGAGGCTGTCGTTATGAGACAATTGAGGAGATGAAAGAGTCTGTGACGAAGGTCATTTACACATTCACACGAGGGGACTTCCTTGGGGCCTTCCAGAAGTTGTTGGGACGGTACAGCTAGTGCATTGCAGCTGGCGGACATTACTTCGAAGGGAATTAGAGCTTCATGTGAGTAGTATCCATAAAAGTGCCCATACTAAAAAAGTCTGTAAACTCATCGTACGCACCTCGTAGTTAAGAGTGGATAGTCAAATACACAGATTATATCTTCAATTTCTTTGAATTTGATAAAACTTTTATGCTTTATTTTGTTTTCACGGATTTAATGATATGTATAGAACTATTTATTCCAACTTAACCTTGACCTAAAATGAAATTAAAAAAAAACGTGACTTATTAAAAGTAAAAATGGAAACAAAAAGGATTTACCAAAAGTAATGAAGGAAAATTTGTAATACAACATTTTTTTACCAATTCCCATATCTCATTAACTAGCGCATGTTTATTTATTTTGATTTAAATATCAATACGTTTTATCCACTTTATAAATCATTCCCCCTCTTCATCTCATTTTTGCTCCATTGTATCAATTCTTAAGGACGTAATCTCCTTTTAAATTGTTGAGTTTGAAACCATCTATTTTTAGATGTTTCAATTAAAATATTTAATGATTGGTTTAGTATGGTTGGGTTTTATGGCATATTAACCATTATTGGTTATTTAATGCCAAATCACGTTGATACATACGTATTCCATATTTAGGATTTGTGAGCTCATTTTTTTTTTTGGATAACATTGTTAAACGAGCACACAGTTGTTTCAGGCCTTTCTATCAAATACGAATAATACTATTTATTACTAATTATTTGTTTGCACAGAGTTAGACTGTTTCAAGTATTACTATGCAACTGTAATAATTAAAGATCAGTCATTTGTTTGCATACAGTTAAATGTTAAACATTTCTATTTCTAATAATTTAATTTAACAAAAGTCATTTGTTTACAAACTGTTAAAATATCAAACGGTTCTATTTGACCGATTGATATGATCCTATCTGGTGTTACTACTTCGGTCTAGAGAGGATTGGAATCAATGGCAATGAAGGAGTACACGACATTCTCCAAATATCCATGACAGGAGCCTCACCATCAGACAGTTTAATGTCATATCAGGACACTTTTAGACGGAATCTTACCAGTCTGCTAAGATACATTCGGTGTATTCTACAGACCCTCTTAACTCGGCTTGGATTTAATGAATAGACATTTTCTTATAATCAGTTTCAAAAAAGACCTTTTTGGTACATGAAAAATCATGAACACTGTAAATTTCATGTCCGGTATCTTTTATTATTAAAATCTACTTTGGTATAAATCGTCATTTATTTCGATCAATTTTTGCACCTATAGGTAAACCCCCTTTCTTTATGCGTTTGAATAATGTCGGTATTCTAGATTAGTTTGAAGATATTTCGTCCTTTCTTTTAAAGTATTTACCAATAAAGAAGTATTTCGTTGGTCTGAATAGATAAACAGTGGACCATACTAAATAAGATCAATGATAGCTAAGCAAAAAAAAAAAAGAGAAAAGTCAAAAAGTTATTAATATTAGTTGAATGCTAATAAGAATCTGTATTTTCTTATTCATCGCAATAACAGTTTTATTAAAGTTAAAAAATATTATCATAAGGAACGATCAATTAACAAATTATTGAACCTGACAGAGACTGATTAAATTTGAGAAAGGTAATTCGACTGACCAGTTTCAACCTTTGTATAAATATGAGAAAACTTAGTCTTCTTGCGGGATATGTAAAAAAAAGGAAAGGAACATCGTTTGCAATCGATACAGTAGATATTTTTAGTGCTTAAAATGTATTTAAAACTTGATAGGAAAAATTTAATTTGAAATGTATTTAAGACTTGATTGAAATAAAAGAATTATCCATTTGACATGAAATAGGAATGGAATAAATGATATATACCATTAACGTACAGTCTTCTCAAGGCCTAAAAATATTTTTCAAACAGATGCCTTCCTAGGCATATTGTATTGCCGTTAGATTGAAGTTATTCGAATTATGGCACACACACACACACATACACACATATATATATATATATATATATGTCATAAACACATATGTATATAGATTAATATATACATATTAATGTATATATATATATATATATATATATATATATATATAAAGAGAGAGAAAGCATTGTTTTCTCATGGATTGAGGGTGTGGCTTCCGACGTCTTATTACCTGTGATCACATGAGATCACACCTAATTCTTTATTTTTTGCGTTTTGTGAATGGTTAAGAATTTCTATACTCGAGTCCTCATTCGTGAAGCGTAACTTACGTGTTTTTCATTCCCGTTCTATGGAACGAACAGAAATATTCATCTTCAAATCCCTCGGGTTATCTAAATGGACTTCGCCAAGAAAAATAATAGAGAAATTAAGACATTTATGTTTATCTCTCTTGAACCTTTCTTCATACATTGTTTGTTCTTAGAAAAATATGTAAAATCATTTGTTTTGTGACACATTGGTTCTTATGGCTACATTTGTTTTGCTATTATAAGAATCGATTAAATGTTTTAATTGTGCCAATAAGTTTATCTCATGGTTCCAATCCGTTTATACAGAGATAGTCTTTAATTCCTATTCTTACGCCATTGATCGAACGCCGTGAGTCGGAAGGGCTTAAACAGTCTTCCCAGTACCGAAAAATTGCCCACAAATATCTGCATTCATATACTTATATATATATAGTCATCCACAGATAGACTTTCATTGCAACCCAAGCCTTCAGTTCGGCTACACACGTGGGACGCTTCAAGCTGGGATCGAAACCCGCCAAATTTTACGCTGGACTAATTATCGATTCCATCCACAGAGGGAAAATGGAACTAATCCTACGAGCATATGGCCTACCTAAATAAACCGTAGCAGCAATAATGATCCTCTACAAAAACACAAAAGTGAAAGTACGTTCACCAGATGGAGACACGGAATACTTCGACATTGTTGCAGGAGTACTACAAGGAGACACGCTAGCCCCATACCTCTTTATCATCTGTCTAGACTACGTGCTTAGAGCTTTGATCGACAAAATCAGAGAAAATGGCTTCGAGCTGACTAAGAAAAGAAGCAAAAGGTACCCCGCAAAAACAATCACAGACGCCGACTACGCTGATGACTTAGCGTTACTGGCGAATACGCCTAATCAAGCAGAGACACTGCTGCATAGTTTGGAACGAGCTGCAGCAGGCATTGGCCTCCATGTCAATGCGCACAAAACTGAATATATGTGTTACAACCAAACGGGCAACATTACCACTCTTGACGGAGCCTCTCTGAGGCTAGTGGACAAATTCACCTACCTAGGAAGTAGCGTCTCATCAACAGAAAACGACATCGACACACAGCTGACGAAAGCATGGACGGCTATAGATAGGATCTCAATAATATGGAAATCAGACCTGACCGATGAAATGAAGCGCAGTTTCTTCCAGGCAGCGGTTGTGTCGATACTGCTATATGGATGCACTACATGGACGCTAACCAAACGGCTGGAGAAGAAGCTTGACGGCAACTACACAAGAATGTTGAGAGCAATATTGAACAAGTCCTGGCGACAACACCCCACAAGACGCCAACTGTACGGCCACCTGCCTCCCATCACGAAAACTATACAGGTCAGACGAGCCAGGCACGCCGGACACTGCTGGAGAAGCAAAGGTGAGCTCGTAAGTGACGTACTACTATGGACCCCCACATATGGCCAAGCAAAAGCAGGACGACCAGCCCGAACATACATACAGCAGCTATGTGAGGACACAGGATGTAACCGGGAAGACCTGCCGGAGGCGATGAACGATAGGGAAAAGTGGCGAGAGATGGTCAAGGATATCCGTGCTGGCGGCACGACATGATGATGATGATGATGATGAATTATCGTACCGCTTAGCCATTAAGGAGATCTTCGTCAACTCAGGAATTATAACTCATGTTTTATTAGCTTTCGCTTGATTACATTTTGCGCTACCGTGTGTGTGTGTGTGTGTGTGTGTGTGTGTGTGTGTGTGTGTGTGTGTGTGTGTGTGAGAGAGACAGAGAGAGAGAGAGAGAGGATTGAGATTGCATGTATAAAATGTGTGTATTGCATTCACTATAGAATATGTCTACCAACATGAATATGTAGATACGAATATTATACTTTCTGTTATTTTTCTCTGAATTTCTCTCTCAGGATATATATATATATATATATATATATATATATATATATATATATATATATATATTATGCATATATATGAATGAATGAATACGTAAATATCTGTATACATGCATATGTATACATGTGAAAAAATAAATGGAAAAGTTGATAAACTAAAACAAAAGTATCGTAATTAAAATAAATTTTTCGTCTTTATTTCATCAAAGGCTTCTGAAATTTGTTTCGATAAGTAATTAAAGGGAATAGATCATAAATAAGTGGTGAGGAGAGATAGGGAGGGAAAATAAAATAAAATAAAATAAAATAAAGGGAAATATAGAAATATAAATCTGAGAGTTGAAAGAACGTTATGACAGCAGGATTACTGGCAACCAGAAGGGTACAGTTTTTGAAACATCAGGACAATGGGTAAGCAAACAGAAGACAGGCTACAGTTCGTG
Source organism: Sepioteuthis lessoniana (assembly GCA_963585895.1). Classification (NCBI taxonomy): domain Eukaryota; kingdom Metazoa; phylum Mollusca; class Cephalopoda; order Myopsida; family Loliginidae; genus Sepioteuthis; species Sepioteuthis lessoniana. Next base: position 7,127,475 of record OY757910.1, read on the forward strand.
TCAAGCGTGAAAAGTTTCATCAAAACATAACTATCAGAACAAAATATGTAAAAGAAAAATATCAAGTAATATGAAAGTGTGGTAAGGATATAAGAGTCTTAGTTTTTATTATAAAATATTAATCTTATCCATCATTGATTTCGATATTTTTCTCGGGTGAAAAAAAGGTCTGCCAAGTAGGGTGAAATATGAAAAAAAGCCGGGACACTGTTTAATGGTGTTAGTTGAATGAGAGACGATTGTAGATTCAAACAGTCGACGGGATTTTCTACAATGGATGAATTTAATTAAAGTAGCATGGGAAAAATTGAAAGAATGTTTTTATTCTAACATGTGTGAGAACATGGCATTTCCGTCATCCTTTAATTTGATTATTTAAGTTCATAAATCATTTGTCTAAATTACGTTAGGTTTTGCCAATGTAATATTTGTTTCAATCATTACACGGAATTAAATATAGTCCCGTAGATACATATATATATATATATATATATATATATATATATATATATATATATATATATATATATATCTGTGTGTTTGTGTGTGTCTGTGTATAGATATATATATAAATAGATATTTGACCATGTGTATATGCGTATATGTTATATATATATATATATATATATATATATATATATATATATATATGTGTGTGTGTGTGTGTGTGTGTGTGTGTATGTGTGTGTCTGTGTGTCTGTCTGTCTGGGTGTTTGTGTGTGCGTGTGTGTGTGAGTGAGTTTTGAAACAAGTAATGGAAAGGAATTCAGCAGTGATGAATTTATTTAAAAGTAAAATTGACGTTAAAAAGTTTCCGTTTTAATTAACGTTCATCAGGACATCAAAATGGCTTTAAAAGAAGAACGATGGATGTTTAATGAAATATAAAAGAAAAGGAAATAAATATATATACAAAAAAGATCTTTTATCGGTTCAATCATTCAATCGGTGTTATTTTTTTGAAAAAATATCCCTTGATTGTCACAGGCAACGATGTTTAAAAAATGAAACAAAGAAGAGAGACAACGGACTAAAAGGAGAAGGAAAAGAAGAAAAAAAAATAGAAGGAAAGAAGAAAAAAGAATAAAAGAGAAAAAGATAATAAGTAGAAAGAGAAGAAAATAAAAGAAAAAAGGATAGAAAGGAAAAGTAGTAATAAAGAAGAAAAGAGAGAAAAGAGAAAAGAAAAAGAAAAAAGGAAGAAGACAAAAGCGAGAAGAGGAGAGGTAAAGAAAAGAAAGTCAAGGAAAGGAAAGGAATTCGAACAAACATACCAAATGTAAATATGTAAATAGGGTTAAATTATATAAATAACGACCGTATGTAAAGTGTTAGATCTATTCATGCAAATGTTGATGAAATACAGTAGCAAAGGAAGAGAATTTTTGTGAAAATTTCCAAATAATTATTGTAGCTATTATAGACAAATGTATATACCAAAGAAAAAGATTAAAAAAGGAAATTAGATTATATGTAAAAACAAAGTGATCTGAAGAATATGTAAGAGGATAAAATTTCGAGTAAGTTTAATTCCTGGGACTTAAAGACGTATAAAATATGCATGGAAAGATAATTAAAGTCTGAATATGTTATAGCTATTCAAAACAAGTTTACATAAGAAAGGGGATAGATCGAAAAATCCCGAGCCCGTGTTAACGGAGGGTAAAAGCACAATTGCTCTGACGTGAATAATTTTTCTCAATCTATTGTTATGGATATGAGCTAACTTAGTGGCTGCAATCAAATCAATATTTTGGTCAGTTTTAGATATGAGTAGGAAAAGAGCGTTATTAAGATTGCCTAATCTGATATCTCTTTTATGTTCATATATATTTATGAATATTTCTTGTTATTTCGTTAATATATTTCAATTTACAGTCTTTGCAAGAAATAGAATTATCATCTGATATTACGATTATAGCGGGAATGAAGTAAGTCACGAATAATTTTAGAAGATAAAGATACAGTTTTAATTTTCAAGTTTATCTAAATTATTATCTATAAAGTTCGTGGAAAAATCGTCAGGTAAAATGATGTGTTTATGGGAAAGTTTTATTCTATTTGAAGGAGTATCGATGACAGTTTTAGATTGTTTTATATTATGAATTTTAACGGCTTTAGATTTAGCAAATGTATAAAAGATTTACGGTTAAGAAGGATTAGAAAACAATTTTCTATATCATTAAATTCTTCATCATGATATTTTGAGTAGCAAATACGGAAGGCCGTTTGGTAAAAACATATGATAATTCCTTTTTAATATAGTTGTTGTAGTGTGAATAAAAATTCATGTGTTCATTTTTACAGGTGGGTTCACGGTAGAGTTTGAATTCTAATTTTTCATTATTCCTTATAGATAAGACATCTAAAAAAGGTATTGTTGGATTCTAGTTCATGTGTAAACTTTATGTAACGTTCTATATTATTTAATCTTTCAGGAATATTCACTAATTTCTTGTTGGTAAATAAGGAAAATGTCATCTATGAGTCGGAAATAAATAGAATTTCTAAGGATTATATATTTAAAAAAGGGCCAGATTTAGGGTATTTAAAGTAAATCATGCAAGAATACCACTAAGTGGAGAACCCATCGGTAAACCAAATTTCCGTTCATACAAAGTGTGGTTGAGTCAGAAATAAAAATGTGAGGAGCATAAATGACAGATATATATATATATATATATATATATATATATATATATATATATATATATATATATATATATATGAAAACTAGAAATAATTCTGACAGTATGAAAATGTACGAATAGGAAAATTACAAAGCCTTTCGAAGGGGGTTTTATTAATAGTTTTATTTATTTACCAATAATAAACATTTCGATTTTTAATGATGAAACTATTAAATCTTTATCGGGGTTTATGGGTTTTTGAATGAAACCAAAAAATGAGAAAGCGATCTCCATTTTATTTTCGTTGGTGGTGCTGTGTTTCAACTTGCAAATTTTAGTGATATAATTAATCTATGTGATGTGATTAATTTATATAATATGATATAAGTTCAAAAATAGATGCTGGATTTAGCAGGGGAATTTGGCATTGAAGAATGTGTTATAATCACAATGTAAATTTGGAAATTTGGAAACCAAAACAGCAAAGGAATTGAACAATGAAATAATAAAATGATAAGAATATTTGTTTAGAAGGAAAAATATGAGAACTTGAGAAGATTGGACGCGGGCATCATCAAAGTAGCAGAGATGAAAGAAAAAATAAGGAAAAATTACTACATAGAAACGAGAAAGCTTAACAAAACTGTGCTCTGCAGCATAAACCTCATCAAAGATATAAAAAAGTGGGCCGCGCCCCTTTGTAAGATAATCAGGAAAATTCATAAATCAGTAAAGGAAGAACTCAGACAATTGGACCTTAGGACTCAAATATGGAATACTACGCCCTAGGCATTAGACCCGAGAGATGACAGAGACAGATAGTATGGGTTGCGGAAAGAAGTAGGAAGCATTGCTTTGATTCATCAGTTCTATGACTTGCAGACTACATTAAAAAGAGTAAATGAATTAATTATAGCAGGTAATAACAGCAGTGACAGCAGAAGGAAAGCCTGAAAAACAATAGAAAAATAAGAAATTGAAATTGGAAGAAAAACATCTGAGGTGATATTTCAAGGGACCAAGTGGCAAGATTGCAGACGTGAAGATATAGGCAAGGTAAGTCTCGAGTAAGAGACTGAATCTAACTTAATAATACCAAAAGCAAAAACAAAAAAAAAAAACACACTCTGAGAACCAATGAAAATCGATAATACGCAACAGAATAGCAAGTTGTATGTACGTGGTGCATTCAATAAGTTTCCAGACCTTTTTCGTATAGGCATTTAAAATTGTTGTAGACTCTTGAAAATTCAGTATGTTATTGGTATATATATTATGAGATGACAGACCAATTTTTATGATTTTAGCTTCAAATGAACGGGTACTACAGAAATTGGAATACACCCTACAAAAGCCTGATTGTCAATTGTAATTGGTGCACTTGGAATGATCTCAAAAGGCTTGGGAAGGGGATTGGAAGAGCTGAAAATCAAAGAAGGAACTGACACCATGCAAACCACAATAATTTTGAGATCGATTAGAATACTGAGAAAACTTACAGAGAATTGCTCTCATTCAGATTCCTATGAAAGACCATCAGCTAAGGATTGTGTGAAATACTCGCAAACAATGATAATGATAAAAAATGATTATTAACTGACAAAATATACTTACCATTGCCATGTGGATTCATAGTATATACTGTTGTTTCTCTCTGATCGATCAGCACGCGATTGACTTCGGTTTTCTGTAGCTTCCGGGTCGCCTTACCTTGTTCTGGTGTATCAATATTTGTTTGTGTTCTTTAAGTCCCTTTATTCTATTTTCTTCGCAGTGGAGATAAGGAAAATAACGCAGCCCCAGTTTTAAGTACACATATAATTTGTCAGTGATTTTTCTTTTATCATCAGGAGAAATATTAGGAAATCGTTGAGCGTGATGGAACTTTCCACTGCTCGAGTGAAGCGTTTCTCATTTACTCTATCAGTGTCTTTCGATTGACCAGGAGAAGCTGTGCTTTTCCACGCAATTTATCGGCTCAGGATATTAGTTGAATGATACAAAATATGTAAATATTGGATGTCAAACAATCTATAACACATACTAATATCTGATTATGTATAAATCTGTACATATATTTATGTATATAAATGTATATACATATATAGAGAGAGATTAATGTATATATATAGAGATATATTTATTCTTGTTCATATATATAATTAGATTTAAAAATGCATCTCTATATATATATATATGTGTGTGTGTGTGTGCGTGTGTGTGCATGTGTGTGTGATAGAGAGAGAGAGAGAGAGAGAGAGAGAGAGAGTCTGTAAATGTTTGAAGACATTTGTGATGTAAAGTTTAATTACAAAGAAAAGGGACACGGTCACTTGAGTCGAAATTCTTTGCGATTCTGCTTCATTTTCAAAAAGGGCTACTACGTTTGATGAGGTATGAATCCAATTACTACCCTTCCAGCTACGGTTGGACAGTAGGAAAGTCGGGTAAATGCAACCAATCTAGAAAAAAGAAAACTCTGAATTAAAACCTGTTAATTTCCGCTGAAAAATTACCTTTTATACTATCCTACACATTAAGAGCGATTCAGTATATATATATACATATATACATATATATGTGTATGTGTTTATACGCGCACACATATGTGTATATACGTATGTTTATATGTTGTATCACTGCTTTCCGTGTGGCTGGACACGCGAGACGCTCCAAGCCAGGATGGAAACCAGTTTAACTTTACATCAGGCTGAGAGGTATGTCATCAGCCGGACGTAAAGTAAGCCAGAGTTCGATCCCCGCTAAGAGCTTCTTTTTTGTCTAGCCTCATTGAAGAGTTGATATACAACGAAACATGTATTTATATATTTATACATGCATATATATATATATATATATATATATATATATATATATAAATTCTTCTGAGAGAAAAGTAAATATTAAAAGATGAATAGGTCCGCAAATTAATTTGAATGTGGCACTTTAGGTTTTTATTTTATATAATTATGCTCTAAACGGGTTTCTATCATCGTAATCCTTTTTAGGAGACTAATAATGGCTGAGGGGTATGTCATCAGACGGACATAAAATTTGGCGGGTTTCGATCCCGGCTTGGAACTTCTTTCGAGTCTAGCCTCATTGAAGAGTTTGATACAACGAAATGTATTTATATATCTACACATAAATTTTTATACATATGCGTCGTACATTCAGTATGTTTTAAGACTTTTTTGTACGGGCATTTAAAATTGTTGTAGACTCTTGAAAATTCAGTTTTCTATTGATATAGATCTTATGAGATGAGTGACCAATTTTTAAGATTTCAGGTTCAAATGAACAGCTACAGAAGGAATTAGAATACACCCTACTAAACCCTGATTGTCACAGCTGGTGAAATTCAAAAATGCAATCTAGACGTGAGGCAGAATAATATGCAATAAAATTCTGTGTAAAACTTGGGGAAAATGCCACAGAAATGTATGGAATGTTTCAGACTGTTTTTGGACAATCTTGCATGAAACGAGCATCAGTTTTTGAGTGGCATAAGAGATTCAAGGAAGGCAAGGAGTCCGCGAGGGATGATGAGAGGTGTGGCAGGAGTAAGGAAGTCAATACACCTGTGGTGATTGGACAAAGGGTTAGGGTAAGAGGTAGGGTTACTATGTTGAGGTTTTAAGGGAGTTTAGGAATAGATTCCTAGGTAAGAGGCCTGCACTCTTGAAATCAGGTCAGTGGCATTTCTACCAGGACAATACATCCGTCCACAACTCCATCCTTGTCACAGACTATTTGCCCAAGATGGGCTTCAAGACAGTTCCTCAGCCTCCCTATAATCCAGACCTTGCTCCCTGTGACTTTTGGTTATTACCTAAGCTGAGAGACAGTCATTATGAGACAACTGAGGAGATGAAAGAGTCTGTGACGAAGGCCATTGACACGCTCACACAAGAGGATTTCCATTGGGTCTTCCAGAAGTTGCTTTTACGGTACAACAAGTGCATTGCAACCGGAGGAGATTACTTCGAAGGTACCGAGAGTTTCATGTGTGTACTATCAATAAAAGTGCCCATACGAAAAAAGTCAGGAAACTTATTTAATGATCCTCATATATATATATATATATATATATATATATATATATATATATATATATATATATCTTTTATAGGTCCAATATATATATAAAAAATCTTTTATAGGTCCAATGAGAGAAAAGGAAATATATTTAAAAAGTAAATAAATTTAAGAGGAATCGTTCCAACAATGAATTTGAATGTGGCACTTTATTTTTTTATTTTTTTATAATTATGCTCTACACGTGTTTCTATCATCGTGATCCTTTGTACGAGACAAATAATGTGTTTACTTTGATGGGGTAGTGATTATTTTTAATTCCGATTTATTTATTAATTTATTTTATTTTTATTTCGTTTTTTATATACGTATTAACAAGTGTAAACTTTGTGTCTTTGTGTGTGTGTATACATTTGAATACATGCATGTAAATCCAATTGTTCTTTTCCCTTTTCTATTTTTGTCTTTTTGAATTGAATGTGTATGAGAACATATTAATACGTATTCAAATGAAGCTCCGGATAATTTTTTTTTTTTTTTCATTTTTCTCTTTTTCTCTTTCATTCGCTTTGACTTAAAATAGTTATATTTTAAGATAGTTTATGGTTGTTAGTTTCTGCATGGAGTTCAGTTCTCGGCGTGTGTGTGTGTGTGTGTGTGTGAGTGTGTGTGTAAAATTAGACTTCTTTTGATATAAGTTTTAGTTTATCAAGGCTTTTTTTTCTTTTATTTGGAGTAATGAGTTGTCGTAAATTGGTTATATTGGCATTATTTTTAAGATTACGTTACTAGTCAATTGAGATTTCTATTTTCTGGTAATTTAATGTAAGTCTTAAGCAAAAAGCAAAAAAAAAAGCCATGCATACTTTTTTACATTTGTAATATTTGATTTGGAAGACTTCATTTTCGGATTTGCAGTTTATATTTTTATTTATTCTAAATATCTTTTTGAGTTTTAGAAATTAGAGAATTTTCATTCTATGATTATATTATATACTTCCTATCTTAAATTTTTGTATATCGAGACTCCACGTGACGTGTGTTTCCAAAACTTAGGTGAAGCAAGTGTGTGTTTTAAAATTTGAGTTGTCGCTTTGCTTTTGATGATTTTTATTATGATAAATGTTTCTGATTTTATCATTCTTTTTAGTTGTTCTAGATTCTTGGTTATTTCTGTGATTGGTTTTGGATTGTATTATGTGTTGTGATGTATTCCAAGGGTTGTGGTTGCTATTTTTGGAAGTTTGTAGTTCTTTTAATGGTATTTGGTGTACTAATTTAAATCCCTTATTTATAAATATTGTCGGATATCCCCTCTGGTGGAGTAATTCTTCTAGACAAGTGTGTCAGAGGTCTTTTTCATTGATTATGGCGTGTGTTCTACATGCTAGGGTGTAAGAGATGGATTTTATGCTGTTATGCGAGTGATGACTTTTGAAATTGTAGTATTATTGGGTGTATGTTGTAAATGTCTTTGATACCTTAGCTGATTTGTTTTTTTAATGAGGGTGTCTATAAATAGCATTTTTTTTAAGTTGTGTTCCATGGTTAATTTTTATTTACTTGAGTAAGTTATTAAAATCGGCCTTGTTGCCAACCCCAAATCTAGTTATCTTTTCTATGATCCAATGAGTTTAATTTTTATACTGCTCTTGTTTTTTTAACCGATGATTTCATATAATTTTTTCTAAGTATTCTGAGGATAGGGTGGCGTACATTGGTCCCATTTAATTTCCCCTAGCTGTTCCAAAGTTTTGAATGAACTCATCCGTGATGCATTTTTTTGTTAAATCTTGGATATAATATTTAGTTAAATCTGGGGTGTAATATATATATATATATATATATATATATATATATATATATATATATATATATATATATATATATAAGAACCCTTCAATAAGTTTCCAGATTTTTTTCGTACAGGCATCTAAAATTGTCGTAGACTCTTGAAAATTCAGTGTGTTATTGCTATACATCTTATGAGATGACCGACCTATTTTTATGATTTCAGGCTCGAATGAACAGCTACAAAAGGAATTGGAATACACCCAACGAAAGCCCGATTGTCACAGCTGGTGAATTTCAAAAATGCAATCTGGACGTAAGGACACTTTAGAAGAACGATATGCAATAAGATTGTGTTTTAAACCTGGAAAAATGCCACAAAATCGTATGGAATGCTTCAAACTGCTTTTGGAGAATCCTGCATGAATCGAGCATCAGCTTTTGAGTGGCAGAAGAGATTCATGGAAAGCAGGGAGTCCGCGAGGGATGATATGAGGTGTGGGAGGAGTAAGGATCTCAGAACACCAGAGTTGATTGGTCAAATAAAGAATTTCAAGGATAAAGACCGTCGTGTGTCTATAGAGACAATAAGTTCACAGTTTGATGTCAGTGTGGGAACTGTACACACACTTATTCGCGAGGAACTGAAGATGCAGAAGATTTGAGCGAAGTTTGTTCTACATGCACTGGGTTCCCACTGGACAGACAGTCAACAAGGAATACTATGTTGAGGTTTTAAGGGAGTTCAGGAATATATTCCGTCGGAAGTGGCCAGCACTCTTCAAATCGGGCCAGTGGCATTTCCACCAGGACAATACACCAGACCACAACTTCATCTTTGTCACAGACTATTTGACCAAGATGGGCATCAAGACAGTTTCGCACACTCCCAATAGTCCAGACCTTGTTCCCTGTGACTTTTGGTTATTACCTTAGCTGAGAGGCTGTCGTTATGAGACAATTGAGGAGATGAAAGAGGCTGTGACGAGGGTCATTGACACGCTCACACAAGAGGACGTCCATGATGCCTTCCATAAGTTGTTGGAACGGTTCAACAGTCTATTTGACCAAGATGGCCATGAAGACAGTTCCTCACCCTCCCTATAGTTCAGACCTTGCTCCCCGTAACTTTTGCTTATTCCCTAAGCTCAGAGACTTGTCGTTTTGAGACAACTGAGGAGATGAAAGAATCTGTGACTAAGGTCATTGACATGCTCACACGAGAGGACTTCTATGGGGCCTTCCAGAAACTGTTGGAACGGTACAACAAGAGCATTGCTGCTGGAGGAGCTTACTTCGAAGAGGACTAGACTTTCATATGCGTACTATCAATAAAAGTGCCCGTACGAAAAGTCTGGAAACTTATTGAAGCTTCTCGTATATCTCTATTGATACTCTCGGTTGTTAGTATAAATATTCATGTGTATATATGTGTTTAAACCAAAACATTCGGAAATATATACGTGTATTGATAAATATATGCATATATATGTGTGTATACGTATAGATTTATATGTATCCATGACTATATATATATATGTATACATACATATACATATATATATATATATATATATATATATATATGTGTGTGTATGTGTGTGTGTGTGTGTGAGTTGATTTATATTCGTATGTTGATTTCTGCTTGTTCATGCATACAGATGGGCAGTAAATACCAAACAAAAAGATAACACTGGAATGGCCAACCCTTTTTTTTATTATTGTTCAAACTTGATCAGCGAGTCTCTGGCTAGTTGTCTGAAGATTAGGAAGTTCCTGCCAGATCTCCATCATTCTTTTCCTAAATTTTCTTTGTGTAGGGTTAATCCTAAAAAAGCAGTGTAGCGCAAGTTGTTTGTCTTCCCGAATCCATGTTTTCCGTTTAGGTCTCTGGTTGATGTGGTTACTTAAATCACCAAATGTGTACCTGAAAAGAGAACAGCCAGCATTTGCAGGATGACGGTCGCATCTTCCATGTTGGCTTTCAAGAGAGCACCTGCCGATCATCACACCCAAGCTTGAGGCCTGGGTCACACGTCAGGTAATATTTGAATCTGACATTGGTGGTATATTGTGGCTATACCAGACCCAGGGGTTTTTAATATCTGCGCCCCTGACACAGATCTGACCGATGACAGTCATGGTGACTGGTCATTGACAGCAGGTAAAAAAAAACAAGACAAAAATAAAAAAAATCCCCTAAGTTTTAACTTAGTTAAAGTCCATTGACTTACTCTTATAATTTATTTCTTAACGTGAAAAATTCTAATGAGTAAATAATAATAATAGATAGATAAATAAATATATATATTAGATTTATATATTTAATGCCATATAGCTCCATTTATAAATATATAAAAATTATGCATGAATGATTGATACGTATATGTTCGTACAGTTAATTTTTTCCCCATATTTAGTTTAGTATTCAGCATACTATTGTAAGTTGTGCATAGTATGTTAGGAATGCTGAATCTAGACGAAATTTACTCCCTTAGAAATTAGAAAACGGCCTACTGTACTGTTTGATATTAATCGGAAACGGCAATCCGAAGATTTCTCTCTTTTTGGATCATTAGAAATGTGTCGGATAGTCCATGATTGATAACTAAGTTTCGGTAGCTCAGAAGCTTCACTATGTTCATTCTCACAAGGAATGTACTCCTGATTTTTTTGGTGAGATCCATGGAATGATAGACAACAATTCCAGCAAGTCCATCAGGTCCACATCTATGGACATTGGAGAGTCTGAGTTTCTTATCCTATAGGTAGTGCATGAAGACATTAATTATTTGTTTTACAAGATGAGAGCTGGTTGAATATCATCACGGTCCATAATTGAAAACAGGAAACAAATCTCTGCAAAGCTTTTTGACAAACTCAATCATCCTCTCCATAAAAACATGCTTTGGCTTTATTCAGATGAAAAACATTATACCAAATCTGATCGTGTGCTCACAGTACAACCATTGGATTCCTATTTCTCCAGAAGATGTATCAAAATGATGAAAACCAAACGCCCTGTTAAAATCATGTTTTTGGGGATGGTCACAACGGATGGTGACTTTATGTTTTAATTCAACTTCCCGTATAGCCTTTGAATCAGCGCTGAGTCCTTCATCAAGATCCTGGAAGAGGTATTTCTACTCTAAATTCAATGGAAGGCTGCTAGAAGACCTTGCGTCTGGCAAAATGGCTTTCCGCCATTTCACACAAGCTGGATTACCCAGTGATGCCTGTGAGAAAATTTCTTCAACCATTTTACCCAAACATCAGGGCGTTTAACTCCCCAAATTTTAATCCTCTATATTATTTTCTGTTGGGTACTTTTGAGTGAGAAAGGAACACCAATGGAAAACTTAAGGAAAGGATAACCACAGCATTTATCAACTTAAAAATATGGTCAGAAAGGTTTGCAAAAATATTTCGAAGTTGTCTGAAGCCAACAGTTGAAGCCAACGGTAATTACTTTGATTAAATTTTATCCATAGTTTGTCGAGATATTTCCTTGAAACTTTAGCAAATACAGCTGGGGAGATATAAAGATTTTGGGTAATAAAGACCACTATTTACCCATCACAGCTTTTACAAGTTTATATATATATATATATATATATATATATATACGCTAAGGCATGCTTTCTTGAAGATGATAGGACGCAATTTATTTATAGTTTTTGATTATAGTTTCTCGACTGTCTTGTTTTATTTCCCGTATTTCAGGAACAAGTTGGTGTAAAAATCCTCCCATGTTTTTTCGCAAGCACTTTCAACCATACTTTGGTTGTCTTCTCGTGTTGTCGTTTTTGGTGGCTGTCGAATATTTAGCTTTCTTTATTATTAAGTTTTAGTGTTAATTTTTTTTCTAAATAAGTATATTGAGTTGGGAGTGTTTATTTCATGAGTTGGGAATAGTACCTATTAACGATGTTTAATATATTAGTGTCTACTACCATTACACTATCTCTCCCCCTACATACCACCTATCCGACACTAGTGCTATAAGACAACATATAATTAAAGAACATAACAAGAGCTCTACTAAACTCACAACTCCTAACGTAAGATAAATACTTATAGATAATACAGCAGTTATATTAAAAAACAATAACACAAAACGATGAAGAACCCTCGAAGTAATATAAATAATAAAAAAAAACAAATATAGATAAATTGGCATTTGATAGAGGTACTATTATATTAAACATCTTTTATTATGTAATATAAAAAAAAACCAACAAAAAAAACAAACCAAAAAAGAAATGCTACAACGTAATCAAAAGAAGGTTACAACACGACAGCCACCAAAAGACGACGACCACAGTAAACGACCTAAGTATGGTCGAAAGCGCTGGCAGAAAAAAAAATGGGACAATTTTCACACCAACTTGACATTGAATTGCCGAAGAAACAAGACAACTCGAGAAACTACAATAAAAAACTATAAATGAAATGGGTTCTATCATGTTAAAAAAAAGTGCCTTAGTAACATTTATAAGCATGTACATACAGATAAATAAATAAATAAATATATATATATATATATATATATATATATATGTGCGTGTGTGTGTGTGTGTACAAACATATATATATATATATATATATATATATATATATATATATATATATGCGTGTGTGTGTGTGAGTCAATATATATATATATATATATATATATATATATATATATATAACTGGTAAAGTGGAAGTAAATTTGACGCAATAAAAATGAACAAATATGAAAAATATAAAACAAAAGCACTAGCTCTTCCGATGATAATTTTATTATAAAATTAATTTTTAGCTGAAGTTAAACGCTTCTAAAAAAATAATTATTTGCGTTAAATCTTCATGAAAATTTGTGTTAAACCTTCATAAATGTTGTTAAGATAAATCGTTATGTTTTTAAAATTAATTTCGGGCATTAATAACATCACAGAATTTTGCAACAGAAACGGAAATAGAATGTTTAAAACCCTTTCCTTTCTTAGATTCATTTAACCAATAAAATCTTATTATATAAATTTCAGAACATACATCACCATATATTTAAACTCCCTGATGAAGTTTTAGTGGAAAAAAAATTTTTAACGTTGGCATAAAATTCAACAACAAATGCAATCATTCTGTGGTGACCTTGTGTTTTTTCATACTTGCACGTTTATATATATATATATATATATATATATATATATATATATATATATATATATATATATTCATGTAAGCGATTATATATGTTTATGTTCATATCTATCTATCTATCTATCTATCTATCTATATATATATATATATAAATATTTAGTGTGTGTGTGTGTGTGTATCTGAGAGTGTCGATATATATATATATTTCTAAGCTTATATATGTGTATATATGCGCATATCTTTCATACATCGTTTAATGATACGTGCAATACTCTGTCCTCATCTTTGAGCAACCACGGGTGATGCCAGAGTTTAATTTCCTAAGGTGATACTACCACTCCTGGTGCCAGTAGCAGCTTTTGCCACCGGACAGGGTATCAAGACAAACAGCGAAAGTTCTTCTTTGTAGCCTAAGTTCATAACTTTGCACAAAGGCACGCACACACACACACACACACACACACACACACAGACACACACATGCACACACAAAACATACACACACACACATACACACACACAGACACATATATATATCTCTATATATGTGTGTTTGTGTGTAAAGTTATCGTAGGAAATGAATGTTCGATTTTATTATTAGACAGCTAGTATGATTCTCTATGTATCTGAATTATAATCACAATAATTCCATTATTTAACATTCATGTGTTTCACAAAATATTCAGTGAGGCGTGTGAGAAAAGTGGAAAGTCAAGTGTTTGTATTTTCATCAACATAATCAAGTCACGCTGGTTGTACGAAGTTCCCTGACTCTCTCTCTCTCTCTCTCTCTCTCTCTCTCTCTCACACACACACACACACACACACACAAACCATTAATCCCTATCATTCATCGCTCCAAGCAGGTATTCTAGGCTGCATTTTTGTGTTCGCATAGAGTTGAAGTAGTCTGTACTGGTCAGTCAACACTGGCACATCTCTAAGTAGGAGTCAACTAAAGAACGTCGCTGATGAGTTCTTGCTTCTTTCTCCAGTAATGCTTCACATGTTATTTTCTTTTGACTTGAATTGTTTATAAGATGGGTGTCAAGAGGCTTTACATCTCTTTTTTGTTGCGTGTTGCATCAAGGACTTGTTCAAGAAAGCATGCAACGTATTTCTCATTTAGTTATTTCTCTATGCGTGACCGTCTATGTGCTGGATTTGTTTGTTCTTGAGACATTACTGTGAAAAAATAACGTGATTTTGATTTAATACACGTGATATACAAATGAGATAAGTCTCTATTCTCTGGCAGTTTAAATAGAGGAGTTTAGATTAAGAAATGAATTAGTGCCAAGTCGAAGATGACATGATATATTATTGATGTGTCTACATTTAGGTCTTTTCTATTTGTTTTGCAAATTCTTTTCACCATTTTCTTAGATGCATTTTATTTTTTTGGTAAAAATCTACAATTTTAGTTACTTCCTTTACAAGCTTAGACGTTTTCTTACAATATCCCATTTCGTTCTGATCGGTTTGCCTAGTACGTCATTTATTCGTTATCGGCTTTTGAATTATCTCGTACTGTTGGAAAATCTTCTGTTGTTAGAAGTGGAGGTGTGGTTGAATCATTTGTTTTTCAGTTCAGTTCTGTGGCACTGTCGTATATTTTTCTACATTGTCCTTATCTTCATTCGTGATGATGGCCTCATACTTTCCATTTTTACTAAAACAATTACCATTCAAGAGACATCTGGTTTTATCCCTGCAGTTGCATCTGTCATTCCAACAATCATCCTTTTCATTTAATATCTTAAACCGATGTTTATTTATTATTTTTTTGATATTGTTCACGCAAGTTCAACCCATTTTGAATATATCTTTTAAAGAATTTGTAAAAAGTTGTCGGTTTCTCCAATTGTTTTTTTTTTTAATCAGAAAATATTTTCAACGCATCATGAGAAACGTTGAACCATATATTTCTCTTATTTTGTATAGTTGATTTTGTCGGCTCTTTTATAATCCGCCTTTGCTTTGTTAAAATAATAATGTTTTAGAATTTGAAGCTTGTATTGGTACTATTGATTTAAAAATATACTTGTAATGATGGGTGCATGATCCGATTTGATATGAATGTATATCGGTTCGTTAATCTGATTTCTGTAAAGTTGCTATGTGTCGTTGACCAAACTGAATGTGACGACAAGAAAATTAACTGTTAGAAGCTTCGTCGAAATTGAAATGATTGATTTAAAACTAATAACTTTTTCCCTACAGAATTCTCGTTACGATCATTACAATTATTTAAACATATTAACCTTCATTACGGTAAAGTTCAAAATTTTCTTGATTGAATCTGTAGACCATTTTCCATAATTGGAACATATATATATATATATATATATATATATATTATATTGACGTATGTGCATATATATATATATATATATATGTATGAATATATATGTGTGTGTGTGTACATGCCTCTATATTTATATATGCATTTTTTATGTGTATATACATATATGCATGTGTATTTCCAAAAGATATATACTTTAATGTATGCGAGTATCACTGTGTCCTTGGGAGACTATAATAGTTAGGAAAAAAACGTGATAACGTGAAAAAGGCATCCCTATGTAGTAAAAGGATGCAACTAATACAAACATTCGGAAGATAAAGAAGGCACAAAGTGAAGTAACGAGCGCCAACTTAGAGAATAAATGGATTAGATTCAAAAACCAGACCAACAAGATTAGGATCTCGGAGAGAGATAAAAATCTGGAATAATATGACAGACAGCAAAGGAAGTGAGTAAAGGAAGTGCACGTTCAGAGCTAAACTAAAAGCTGCCAACCAAAAAATTTAAAGAATTTAAAAAAACCAAAAATAACATGAAATCCCATGTGGAAAAAACATTTCAAGAATTTACTTGGAAGACAACCTCGAAGTAAGTGATAAACCTATCACGAAAAACATTGAAAATCAACAAGATATCTAATTTGAACACTTTATGCAAGATAATCTTGACGTAGTATTAACGAAAAAAACAAAAAAACAAAAAAAAAAACAAAACAGGAAAGCTGCCGGTCTTGATGAAATACCACAATAGGTATAGGAGACAAGGGAATTCGACTACTTACAGCTCCTATACTGCAACACCATGTATAACCAGAATACAAAAGACAAATGGTCAAAGAGCTGCATCCTCCCATTTCCCAAGAAAGGTTACCTCGGAATTGCCAATGACTACTGAGTTATAACTCATACTTCCATAGCGGTTAAGATTTAGAACGCTCCCCAACTCAACTACATCGAACCCGAAATTGAGAAAATTCTCTGGAAGAATCAAAATAGTTTTCGAAGAAATCGATCCACTACATCACAAATATTGACAATTCGTCGAACAATCAGATCAGAGCAAAAACCTCTAGGCAACACACTTCTTTGAAGATTTCTCCATATACAGAGCGAAGATGGAACAAATACTTCTAGCCTATGGTCTTCCCAAATAAACGTTACAGCCATAATGATGCTCCAGAAGAACACAAAAGTAAAAGTTCGCTCTCCGGATGGAGACAGTCTTTTTTGACATTGTCGCAGGTGTCCTACATAGAGATGCGTTAGCCCTACACCTGTTCAAAATCTGCCTCGACGACACACTTCGAACACCGATAGATTTAATGAGAGAAAATTGCTTCACACAGACCAAAGTAAGAATCAGGCTCTACTTCGCACAAACAATTACAGACGGGGACCACGCTGATAATATAGCGCTTTTGGCAAATACACCTACCCAGGCCGAATCCCAGCTGCATAGTCTGGGGAAAGCAACAGGTGGCATAGGCCTCAATGTCAATGCAGACAAAACTTAATTCGTGTGCTTTAATCCGACTCAGAAAGGTGGTATCTCCACATTTAAAGGGGGTTCTCTGAAACTAGTAGGCGAGCTCACCTATCTTGGAAGCAGCATCTCATCTACGAAAACAACATCAATAAGCGTCTAGCGAAGGCATGTACAGTTATCAATAGACTATCTGTCTTATGGAGGTCAGGCTTCTTTGATAAAATAAAACGGCATTTTTTCCAGGCCGCAGTCGTGTCTATAATCCTGCATAGATGCACCACATGGACGATAATAAGTGTATAGAAGAAAAGCTTGACAGAAATTGCACAAGAATGCTGCGAACGGTAATGAACAAATCCTGGAGCAACATCCCACAAATCAGCATCTATACAGCCTCCTCCCTCCAATCTCTAAAATCATCCAAATAAGACGAACAAGACATGTTGGACACTACTGGCGGAGTTAAGAACGAACTCATAAGCAACGTGCTCCTGCGGATCCCGTCACACGGACGAGCACGTGTTTGAACGGCCTGCTGGAACTTATCTATAGCAGCTCTGTGCAGACTCAGCAAGTGGAGGAGATGACCTTCAAATGCGATGGACGATAGAGGCAAGTGGCGAGGGAAAGTCATGGAAACCTATGCTAGAGGCACCATATGATGATGATGATGATGATGATGTATATATGCTTATGTGACTGCACGTGCATATATATGTGTGTATGTGCGTGTTCGTGCAGATACATGTATATATCGCTTCCTTCGGTCTTGTTAATTTGGAAGCATACCACAGTCAATTATTCTATTTTTCCCGTAAGTGTTGCATATTGACCTCAAACCCGGCCAAGATGTCAAAATAGGAAATGCACCTGTGTAAATAACAGGTACATCCGGTCGAGGAATATCAGGATATAACCTTGACCGTGGACGGGTTGAATTGAGTACGAAATTGTTGGTGTCAAATTATTATATAACTCGGTACACAGGAAGTTCAATCAGCTTGAGATAAGATGCTATATAGAGAACCAGCACCCGGCAGAGGGGGCCCTGAGGAACCCCGATTGAGCAGTTGGAGTTCAGATCAGTTGGAGAGAAGATGCTGGAATGAGAAGCATATCTCAGAGAGGCTGGGCCCCCAGGCCCTCGGTTAAGCAGCCCAGGAGAACGGGAAAGAAACGCTGTTATCGCCATAAAAGTGGGGGTCAATATGTTGCAGTTCTGCTCGGTCTCTAACTCCCTCTCACATACAAACCTTTCAATAAAGTGAGAGGTATATTTTTCTTAATAACTGCGTCTCTCGTCTTTATTGTGTCGTTGTTATGATTCTGCATGCAGATGTATTATGTGGCAATACAACATAATTCAATCATTATTAAAACTTCAGATTTCCAATTTCTGTTGGAAATTCGTAATTTTAGCCAGAAAGCAAGTTAGAAGTGTTTAGGAAATATCTACCATTTTCAGTTTCCGCTATGGCATAATCATTCTTGCGGACAGCTTGATCATCCTCAAGATTCCAGTTAAAACCGAGTTGGCCGAATTTGAAATAATGTCTATGGACATAGCTATCTGTTGGACTTTAATTATGAGTCATTCACAACCATACGGTGAATGGCATAATCTTGTTCATCAGTTGTTGAGGTTTTTGGACAACCTGAACAATTGGTAGGACAGTCCTCATCAAATATGTGAATCCTATTTTTATTGATTTCTTGAATGCCATGCCTTTCTTTTGCAGACATTTACTATTTCTGGGGCCTCAGTTTTCACCATTTTTAAATTTATCGCACAACTCTCACCTTACCATGAGCCTCACTTGTGCAGGAAATTAAGACTTAAATCGGAAGTAGCTTTTATGATTTTTTTTATAATATATTTAGCATTTATATAAGGATTTGTAGTGTGTTGTCAAAAAAAAAAGGTATGGCTCCGTTTACCAGGTGGGCATTAGAACGTTTTTAAAGACCATGGTAGTTTGGTATAGTTTGGTTTATTTGTTATATATATATATATATATATATATATATATATATATATATATATATATATATATATATATATATATATATGGGGGGTGAATAAGCAAATATCTTATATTCGTATACTTCATAGAAATATAATTCGGTTACTTCATACATATATAATTAAATGTAAACATATTTCATATTTGTACAGTTACATACTGCTGGATTTAATTCCATTTTCCCTTATGCATATATGTATGTATATATGTATCCATCTATCTCTATATTTCATATAGAATGTATGCATCTGCATATATATTTACTCATAAATACAGTTGATATATATATATATATATATATATATAATTTAGTTTGCATTATTTATGAATAAAAAGTAGTCAGTAACATTGATAAAGCATATGTATATATTTAAATTAAGCAAGCATAGACACAGACTCAACAGTGATTGGCAATTGTAGTTTCTTCTCTATTTTTTCTTAAAACCAAATCCTAATAAACACATCGGAGAAAAAACTGACTATTGCTAATCACCATAGACTCTATTCCCATGCGAGCTTAGAAAAATTGTATATATATATATATATATATATATATATATATATATATATATATATGTGTGTGTGGTGTGTTTTTTTAGCTTAATGGTGTATAAAAATTCGTGTGCTATTAGATACCATACCTTGTTTCTTTGTGCCTGTTTAATTTTTTGCAAATGTATAGTTTTTGTATGAATAGTTTGCTTTTAAATGAATTTGTTAGATCTTGAGAAAAAGGTTTTTAAACGAAACCTTTTTTATAGGCGTTGGCTCTGTAAAGTATCTTACTTTGTAGTTGTTTACTTTATCTCAATATATATATATATATATATATATGTGTGTGTGTGTGTGTGTGTGTGTGTGTTTATATTCACTAATCTGAGGCATGCAACCATATTTTAGTCCAAATATCCATTTTTGCAATACTTTTGAATGTATTTTTTTTTCTTTTATTGTGGTTTTTTCATTGGGAGTTAAATTGTTGTTCTTTTTTGTTTTATTCCGTTTTGGTTTTTATCATATTTATTTCATTTTGGTGATTTCGATTGTGAAGGACCTGTGAAGTTTAGTATGATTTATTTTGGATTGTGGGTGTTTTGAATTTGATAGCTGTTATTAGTATCCTGCTTTCGTCATTGGTTCGATATTGGTCGATGTTATTAGTTTTTTGCTAAAGTGGTTGGTTCTGTATTTAATTTCGGAAGATAGTGGTCTGTTCGCCTATCTCTGATTTTACCGTTACGATATATATATATATATATAAATTTAGTTTAGGGGTGTGCGGTGTACATTTCTTTTGTTTTTGTTTTATTTGATTGTTTGTACATATTTTTGAAATGTTCGTGATTTTTTTTTCCTGGCGTTTGGTCTGACTTGCAGTGATCTTTCGACGAACGCTCTGTATTTATCTGGGTATTTTTTGTTGCTGACCGGACGCGCCTTGTGTGTTACATTGACGTTGATGTTAATTTCCTTAAAAGATTCTACCATTTTCCTTACATCAAGAAATGTTTTTGTTATTCTTATTTGACCTCCATGATTTAATTTTCTATTTTGTAAATAATATAAACTCTTGAAAATTCGGTGTAATTCTCGAGTCCCTTTGAGCATTTGGGTTTTGTTGAGAAAATATTTCCTGTGAGTGGAACTTTTTTGGTGACACCCTTCCCCCGTCGGACGTCTTTTGATGATTTCTTTCAGGTGTCCATATTTTGGCCTTTAAAGCACCTTAAGTGTAAGAATGAGTAGCATATTTCATTAGGAATTAAGGGCTCGGTAAGAGTCAAAATGTATGCTTTGTATTTCTGCACCACTCATCTAATTGTTATTATTTTGTAATTTGTGACCCCTTGCTGTTTGTAATTCCTCTGGTTTAGTTTCGGATAACCCACTTTTAGGTGTTCAGTCTATTATATAGATGAACTTAACACCTCAGACTGTGGAAGGTTTTCATTTTGAATAGGTTTTCATCATATTTTCTGTTACCTGTCTCTACAAATAGATTGCCGTTCTTAAATTATTTCCCAGGTTGAGGCTTTTCTCTGCTAGAGATTATTTTTTCGGTCAAGAAAATGGGCAGTTTGGCTAAAGGATTTCCTTAGTGGTAGTATGACAGTAGATTTTGGGAAATCTCTTACTTTTAATTTTTCAGTTGTATTCTGAGAAATTTATGTTTTTTTGCTTTGTATTTCGCTTGTGTTGTTTGTTATTGTTTGCTTGTCCTGTGCACCATCCTCCTCCTTAGAGTTCATCTTGTCTAAGGAAATTTCCCTGTGACTTCCCCATTTACCTTGGTTATGACGGGGATAAATCGATAAGAAAAATCGTGTCAGAAAGAGAACATCGAACCGGTGATTTATCCAGGCATTCAATACGCAAAATATAGTACATCAAAGACTTGTTTTTCTTTCTATTTACCAACCCCTCCGCTCGGGCAGGATATGACACAAGGTCAATTTTTTAAGCGAAGTTTAACAGGTTTGAATTCAGAGTTTTCCTTCTCCTAGACTAGTTGTCTCACCAAGGCTTAAGAACCTAGTCTGCCCTACTTTTTTACCCATAGCTGGAGTGAGAATAATTGGATTCATACCTTTCCCAAGGGTATTAGTGCTATGGGAAATGCAGTCAGTCTCGTCCAGGATTTGAACTCTTGTCGCCGTGTCGATTTCCTACGACGATAACCATTACACCACTGGCACCTCCATTAAAGTCTTGTTTTTCTTGTTGAGTTTGATCATCAACCATGGCATTCTTTTTAGATAAAACACATTATGGTTTTTGTTTGGCATAACAACAGTTTGAAGAATCCTATATGATTGAGGGGATCGGGCCTCTTTGATCGCCCGTCTTGTCCCAGTATGAACCGGATTGGAGAGTTACAAGTTACGTGAAAGCTGCAATCGGTGCCACAAAGCACTTACCTACAAGTACATCGTCCCCTACTGCAAAAAAAGGTCCCCATCGGAGGGTTATTACTCACAGATGTGTACTCTGCGTATTCTATAACCCAACCGACAATATATAGGCGTATGTGCCTGTATATATATATATATATATATATATATATATATATATATATATATATATATATAAATGAATGTGTATACATATGTGCATATACATATATGTGTATGTGCACATATATTAGCATAAATATATTTGTATGTGCATATATACATATATAAATCGCACATGCTTCTTAATTATTTATCTACCATTCCAAACAATATTAGATAAACACTTTTAGACAAATCCATCAGAAACTAAAACCTACATTATAGAAAAATTAAATCCAAGATTCGGTAGTTCTAAATATGTTGAACAACTCATGAATATACAAAGAACATTCTTGAAGGCGGAAAAATATCGGTGAATATTTTAGAAATTAGGTTAAAAGATAAAACCTAAGATACACTTCCATGTGCAAAGACTTGAAATCAACTATAAAAATATAGAAAAGAATCTTCTATGTTGTTTTTAAGAAAACGTACTGCTTTAATTTCCCTCTCTCTTTATTTATCTCCCCCCTCTCTCTCACTGTGTACACTCACACACTTATATATATATATATATATAGTTAAACTTGCATAGATGAATACATATAAGCAAGCATTCACTGAAAAAATATGCTCAAAAATTGTCACAATATGAAAGTGAACGCCATTTTGAGATTTCTAGATTAACAATAAGTACTTTGTCTACGTTTTTAATAATATGCATATTCATAGTAGATAAAAGTTTCGAAATCGAAGTTTTTCATTCCCATAACTGAATTTTATCTATATATGTGGGCAGTCTTTCAAATCCCCTGACATAAACTGTCATTGCATACCTAACTCATTCCCTCTGTAGATAAAATATAACTAGACCAGTTTCAATAATCTAGTAGAGCCATTAGGAACTGCACTTAAATGTTACAAGTCGTATTGAACGGAATAGACCTTGAATATCAATGTAAAGATATAAAGAAATGAACATTCGTTGGTGCATAGAAAACGTTCTGATATATCATTAAAAGATATCAAAGTAAATTCAGATATTTTTCAAAGAAACAATAGCTGCGCATTAAATTCTATCAAACCTATAGACTGTGAATAGGCCAAAGAGTATACTTACTATGAAAAAAAAGTAATGTGATTATCTTATTCAGAAATCATAGTTTAAAGTTGACATCATTCCTAAATAAATCACTGATTGGATAAACGAAGAATACACGGGGGCAATTCACAACGAAGTCATTCCATAATAATGTCAACCAAACAAATTACTGTCCTTCTTTTGTAGTGAAAAACATATATTGAATCAATCATTCAGCTTTAATCGAAGTTATTAAAAACCAAGTGTCATTATATATCATAAGATGTCATTGAAATTGCAGGTTTAATATTAAACTATCCTTGTCGTAGAAAGGTGGTTTGGAAAACGTTATGGGTATCCTTTCTAGGTTTTATCAGAATGTATTTATTCTCATTGTATGATTTATCAAAAGCTTCGCATTCACCATGGTTATACAACGCTACATGATCGTTTATCCTATAAGACAGTTAAATTTATCCATTCCTCCCAGCAGGCAGCATTTGCAACAAAGTCATTTTACAGTTGGGTTTAGGGAGCAGGAAATCTCATTCAAGCCGAGACTCGGGCGCTGCTAGACAATACTGGTCCTAGGACCCATAGGTGCAATGTGAATTATCCTAGGTTTCGCCAAGTCTCCCGGCACGTATTGTAGATGACCTTGCTAGTAATATATTCATATATGAAATAGAGCTGAGGATCTAATGCAATGTGGATCTATTCTTGCTATTGACACTCCAAACTCCACAAATGCCGGGTGGCTCACCAACTGAGAGATTTTATTTTTCATCATGGTTGATATTAAGCCACTCTCCTCATCAATAGATGGACGGTGTGTGTGACGATTTTTCGACCATAGTACTTGTATTACTCCCAATATAATCTGATTATATATAAATGTGCCCAAAAAACACCAGGGCTTTAGAAAATGGTTTTATTTGTAGCTGAATTGTAGACCCACGTTAAACGTTTCAGTATTTTTTTAAAATATTAAAACTACATCAGAGCTTTTGAATAAGTGATATTGAATCTTCTAAAATTAATTTAAATTCAGTTTTTAAATTTATCATCAGATATTTAAATGGCCTGACGAAGATTAAACGTTGATAAAAAGCGAAATATTTATGTTGGCAAAGAATTCAACTATAAATAATATCATCTTCTGAAGATGTTGTGTTTTTCTCATATTTGTTGATTTACTTCGATTTACCCATATGTATATATATATATATATATATATATATATATTCATATTTCCATCACCGAAAGTATTTGACACAAAGCCATTTTTAAGAGAAGGAAAACTATTATTTTCCCTTATTCTAGAAGACTTGTTTAACCCCGGCTAAAGAACCAAATCTACCCTACTAAATACGTCAGGGGGATAACATATGCATTCATTCCTATCCCAAGTGCGTTAATGAAGGTAAACCCAAATAGCTTCATCCACTAATTGTTATTTTGTCATCGATTTCATCTCTTACAGAGATGACCATTACGCTAACTGTACCTCTTAAAACATATATAAAATTTATATGCTATTTGTATGTTATGACACAAAATTAATTCTAACTCCATCTCCATTGTGTCTGCTTGAGCGGTAGAATACGTCGATTGGACCATTACAAAGAGGTAAGACTTCACTTCAACGAGGATACCTTTTACCTTTATGCAGCGACCGGTAATCAGTGAGGACGGGATCGTGTTGGCTTTATGTGGCGAATTTTATTCAGTGTTGACAGGATCATAGTGAATTTGTATGGTGACCTGTCATCAGTACAGACGGGATCCTGGTGGCTTATCAGTCTGTGACCTAGCAGGAAAAATGGTCTAGTGACTTGCAACCCTTCACTTTGGCCCAGACTAAGCTAAACAGTTTGTCTGAGGCCCGGTCTGCTCTTGCACAGTCTTGCGACAGATATGGTTGTTTATTGCACTCGTGGCAAACAAAGATTTTCATCTTAAAAGTGCTACATGGCGGTGGCTGAAGCTCAATCGTGCTGATATAGCAATAGTTGAAATCATTTACCTGTTTGCAAACAAATGATTTATATCAAATAGTTGTTAGTATTGGATAACAATGCTTGAACCATTTACCTGTCCTCAAATAAATGAGCTCTGGCTTGTATAGAAATAATGTTACCCGCAAACTATTCGCTCACAAATCATATATATATATATATATATATATATATATATGTATATATATATCAATTCTTTCCTATGCCACAGAGAAGAACAATTTCCGTGACGAATATTTTCCTTAAACTAGATAATTTATCAATCGTCACTGATCATGAATATATCGAGAGAATTTACTTTAATATTTCAGTCTCTTTCACTACGAGATGAAAAACTGAAAAATTGAAGCAGTCCAATTATATATATATATATATATATATAAAGAAATTCTTAATAAGAACATTAAAGCAATCTACATAGGCTTGTTTACGTATTTATTATATTGGAGGAGTGACTGAGATTACAGAAAATTGAATCACACAACTAGAATTTTTTTCACTGAATCTCCACTCTAGAAGGAACCCGTCTTAAACTAGTAGACAAATTCACTTACCTCGGAAGCAGCGTCGAATCAAGCGAAAAGGACATCGAAACCAGGTTAACGAAAGCATGGACAGCTATCAATAGGCTATCGATTATATGGAAATCAGACCTAACCGATAAAATGAAACGCAGTTTCTTCCAGGCAGCGGTCACATCGATACTGCTATATTGCTGCACTACATGGACGCTAACAAAACGGCTGGAGAAGAAGCTAGACGGCAATTACACAAGAATGCTACGTACAATCTTAAACAAGTCCTGGCGGCAACACCCCACAAGACACAATCTGTACGGCCACCTGCCTCCTATCACGAAAACTATTCAAGTTAGACGAACCAGACATGCAGAACACCGCTGGAGAAGCAGGGACGAACTCATAAGAGATGTACTCTTATGGACCCCCACACATGGCCGCGCAAAAGCAGGACGACCAGCACGAACATACATTCAGCAGCTATGTGAGGATACGGGATGTTGTCCTGAAGACCTACCTAGGGCGATGAACGATAGGGAGGAGTGGCGAGAGAGGGTCAGGGATATCCGTGCTACCAGTTCGATATGATGATGATGACTAACGTGAAAAGTGGTAGAGTCGACCATTCATATTAGCGTGGGTAGCCTACTTGAGATGACAGCCATCTAACATATAAAGCAGAACATTAGGATTTTTTTTTGTTTCTTATCGGGCAAATTAGTCTGTTCATATTGGCATATGGAAGGTGTACCTAAGATGTCAAACAGCATACACAAATAGAAAATCATACATGTTTCAAAGTAGATGATTAAATAAACAGAAATTGTATATGTTCAATTCATTGAATATGATGAAATGTTCATTATTGCTTTTGCTTCAGCTGTTTTGATATTTATTAGTAAAATGTCTGGCAATTAACCTGTGAAATAGAATAAAATTTAAAAAATGGAATTTAACAAGAGTAAAAAGGAAATTAAGGAACACTTGAAAATGATAAACTTATCCATTAAATTTAGTACAAATTCATATATCCCACTCACTGTATGATGAGTGAATGTAAAAAATAAAGCCGTCTATCAATTCAATTTCTTTTTAAAATTGTATATCCTCTTTTGTGAATAATTTTTTGCCAAAGCCATTCTCGTATATGAGCCGTAATGGTAGTATTTAATGCAAAACTTGAGGAATAAGTTGTTCATACCTTTCCCAAGCGTATAAGTCCACGAGTGAACAAAATAAAGCAAGTGGATTTTAAATTCGCTGACAATGTCACAGTCAAGCACGTTACAAACGTCAAAACTGGAACTCCCCTTACTGTCTATCTGCTGTATTGCAGATTAGCCTTATAAATAGTAGAAATAAAATGCCTTCGTCTAACGTTTGGCCAGCGCGGCCTCTACCCCTGGGCGAAATGGCCCCTCTGAACTTTCTGCCCCCGACATAATCACTCATATTCACGGTAACATAAGAGTTATTTCATCTTTTAAAATAGTAATAAAAGGCCTGACATTGTATTATATTAGTCAAGTAGTTTACTGAGGTTGACATATGAAAATTCTCTTGTCGTAATGTTTCTTGTACAGTGAGACAATGGTAGTAAGAAAATAAATAAATAAAATAACAATCAAACAATAAATAAATCGTTCCGTCATTCCAAGAAAAAAAAAACGGAATTGCTTTTACTCATCTTTGTGCAAATCAAACTTCCGGAAAAGGGTTCTTAGTCTCTTTCTCCACAAAACCGACTGGGGGTAACTCAATAACTTTTTGTCACACAAAAAATCGAGCCACATCTCAACATTGTCTACAGGAATACTCACACGTATATCTCCAGTGGTATCATCGCAATATTGAATAGTAACGGTGATCGTCTATCTCCTTGAAATATACATCCTTGGATCTTTACTTCAGCTAAACTTTTCCCTCTTGCTGTCAATTCAACTTTCCAGTTCTTCATGGATTTTCGATAAAGTTTATGATTTCATCTGATACTATGTACATTTTGAGACTTTATTATTCAGCTTATGTGGGACTATATCATGTGCCTTTTTTGTAGCCAATCCAGGCCATTGCTAAATTTTTCCGTCTGGTATTGAGGATGTGCTGATCTATGTAAAGTAACTCTGTTGTGTCTCTGGATCCTTTGGGACATCCTTTCGGTTGCTCAGGGAACAATCCGCTGCTTGTTAGCAAGTAGTAAATCTCTTCCCTTATTTGAGCAGTTAATATTTTCCACATTGGTTGTATGCAGATTATGGGTCTGTAGTTGTTTGGTGGTGGTTTCCTGAAAGTGGCCCTTTTTTATCAATATCGTCTTTCATTTGGTCATCTATTCGGGTATGTGTGTTTCTTGTCGACATTTGTGCATTTCTAGTGGTAGTCTGTTGTGAATGGATGTGGATTTTATTCCATCATGGCCTGACGTTTTCCAATTTTATTCATTTTATTG
Organism: Sepioteuthis lessoniana; assembly: GCA_963585895.1. Taxonomy (NCBI): domain Eukaryota; kingdom Metazoa; phylum Mollusca; class Cephalopoda; order Myopsida; family Loliginidae; genus Sepioteuthis; species Sepioteuthis lessoniana. Next base: position 7,155,955 of record OY757910.1, read on the forward strand.
TTGTTTTGAGTAAATCGATGTGTCTTTTAGCTTTTGGACCTTCTTCGAGTCATTCTAAATCTTTTGTCATATTTCTTATCCATTCGCCTTTTTTATGTTCTCTTGGTTGCCGCATTTTAGTCCAACACTGTTCAGTTTCTCTGGCATCTAGTTTGTATGTTTTCGTTGCATCTCCCCCTACTAGTTGGTGGAATGTCCTATTTTTTCTGAATTTTTACCCTTTGTTGATATCTTTTTAATGTTCCTTCTTTCGCCAGTAATTTTCGGTTTATTTATTTTAAGATCGGGTCTTCTACGTTGGCTATCAAGAGAATACTTGCCGATTATGACATCCAGGCTTGTTGCCTATATACAATGTTGTGTCATATTTTGATTTAACATTTTTATCATGGGGGTATATTGTGGCTAAACCAGACCCAGGGTTTGTTTAAACACGGTGGGCCTGACACAGACGTGACTTGGTTTTCTCAAATAGAACTCTTAAGCGGTTCACAAAGATCGTTTTTGCATTCTGCTCTCTTTTTCTCCTTTCTAAAACTTGTCATTCCCCGCTCCCGTATATTCTTTAAGTTTTAACTTAGTTAAAGTCCACATAAATCCTACTTTATAATTCGGGGGTATTGTAGGTCCCGAGCAATTTACGATTGGCGAGCAGTTATTTTAGGATTAAGTCCTGTGATGATTATTTCAATCTGGTTACTCTTTGACCGACAAATAAGAATAGTGATTACATCAAAACCAGCGACTGATACTAAAATTTGAATGATAATTTAGTTACACTCTCAGGTTATTAGTTTTTGATTTAGGAATGATAGTAGACAGCATTCCATTACTTTGACTTTTCACTTGGGTTTCAAGAACATTTGGGCGAGCATTTATGTCTCTTACCTCTTGGTTCTTTTTTGGCTTTTTTCTTTTCTCGCCCCACCCACTTCTACTCTTAATTACTATACAAGAAATGAAAGCTTTTGATTTAACCGGCACAACCATTACAAAGACAATTATAATAAATATATTATTTTTGATCTGACTAAAGTACCTTAATCCTGGACTTTAACTAAGTAAAAACTTAAGAAAACTTAAATTAAAATTACCCTCCTTCCTTTTTACGTACACATGGGAAGCAGCATGATGTACGTAAAGGTATTTGAATAAACCCATTGACGACCAAACTCAATACCTAAACAGGTCCTGGGCGTGAGTTTGACGACTTAACGCTCAGGATCGTTAGTTCGATCGGGGAACTACTGCTGCTCCTCTATAAGAGTGGCTTCTATAGAAGAGAATAAAAAAGCCATCGAAAGATAACCATGACCCACACTCAAACCACATAAACAAACCGCATCACTCTTTGCGCGGGTAAAAAAGGGGCGCCTCCTGCTGAGGATGGAGCCCTGGCCTCTGTGTTCGAAAAATCAGCTACAGAGCTCAAACGACAAAAAACTACTAAAATGCAAACAAACACTACGAGGATACGGGATGTTGTCCAGAAGACCTGCCTGAGGCGATGAATGATAGAGAAAAGTGGCGAGAGAGGGTCAGGGATATCCGTGCTACCAGCATGACATGATGATGATGATGATGAACGAAGACAGAAAACATGCTTATTAATACCAATATTTGAGCGATAATTTATTTTCATTGTTGGGTCGTCAGTTTTGGATTAAGGTATGATAGTAAGCAGCTTTCCATTTCTTTGACTTTTCACTTGGCTTCTAAAATCTTTTGTCCGAACATCTATGTCTCTTCCCCCAGGCTCTCCATCATATGGAAATCAGACCTGACCGATAAAATGAAACGCAGTTTCTTCCTGGCAGCGGTTGTATAGATACTGCTATATGGATGCACTACATGGACGCTAAATAAACGGCTGGAGAAGAAACTTGACGGCAACTACACAAGAATGTTGAGAGCAATATTGAACAAGTCCTGGTGACAACACCCCACGAGACACCAACTATACGGCCACTTGCCTCCCATCACGAAAACTATACAAGTTAGACGAACCAGACACGCAGGACACTGCTGGAGAAGCAAGGACGAGCTCGTAAATGATGTACTCCTATGGACCCCCAAATATGGCCGAGCAAAAGCAGGACGACCAGCTGGAACATATATACAGTAGCTTTGTGAGGATACGGGATGTAACCCAGAAGACCTGCCGGGGGCGATGAATGATAGGGAGAAGTGGCGAGAGAGGGTCAGGGATATCCGTGCTGGCGGCACGACATGATGATGATGATTATTTACTCCTTTAGAGTTTTTCACATTAGTGTTAGCTGATAGTTTTTTACTGGAGTTTGAGTGACAGCAAGTCTCCTCAAGTCTCCAGGACTCGTCTCAGGATTCTGGCTGTTCTCAGCAATGCTGTCATTTAGATAGTCTCTACCCATCCACCAACTTCCAAGTCCTCCAGGCCTTTTAATAATCCTTTAGTTATTGTGCCAAAAGTACCAATTACAACTGGTACAATCGTCACTTTCATGTTCCACAGCTTTTTCAATTCGCTAGCAAGGTCGAGATACATATCCTTCTTTGCACATTCCTTCAGATTTATTTTGCGGTCCGCCGATTCAACAAAGTCGACGATTTTGCATATTCTCTTTTTTTGTTGTTGATTAATATAAGGTCTGGTCTTCTGGCCGGGATTAGGGGATCCGTGTGTAAGTCAAAGTACCATAGGAGTTTATGTGTGTCATTTTCTAGGACAGGTGCTGGGTTGGGCATATACCATTTGTTGGTGTGGTCAAATTTAAATTCCTTGTAAATTTCCCAGTGGATCAGCTTGCCGACCCAGTCATGTCTAGTCTTATATTGCTCCTGCGAAAATTTGCTGCCCTCGCTTATAATGTGATTGTTGGGTTTCGTCTATGGTGGTAAACAGACCTCCATCGTGTTTTTGTATATAGTCTTCAAGTCATTGTATCGATGCATCAACGCTGTTTTCGATGGTGGCAAGTCCTATTCCTCCCTCTTTTCCTGATACATATAGTCTTTCATCGTCGTCTCTGAGATGTAATACTTTATGCCTGGTTTTCTTGAATTTTGGTCTATTTGTTTAAGTTCATCTCTGGTCCACTCCAGAAAGGGTCTGGAATATCTAACGAGGGGTACAGCCCAGGTATTTATTCCTTTTATAAGGTTTCGGCCAGAAGTTTTGTCTCTAGTTCTCCTTAGATATTCTTTTTGAATTTTGTCTTTCATTTCCGCTTGTTTGATGGTGTCAGCCTTCAAGATGCCCAAGTATTTGTAGGTTTCATTTTCTGCAAGCATTCTAATATTGTCTTGATTTTGTATTATCATTATTATTATTAATATTTAAAAAGAAAGGTTACTTGAAACCATATAATTTTAAGTAAGTTATTATTATCAGATATGAATACAGAAAACCATATAACGGTGTGCAGATAATTTGAAATAAGAATAGTTACTTTTAGATTCAATGGCTTACAAATAGTTATTATCTTTAGCTTTTTAAAACTACATTATTGTTCGCAAAAAAAAAACTTGATCTGATGATCACATCACTGATGAATTGACCGTTACTGAGCACTGTTCAGTCTGTATCTGCGCTATCCAAATCTCTCTCTCTCTCTCTCTCTCTCTCTATATATATATATATATATATATATATACATATATATATAAGTACTATAATATATTATGTACTATTTATTAATAAAAAGAGTAAGCTATGTTATTAACATTAAAACACACACACGCACACACACACAGATATATATATATATATATATATATATATATATATACGTATGTATGTGCGTGTGAGAATGTATGTGAAAGAGAGAGAGAGAGAGAGAGAGAGAGAGAGAGAGAGAGAGAGAGAGGTTACCATAATGCTAATATATATGTTTGGAGAAATAGTATAGTAGAAGCTTGATTTTCTTGTCCGTATGTTTAATGTTCTATTAAACTTCATAGGTTTCTTAGCTTCTGACAACAAAGCCTGCGATCACGACTTTGTTTTTTTTTTAATTCTATTTTGAAGTCTTATAAAGACAGAAACCATTTTCTCTTACTTCACTTCGAATTCCACGCTTATTTAATTTTTGAGTTTCGTTGTGTTAGACTCAGGAAATCACCTGCGAAGAAATATATACGTGAAATCAGATAAACTAGTTTTTTTTCTCTTCTTTTTCTCGTTGGGATTTATTTGATCGGATTGATATCAATCCACTCAAGACTGACTACAAATATCTATAATGGCAGCTTATATTTTCTCAGTTACGCATTTATTTACACGTCCACCCCGCTATCCAAATGTAAAATGCCCCGATGATATGTTTTGCTGCGTGAAAGGACATATAACTAAGAGGCATTCAAACATAATATCCACACGAAAATATTGTGTTCTTTCAACCAAAACATAACTTTCACATTTGATACTGACAACGGTTCACTTGTTGCCAAAATGTATAACTTTAATTGCCAGTGAAAAAACAAGTCAAAAACAAAACACTGGCTTGTTGCAGTTTGGATGGATATTTTTAGTGATTATAATTTAGAATCATCCGGATATTTACCATGTCACATTACAGATATAAAGAAAATATGTGCATAAGTCACGATGAAGTCTCGTGTAAAATCTTCTACACTGCAATACAACAAACTTAACCTTCGACATCAAAGCATGCAGGGATTGAAAAACGTTGTTTTCGGTGATCTAAAAAGGTTTAAAACTTTCATATTAATTATTCGTGTGTGCTTCGTTTGGGTGAAGCAAAAACATTTCGGAAAAAAAAGCTTTATCAGTAGAGAACGATTGAAATAGGATGGGTGCCTGTAAATATTGATAGTCTTATATACGGACCACCAATCAACTAACCTGTAAATTGCAAATAGTATTTAGTAATATATTTCTATTAACTTTTAGTTTGTTTTAGGTGATCAAAGTATAATTTTTTGTTGAGGTTTAAGTTATCCAACCATTTTTATTAAACTAAGTAAAAGTAAAGTTGGCGACTATAGTCGAAGGTGAACCGAATGCTTCCTTTTCAATAACTACAACACCGAGGTATAGGGCAGGGCACTACTCCATTCCCAAGATTGCTCCACATGACCCTTGACCCTCACCTTGTAATACTGAGTGCCAAGCAAGGCGGCATCAGGTACCATTTTTTGAGTTTTTCATATGACTCTACTCATTAGGTCAGTGGCACGGTAAGTAAAATGTTTAAAAATTATTCATGTTTACACTAATCCGGAAATTTACCATCCTATATTACAAGAAGTTCCACTCTTTGAATAATTTAATTCAATTAAATTTTGATTAATTTGTGACAATACTCCTTGTTTTTTTTTTTTTGTTTTTTTTTTATTAGACATTTCTCATTGTTATTAACTTCTAAAAAAACTATTTATCCACTTGCTTTGATGTGACATTTTTTTATTAAACAAAATAGTTTGTAAATACTAATTATGATTGTATCTTTTTCTCTCATATTTTTAAAAATATAATTCTCTGTTGATTATCTTACGAAAATCATACACACCTTTCAAAATTTGTTCTTGTTTGCTTACGTTGGTTTTGTTTGTTTTATATTAATATTTCTCTATTTTTAAACATCTTATTATCTATTTTTAAAACCTTTTTTAAACTCTTCAATTTTTGTTCAGTATACAAATATTTCTTTCTTTTTCTTCTCAGGTTAAGTGCAGGACAACATAAAATCTCTGATTAACCGGCGATGTTAACGGAAACGACAAAACGATGATTTTCCTTTGCTAAAATAAATGGTTCCCATGTTATGAAACTGTATCTGTATCTGGTGATGGGTCTTCTGTTTTGATTATTTTTTGGATGAATATTATTTGTAACAATTCATGAAGAAAGCACATATTCTATCATCCAGCATTATATTAATTGGAGAAAAATAATTTATGAGATATATATTTTATTAACATTTACAATAGAGGAGATAAGTATAATTTACACTGCAAGAAGATTTTTTTTAAAATGTGTGTTGTCTTTCTAAGCTGTCTTCTATTATTTCTTGTATATTCGCGGGCCTTTCCTTATTGGTAATGGGTCTATCCCCAAGGTCACAAAGGTATATATGACATAGAAATAATTTGCAACGTTGCAATTAACGTACTACTAATAATAATACTAATACTAATACTACTACTACTGTTGCTTCTGCTACTACTACTACTACTACTACTAATAATAATAATAATAATAATAATAATAAATGTGGCGGTGATAACAAGATTGTTATGGTTATATGAGGCATGAAAGTGACTGTGATACAGAACTGAAATATTAGGATGAAGGTGATACCAAATGTAATCGGTGCCTTCAGAACGATCCCCAAAAGCTTGGTAGGGGTCTGGATGGGTTTAACATCGGAAGATGAGCCCAGACTATCCAAACTACAGCATTATTGAAATTGGCCAGAGTACTGGAAAGAATTCGGTCCCTCAAACTTCATTAAAAAAAACAAAACCTTCAGCTAACACTGGTATGAAACACTCATGAAGATGTTATTGATAATGATAATAACCTCAAGAGAACGAGAAAAATACTTTAAACCAAACTAAATAACAAAAATCTCATCAAAGGGATAAATACAGGTGTTATCCCCCTTATAAGATACTCAGGACCATTCTTAAAGTGAACCAGAGAAGAAATTTTAAAAAAAGACCAGAGAACGAGACAACTCATTACGATGCCCCAGGGCCTTATATCCCAGATATGACATGTGTCAAGAAAAGAAGGGCCAAAAGGACGCGCCAGAAGATAGCGTCAATGCATCGATATAACGACTAGAAGATTACATAAAAAAGGTCGGAGGAAGACTGATTAATCCACCAGAAACAATACAGACGATACAATCACCAACAGAACAAAAATAACCGGAAAACAAAAATGGGAAGGAAAACAACTATATGGACATTTCATGTGAGAAAAAAGCGAAATCTATTCACAAGAAAACTTGGTCATAGGGACTGGAGGACTTGGAAATAAGTCGACCAGTGAAGATCATCCGAACGACAGAATTGTTGATATCGTCCAGAATACTAAGAAGTGTCCTGGATACTTCAAGAGACAAGTTGTCACACAGCATCCTGTGAAAAACCATCTGCTAAGGCTGTTAAAAACTCTCAAATGAGTAAAAAAATGATAATAATATGTATATGTATATTGGAGATCTATCTTCTGTTATATCACCCGATATGATATCTCCTACCTTAGTGAACGACGACAATGACGGTGATCAGTTCCACCATACGTAAATCCCAAAAGCCAGACACATACGCATGATCAGGTTTAAAATAAGGTCCATAGACATGGGGATCCACCATATCATAAAGAATATTAGAGTCGAGTCATCTCGATGGAACACTCCTTCAAGCATAATCGTACACACCAATCCATCTCTTCCTAACAAAAAAAAAACACAAAATAATCCCCCAAAACAAGCAAAATAGCAATATATATATATATATATATATATATATATATATATATATATATATATATGTGTGTGTGTGTGTGTGTGTGTGTGTGTGTAATGCATATATAGGAAAAAAGCCAAAATATAATGAAATACATATATTATTTTTATTTAACAGTAAAAAAAAGCATAAACTCAGTTGTATTGTAGGATTCCACCTTTAAAAATAGGGGGAATAAACAAAATTCGTTTAAAAGTAAAATTCGATTTAAAAGAAACAAAATTATTACTGCTTATATGCCGTACATACATAAATTAAGCGATGCTGAATTTAACATTTACTTAATGGAAAAGTCATTTATACTTGCAGTTAGCATTGTTAACTTGCTATGTACTCTATATTTACACTGAGAATCAAAAAGTCTTGCAGTTCGATTAGAAAATGACAAAGAACCTAATAAGATATTTAACAAATAATTAAAGAAAAGCATAAAAATAAAGATGATTATCGGAAAAAAGAAACCCAATTTCCATCAAAACTAAGAGTCTTTGATTGCGTGGATTAACAGGCATACAGTTTTAAACAGATTTATATTACTATATAGCTTATTACACGATATGGTAATCTCAGTTGAGTGGAGGCCGCAAAGAAATTAAAAAGCGACTTTCACTTAGTATTTCTACAATTGCAGGTCTTTAGCAGGGAATGCCGGACTTGTCTATCTTGTGAAAAAAAAAAAGATCTTGTGCAGTGAGACTGGCCTCTGTGAGACATACCAGATGCCGCTAAGGAATCAAAAAGCAACCTAATTTTTCTTCAACTGCAGATAATAAGCAGGAAGCGCCGGACTTGCCCACCTAGTAAAAGAAAATAAGACCTTTAGCAAGGTCCTTTGGCTCTGTATGACACGTACGCTGGAAGAATCAAACAAAAGATGGATTAGTGGAAGAACCTTCAGAGTGGGTAAGGCTGAAGGTATTCGAGGAAAAGGTAGCAGAGCTTTCATCATGAGTAAAGAATGGGCTTTAAAAGGCACTTTATGCATTTTGTTTTCATCACGTATTGGGGTGCCAAACTTTCTTCTCTCAGAGAATTGTACTCTTAAGATTATTCAGACATATGCCCACCCATTCGAGTGCAAAGGAGGACAATGAATAGAGGAATTCTATCAACACCTAGAGGGAGTACAGGTACAACCCCACCCCGTACACAATGATCATGGGTTATTTCAATTCAACGCTTTGAAGAAGATGGTGAAATGAGCATTATGAGAGAAGTTTTGGATGGGAAAATAGAAATAAAAGAGAAGAACGGTTAATTCCCATTGCAGAGGCAAATAAGATTTATATCGGTAACAGCTTTTTTAAGATCTACGTGGTGTATTCAAAAAGTTTCAACACATTTTTGTACCGGCATTTAAAATTGTCGTAGACTCTCGAAAATTCAGTATCTTATTGCTATACATATTATGTGATGACTGACCAATTCTTATGACTTCAGGTTCAAATGAACAGCTACAGCAGGAATTGGAATACACCCTACTAAAGCCTGATTGTCACAGCGGGTGAATTTCAAAAATGCAATTAGGACGTGAGGACAATTTAGAAGAACGATATGCTCTACAATTCTGTTTTAAACTTGGAAAAAATGCCACAGATATGTAGGGAATTCTTCATACTGCTTTTGGAGCATCTTGCATTAATCGAGCATCAGTTTTTGAGTGGTATAAGAGATTCAAGGAAGGCAGGGAGTCTGAGGGATGATGAGAGGTGTGGGAGGAATAAGGAAGAGTTGATTGGCCAAAGGGTTAGGGTTACTATGTTGAGGTTTTAAGGAAGTTCAGGAAGAGATTCCTAGGGAAGAGGCCAGCACTCTACAAATTGGCTCAGTGGCATTTCCACCAGGACAATGCACCAGTCCATAACTCCATCCTTGTCACAGACTGTTTGACCAAGATGGGAATCAAGACAGTTCCTTAGCCTCCCTATAGTCCAGACCTTGCTTCCTGGGACTTTTGGTTATTCCCTAAGCTCACAGGGTGTCGTTATGAGACAGTTGAGGAGATGAAAGAGGCCGTGACGAAGGTCATTGACATGCTCACACACTTCAATGGGGCCTTCCAGAGTTTGTTGGAATAGTACAAGTGCATTTCAGCCGGAGGAGATTACTTCGAAGGTGCCTAGAGTTTCATGAGTGTAATATCAATAAAAGTGCCAATACGAAAAAAGTCAGGAAACTTATCCTATGCATCTCGTATATGCCACCTAATGATCATTACTGAAATTAGACCGAATATAACCTGAGCAAAAAGTGTCGTATACTATAGGGTGTGTGTGATTGTGCCATTTAACACCCGTTGGGATCACTGCTTTCAGCTGATGAAGCTCGTCATAGTTGAAACCAAAAAGAAGGTACTGCATATCCCTTGAAAAAAATAATGCAATGTGGTGATTGATGTCATTCATTCTGGAAGATTGGAGTCAGCTTGAAGGGATTGATGATAATTAGGGCTCACTACTTGAATAAAAAATAGCTGTATACGAGAGGCAAAAACAAAAACTACTGATATGAAAGGGGTTCAATGGAAGGATCCCCGAAACAAACAAACTGATAGGGAGACGAAAGAATATGACGAGGAATATAAAAGACCACATTGAAGATCTAGTTCTTCGTTATATGATAGCGTAACATTTAAAAGAAGATCTCGAGCGAAATAAAATCATGAGGCTATAAAATCAGGAGCATATGAAAAGAAAAGTACGTATAAGTGCAGACGAAAGATGACACTGTAAAGGTCAGAGGTTATAGCGCTTAAGAATAAGAACAAGCTAGAGTAGAAATGGAGGAAGTTTATAAATCTCTTGATACGAATATCTTTTCTTCTCCCGCAGCGATAAGTTTCGGAGGATGCGGCATTAATCTTTGTCAATGAGATCCAGGATGCCCTTCGTCGGATTAAAAGTGACCAAAAAGGCTAATAAAGAAGATCGGAAAAACTACCGTATCATTTGCCGCTTGTCTCATCTTTATAAGCCCATCACTCAGGTTTTAGGCATCAGATTAACAGAGTCTCTCGGTGTCTGAGAGCAAAAGGAGCAAGATGTTTTCAGTAAAAACTGTAACGTATCATCATCATCATGTCGTGCAGCTAGCACGGATATCCCTGACTCTCTCTCGCCACTTCTCCCTATTGTTCATCACCTCTGGCAGGTCTTCAGGGCTACATCCCGTATCCTCACATAGCTGCTGTATGTATGTTCGAGCTGTCTGTCCTGCTTTTGCTCGGCCATATGTGGGGATCCATAGGAGTACATCACTTATGAGCTCGTCCCTGCTTTTCCAGCAGTGTCCTGCATGTCTGGTTCGTCTAACTTGGATAGTTTTCGTGATGGGAGTTCGGTGGCCGTATAGTTGGTGCTTTGTGGGGTGTTTCCCTCAGGACTTAAACGACCACATATTCACTCTAAAATAGTCCATGATGCAAGCAAAAGAATACAGGTTGCCTCATTCCGTTATTCGCATTGGTTAAAGCAATGTAAAGTTCTCGAGATATCCAAAGTGTCAAGGCACAATATATCAAACGACCCGAGGAGGTTTACTAAAACTGAAACACCAATTTAGCGTTGGGGTCACCACCCATAACCTTACCTGTCATTAAGAGCATCACAAAGGGAAGCACAATAACCGAAGCTTTTTATCGCATGTCTCAAAATGGTTATTCATTTTATGGAGTGAGTGAATGCCGTTAACATCAACAGTGACCGATTAACTAACTTCTAATTTGCATTTGATGTTGGGTTCATTGATGAAACCATAAATCTGTCATAGGTGATGCTGACTGCGCTGAAAAATCGAATTTTAGCCGTCAACCTCAAGATAAGTCGCATGAAAACTGAATTCATACTTTTCGAAGATATACTATGTGGTCGTGTAGTTGTGGGAAGCGATTATTTCGTGGAGGTGAAAGAGAACATCTAATTAGGATGGATGATGTATAAAAAACAAGAAATGGATGCAGAAATCTCCCAGAGAATAAGATCAGATAGACGACATTTCCATAGATAAAAGATGTGTCCAAGGTAAAGTTTGACAAAAATATATTTGCTAATTTCTTCAAAAGCATCGATTTTTCTTCCATGTTGTACATAGAAAAACTTGGTCTTCTACGTACAAGGAAGAACAGAGGCTGCTTACAGAATAGAGGCTTATGAAACGATGCCGGGAATATTGTTGTGTGATCACATCTAAAGTGAGTTAATTCATAATTTGAGCGTTGTGAAAGACGTGACCATTGAGTACCGAAAACATGGGCTTCGCTAGACCGAACATGATTCACAGACAACAGGGCAACTCCTGAAATTGCTGAGTTGTATCTGAAAGACCAGGAATGACCTGTGAGAAGACCTTCCGGACGATTCGAAAAGGAAATAGTCAAACACTTCAGGCTAACACGGAGAAGAAAACGAGATCAAGAACGAAATGAATTGTTACCTGCGATGTTTAAAACAACTGAAGACCTGGTTAATAAGGGTTAATGTATATACAGTAGCGAGCATAAAGATCAGAACTGATGTTTTTTATCATCTATTTTTTTCGAATGTTATATGTTTACTCTTACAAGTTTATTAATATAAGTTTATTGAGCTTTATATTTTGGAATTATATAATTCACATTTATATCCTAATTTTTCCTTGATTGAATTTCTAAGAAACTTTAATATGAAAGTTTTTTTTTAGACTCGTACTTAACATCGTTCTGATCTTTATGATCTCTACTATATATATATATATATATATATATATGTGTGTGTGTGTGTGTGTGTGTGTGTATGTGTGTGTGCATGAGTGTGTGTTTGATTTGGTTTCTTTGTTTTATGGCATATCAAGCTTTGTAGGCTATTTAATGCCAAAGCTATTCTCCTAGAAAAACAGTAGTGGTACTATTTAACCCATAGATGGGAGGATAAGGGGGTTCATAGCTTTCCCAAGTGTATTTTCCCGAAAGTTAACGTAATAACGTGACTGGAGTACGAACTCGCTTACGATGATTCCGCAGTCCATCGCTTTAACCATTACACCATAAGGACACTCCGTGCGCACGTGCGTGTGTGTGTGTGTGTGTGTGTGTGTGTAGAGAATTATTATTGAATGTGACAGGCAATGAATATCTTATTAATATCTTATTATTATTTTCTTCGGCTTTTCGTTTTTCTTTTATGAGTTTAGATTTCTTTTTTATTGACACATGAACCGCTGAGGGTCATTTAATACCAAAGCCATTCTTTTAATCACTTAATCAATAGTTGAAGGGATTAGAGGGTCTTCGCAATTTCGAATTGTATTAGTCCGAAATGAAGGTAATAGAGCGACTAGAGTTGGAACTCATTACGATGTCTCTGTCCAGAAGGTTATCCACAGCACCTCTGCCATCCCCATTACAAAAGAATGTTTATTCGAAAAATTAAGGAAGTGTCAAAACTCCTTCAGATGCTTTTGACAATTATTTTGTGAAGAATAAGAATGAAATCTGGGGTAATATTGTCTTATGAAAAACTAGCGTGTTGAACTGACTTCAACACCTACATTTCTTGGACATTAAGATTTGAATTACATCGTTAAATCAAGTAAATCTATTGTTTTAAATTATTTACATGACAATGTCTCGCGTTAGATACTTTGCAGGTTTCGTTATCGCTTTGAAAGATATCTGCTTACGTTAGGTGTAAATATGTACTTATTAATTATTAAAATTATTTAACACACCATTTCCTAATTTCTTACAAGACTTTATCTCTTATATACATCCTCTTGTAAGGAAACAATAAATTAATAAGGTGTTATTTTCTTCTCATATTAAATAAACATGTTTCCATGAACAATTGCTGCCTAAACACTCACACACACACACACACACACACACACATATATATATATATATATATGTGTGTGTGTGTGTGTGTGTGTGTATGTTCATGTGTATGTATGTGTGTGAGAGAGAGAGAGAGAGGGTGAGAGGGGAAGAAAATAAATGGAAAAGTGTTTAAACCAAACACAGACAATCAGATTCAAATTATTAATATTTCGTCTTTCATCGAAATACTTCTTTAGAACGGTGGAAATTTTCAAAGCGTATTGCAATAAGAGGAAATATGTTGTATAGCCGTTGAAGTAATGAAGGACAACACTTCTTTATAAGAATATATACGTCTTGTGAGGCAGACGGACGGGGGAATACAAGACAGATTGCAATATTGACCCATAACTTCTCCTCTTGACCATAACACGCTGTGTTTTCTTCAAGACCCACTTAGCATTTCTTCCACATCTCGGTTGGGGTTGCTCAACTGGTGGTCTGGTATGGGCCACGGGCCCCAGCGGGTTCGTTCTCAATGACTGCAAGTTGGCTTTGACGCGGCCCTCACTGACTCCAACTGACACAACTGGAGACTGCCCAACTGGAGGCAGCAGCTCTCAGCGGGGTGCTCTCACTGACTGCAAACTAGCTCTCACTCTGCTCTGCACTGCCTCTAACTCTCTCAACTGCCGCTGGCATCTGCATATATTATTTCATAACGCCCACTTATTTCTGATCAGAGGGCACCTTGGGTGGTGTAATGGTTAGCAAGGTAGACTAGCAAACCTACACGAGTGAGTTCGATTCTCATTGGGTGCCCCATTCATGCGGCCTTGTGCTACATCTAAGCAAAAAGCTTAGTAAATTAACACTTATTTCCGATCAGATCACTTGACCTTCTTCCGCTTATTTACAGAGGTGCATCTCTGATTGATGCCTCGGTCAAGGGTCAATATGTAACAAATAGATAAACAAAAGAAACGGGCAGAAAATGAGAGACAGAAAAAGGAAACGAAAAGAAAAAGAATGGGAAATATAGAAATATAAATGTGTGAGTCGAAGGATGACAAGAGGATTATTGGCTACAAATACAATACATTCTATAAAGCAATATGACCACTGGATAAAGAAACAGAAGGTAAGCTACAGCTAGTGTCGAGCGTATCGAATTTCATCAAAACAATCATCAGAACTAAATATTTCAATAAAAGATCATCAAATAGTATGGAAGTTTTGTGGAGAAAAAAATATCTTAGTCTTTATTATAAAAATCTATTATCATCCATTATCATTTTTTAAAGTCGTAATTGACTGGTATTATCAGTGGCCACTCACACACACACACATATATATATATATGTGTGTATGTGTGTGTGTGAGTGTGTGTATGTGTGTGTGTTTATAAGTAATAGTAAAGTTGGCGACCGTAGTCGACGGCGACCAGAAGGCTCCCTTTTCAATAGCTACTACATCGAGGTGTAGAGGAGGGCGCTACACCTTTCCCTGGATTGTTCCACTTTATCCTTGATGCGTACCTTATAATGCTGAGTGTTAAGCAAGGAGGTATCAAGTACCATTTTTAAAGTCTTTGGTATTACGTGACCTGGGATTGAACCTCGGTCTCCCGGACCATTGGCGAACACACTACCCGCTAATCCAATACTCTGACATAAAACCTGCTGTTTGCATAGTGACCAGTTATCTTGTTGTTCTTGTCATTGGCTTGTATCTACGTACAAAGAGAGAGTGACATAAGGGTCAACAAGAGTATGTATCATCCAAAGATGTACAGATATATGACCACTTTATTGTCTTACATATTTCAAAAGACAAAACAGAATATAATAAGGGGGCTTGAGGCGTAATTTTATTTTTAAAAGCAGCTATTATCTGTCAAGATTTGGCTGACGTCATATATCTATCTAGCTATCTATCTATCTATATATGTGTGTGTGTGTGTGTATTGGACTGACCTATGATTCATTTCGTATTAGATAATATCTACTCATGCTGATGAATTTGGATTAAAGAAAGTATCTTTCAATTCAAACACAGACTCCCTAAAATGTATATTTTTCTTTTGAGAATTTGTCTTGGAATTACTTTATTCTCTATGTTAGTCCATTCGTATAATAATGTTTTATTTAAAAACGTACCTCGACATAATATGCATTTCATGTCCTGGATTATTTGTTATATTTACATAAAAACTAGTTTATTTATTCGGAAAAAAACAATTGGACAATATTACAGCGATAATGAAAACATGGATTAATGACTAAAACGTCTCTAAACACTAACCGCAAATTTATTTAACCTAAATAAACAAAAAGAACAAAAAACAAAAAACAAACCAACCGAGAATTCTCGTCTAATTTGAAACAAACCTTTCCCATGTTTAGCATTTACCTCTAAAATAAAGAGCTCATTGCCAGGTGTAATGCCAACATATTATTAAGTTGAAGAGATTCATTCATTTAAGAGATATGCTGTGTCACCAGTCTAATTTTTGTTCCTTCTTTTATTATATATCGATTCTTTAAAAATATTCTATGCAATGAAAAAAAAAAGAATTTTATTTTTCCACCAATACATTTCACCTGACAATAATCAAGGGTCAAATCAAATTGACAACAATTAAAATAAAACGAACATACGGAAACACTGGACAGCAGTTTCGACCTTATAGGTCTCATCATCAGTGTATACCGTGATTTCCGCCACTGGTAATTCAATTCACAATATAATTCCTCTACTTTAAAAGGAAAATGTTGATCTGTATCTATGCCCTTGGGGTCATAATAATTACGCGGATGCGTATTTCTAATCCTCTTGGGAAAACGTGGCCTTGGAGGCGACCGTGTCCTCTGTTAAGAGTACGGATATAACTTGCAAGACACATTTAGGTCAATTGGCCGCGCAATTACGATGACTAGGTAATTTGGCGTTACTTGTGTGTGATATGAACAGGTGGATCGGTTGTAGAGTTTCGGCACTACAATATGTAGTTGCTGGTTCTCTCTCCAGTGGTGGAGATCACGGTAAACACTGCTGATAAGACCTAATAAGGTCTGACAAGCTGTGCATTGTTTCCGTATGTCGTTCGTAAGTGTTCGCCGGATTTTCTGGTAATTCAATTCACAACGTCTGTTTATCTTTCTCTCAGTATATATATATATATATATATATATATATAGATACATATATTGTCACACCCAGACAGACTATTTTGTCGAATCAGGAGACACAAGGTTGGCCAGAACTGCAAGTGGCTTCAAGCTAGGATCGAAATCTGGCTAACTTTTCATCTGTTGGATATCTTACCCCAGAGCCATCGTCATATTCAGCGTAAGAAAAGGAATTGTTTACACAATTCTTTTTACATATACGTTATCGGCTACCTGGAGTACTCATTTCATGAGAAGAGCTATTGCATTTCTGCTTATGTGGAACCGGTAAATTGCGCTACTTGCGAGCTCAACTCACGGTGCGGACAGCATAGATATTTAAGCCACAGACACACTGTTTCGTTGTATCAAAACTCGTCAGTGTGTCTAGACCCTTGCGATGCTTCAAGCTGCGATCGAAACCCGGCTGACTTTATTTCGGTCAGAATCGTAAATTGAACATAACAACCTATGCTTTTAAGGTAGGCTTATAATTAAAATAAAAATAATAATCTGTGTAAATCAGAGTAGATTTTGTAAATAGATTCATTGAGAACCCATTAGTTGAATAGCGCGATGCTTAAAACTTATAACATGACTGAGAAAATGAGATTCACTCGGCTTTGTGTAAGAAAACCTCCGTCTTTTAAATATTAAAATTCATATGTTTATGTTATAACAGAGATAAATTGAATGGAATGAAACCTTTAATCAATAAACAAAATAAAAATACTAATTAGACGTGTTATTGTGTTCGAAAAATCTCATTACAAAATTAGAAATATCTTGTTGGACAGCGCCTGATGCCGCACACATTAAAAATTTATACGCAAGCAGCACATATTTGGAATATTTTGCATACGGGTTCTTGAAAAGAAGAAAATTCTGGTGTCTGCTTCGACAATCTTTAATATCAAAATGCTAAATACTGACGCTAATAACTCGACTACTCTCATCGTCTGACCTCATTACTCATTTAACTGAACACAACCGATACGAACGAAATAGATTTCATTATTATTATTATTATTATTATTATTATTATTATTATTATTGCTGTTGTTGTTTTAGTTGTGAGGGGAATAGGCACTTATTTCTTTATTCTTGTTTATATACACAAGAGCAGAACTGATGTATAATTATGATTATCATACGCTTGGAAATAACATTTAAATTGCAAAACATAAACAATCTCTCGCAAAAAGAACTGAAAGATCCCATTCATCATGATTTAGTGTTATGTGATGTTTGCAAAAATTTATTTACTAGAGGCTCATCAAAAACCATCAAGAATATTTGCATCTTTATATTACTGTTATTTACTTGTCCTGAAAATCATAAATATTATCAGAATATCTCACACTACATTGCTATAATATAAACGTAACAACAACATTCTCGTAATTATTTGCCCAATCCAAGAATCTACGCCTAACTTGAATGAAATAATGAAATTTACTTCTAATAATTAAATGTTTTGCTTCCTGATATTCGAATATTGAAGATCATGAATTCGTTTCAGAAAATCGTTTTTTTTTTCTCAAAGAAAAATTCTATTTTAAAATAGATCGTTTTATCTGCAAAAGATAAACTCACCTCTGTGAAAATTTTCGAAGCTGTCATCTAAATTGGAATTGGTGAGCTGGTTTCAAATTTCTGTTTAGATTGGCTGGAGAGATGGAAAACTTTGAATTCAAATCTCTTCTGCTTTGTAGTTTTAGTCACTGATCAAAAAGGTTTCCCTATAAAACCCTGACGACAAATCCGGAGGTGGATATCCTGAGGCAGTTTGGCACTGTCTTCAATCTCGTTTTGGCCACTTCTGCCACGATACTGTTGCAAATTAGTTTTACTTTGCTCTTTCCTTGGAAAACATCGCTGGCGGGAAAAGGGAAGATGCAGCATTATCATAACAACATTAACAACTTGGCAGTCGTGAAAAATAAAAAAAAATATATATTACATCTATTATAAACCTTGAAAGAAACCATTCACATTTATATCATGAATAAATTCTCTCTTTCTTTTACACTATAAATACATATACAGGGACATTTCATAAACGAATACCTAGAAAAGTTTAATCAGACTTTTCTTTATCATTTCCTTTACTTTAAAAGCAGGAAGTTTTTTTTGGGGTTTTTTACCACTCAAATCGAAATTTTGAACCGATGGAATTAAGAAAATACAAGCAAAAAAAAAAAAAACAGAAGAAAAAAAAGAGAAGAAAAAAGCGAAACGACTACAAAGTAACGATATGAATAAAGAAGCTTATCGGTGATAATGTGTCATTTAAAATATATATTTGAAATGGGTTGGTATATTTATTCAATTTTAGTACTTGTCCTTCATCCTATTTTTGTTGATTTCACGCCTATGCTGTGATCTTTTTTTTCAATATTTTACTACACAATTATTCGCCATGGATGGAAGATAAAAATATACTTATCCTCTTTTTTTGTAACATTTTCAAAAATGAACGAGACCTTACTAATTTGCCAACGGAAATTCTCTCTTAAGCGTTTGATTTAATCAAATAGTTTTATCGTTATCGTCTGTTTTTAAGCGCCATATTTTTGGAATACCTCCAAAAGTAGAACTATTTTTTAATTGTTAGAATTTATAGGGTACAGCGTTGATTATTATCAAAGTTGAATGTTTTTCACACCAGAGTTAGATGGTAGTCTATCACTGAAGTCTGAGTGATAGCAAATCTTTTTAGGTCTCTTAGTCTCTTCTGAGTATTCTGACTAAATCAGTGGTTTTCAAACTTTTTTTGCCACCACCCGCTTTACCGCCGGACCAAAATGCCAGCGCCCCCTTCCAACGAACGCCAGAACGACGGTAATGTTAAATGTCATAAGAATTGGTTGATTCTTCAATCACAAACAGTTTGAAGAGTATAAAAAACAGAGCTTAAGGCAACCTGAAAGAGAAATTAAGAAGGGGAGAAGAAATGAGAAATAAAAGCAACAGAGTTAAAAAGGGGCAGAAAGTTTAATGGCGCAGCGAGAAAACGGGAAGTAAACGAAGGGGAAAGCGGTGACCAGGGGAAAATTGTCCCTTACGAAGAGAGTTGTGGGGACGTTTAATTAGATCGCCCCGTTTTTCCGACCTTTCTACCAACACCAACTGTTATATACTCACATAATAAATATGCTTATATACACATATACATGTTCATGCAGTATCACAACGACACCATAAATAATTAAACAGACGCACAATGATAAAGTCGCAGGACTAAACGACGCACACAGAAAGACGCAGGAAGACTTCTTTATAAAATATTTTACCTCACATCTTTATTTGTAAGTTTCGAAAGGGTTGTTCCAAGTTTGCGTGTGAGAGAGAGCTGGAGACCGAACATTACTGAAATAATTTGACCCCAAAGTTATGGCCGTCAGCGTTGTGTCTTTCTCGTTCTTCATGGCTGCTCAACCGGACCCTGGAGTAAACTCTTCTGTGTGGTGGCTTTCCCTACTACAACGCGTCTACATCCGTCTCCCACTGTACTGCTTGCCCTCCTTCTCGCCTATCTCCCACTGTCCTCAATTCGTCGGCCTTATATTACCTTCAAACTCCCACGCAGTAATATAGACACGCCTCAACGCCTGCGCAACCTCTTCCGATTTCCAGCGACCGGGATGTGTCACTTCCTTCCGGTGCACCACCTTGAATGGCATTTTTGGCCGGGTCAAAAGGTCAAAACATAACACAACGTCACATTTTACAGTAATTGCTCCAACGCCCCCTTCACAATTTCAACGCCACCATCCGACTGTTTACTTGCCAGTGCCCTCCAGAAAGTTAATATCCCCCCCGGGGGGTGGTACCGCCCACTTTGAAAACCTCTGGTCTAGATGGTCTCGATTCTATCGCTGTTATTCAATTCTTCTAGTCTTTTTTCAAAACCTTTAGGAACTGTTCCATGCGAACTATTTCTGTTAATATTGCTATCACACTCATATTTCACATGTTTTTAAGCAAGGTCCAAGTATTTTCTTTATTAATTTCTAACACTATTTTCAGCGGATTACCTTCCCTAAACAGTTGGTCTAAGCCTTGTACTCCTTTTGTGCCAGTTTTCTGCATTCACTAATAACATTAACCATTTCATCTTTTTCTCCACAAAACCTACACATGCAATTCTTTTTTTGTGTAAACAATTTTTGCTTTTATATAATTGGTCAATATAACATTTGAGCTGCTCTTACTTTAGATTCGCTTTCGCATAAGATGTTTTATTTTCTTAACACTGTCCAGGTCTTCATGTGGGTAATCAAACAAGTATCTTGCTTGAAGTATCCACACAATTGTTTTTCTTCTGGTTTCAATTTTCTAGTTAATTTACTTTTTTTTAGTCATGAGCTTTATACACCTTTATTAACGGGAGCTTTGACTTAGGAATTCTTCCGATTGATGTGTTTATGATTAGTATTACCGACAACTTTATATTTTACGACTGTTTTTTTTTTTTTACTCTCAGGCTTTGTTTAATGTTTTTCATTTCACTTTATTTCAACTCAATGATCTGCTGGACGGTAAACCCTCTAAGATATAATCGGTTCTTCTTGTTTATCCCATATTTATCTTGTCTCTGGCCAAAATCGGTTGAGAAGTTTCTATCTTAAAGTTCCATGAGATTTGTTGGTTTTACTTTCTGGGACATCCCCGGCCTTTGCTGGGCTGTCTGTTATTCCTGCTGGATAGGGTATCGAAATCAATGGCAGATTCGAGGCCGAAAGGCCCCCACTTCGGGTGGGCCACCTTCGGGTGGGCGAGCTGCAATATTGATACCTTTGTCCCCTATGTATAGAACTAGACTTTGCTGTCTAGTTCAAGCTATAACCCAGCATCTGTGCCCGGACCCAGATTTGGGTTCGTGAAACTGCTTGACTCATTAGACCCACATTACACTTAGTGGGTAAACGAGCAGCATTGAGACCAGCAGGGTTCGAGTCTCGGCTCCTTTTCGACCTTCCCTCTCCTTTATCCCCACTTTAATCGGCCTACGGGCTTTTCACCTTATGTCAAGTCCTTTTTGGTGGGTGGCAGAGACAAATAACTTATTTTCTAGGACTGTTTCTGATTTGTGCATATACATAATGATTTTTACTCCTTGCGTGTTTTTCACACAAGCGTTTGCTGATTATCTTTCACAGGAGTATAAGGGATAAAAGATCTCTTCAGGTGTCTTTGAGGGTTTTGAGTATTTTAGCTGAACTTAACAATGCTGTGATCTAGATGGTTTCTACTCTTCCTCTGATCCCTATCTCCTCCAGTTTTTTACCGAAAGTTTGGGGCTCTTCTAAATGCACCAACTACAATTGGTATCACCTTCATCGACTTTTTTAATTCTCTGACTCGATTCAAGTATTAGTTTTTATTTCGCTTTCTTTTTATTTTACTCTGTAATCTACCAATACGGAAAAATCTACTTGGTGGCAAGTCTTTTTTTTTTTCTTGTTAATTAACGCTTGGTGCGGTTTTCTTGCCGGGATTAAGTGACCCGTTTTTATCGAAAAAAAAAAACAGTAATTTATTTTTGCGTCTCCTTTTTTTAGAACGGATCTTGGTTTAGGCATTTAAAATTTGTATGAGCAAATTTTTATCTCTTGTACAATTTCCAGTTTATCATCTGTTCTCCCCGTCGTGCCAAGTCTTGTATTGCTTTTATGCTAATTTATTGCTTTTGCTTATTGTAGCATCTTTGTCTCTTTATAACATACACTTAACATTCTCTAGCGTATTATAAATTTTGTTTGAACATAATTTCTCCTTTGCTGTCTTCATCTTTATTGTTATATTCATAACATTTCGGCATATATATCCTCCAGCCTTCTTCAGTTGGCTGAATTTCTGAGACGAGGTTTGATGACTTTTCAATCAGAGTTTTGGGACTATTGTCTTCATCTTTATTATTATATTCACAACGTTTCGGCTAATATGTCCTCCGTCTTTCTTCAGGCTTATCTTGTTCAGCTGGAAACATAGCGTAACGGTTACAGTCGTTGGTTCCCTAATCTTCTAAGTGACAATAATCTGGAGGTTGCAGGACCAATCCTGACTGCAGATGAGTAACAATACATGGATACTTAACTCTTGTAACCAGTTATGGTTAACGGAATCAGAGCAGGTGACCCCTATCGATTAAATAAAGGAACGTGGTTCGATGTTCCGTTTAGTCTTCCGAGTTCAACAAGAAACACCCTAAGAAGGCCGAAGGTGAAGACAATCGTCCAAAAATAATTGCTCCTAATTGCTCTTGTTTTACTGATATTGAGAGAGATTCATTTTATCTCCTGAGGTCACTCCTTAGTCATGTCCCCATCTCGTGTGCAAAATCACCAGTTTATCGCTAAAAGTATTTATACAGTTTTTTTTCCCCAATTTTATTTTCTAGTTTTTGTTGTGTTTCTGTTTGTTCTTGTGCAACGATTGCTATTACTGGCATCCGTAATTCGTCCTTTGATTTTTTTTTATGGATTACTTGATCCTTGTATTGATGAATCTATGCAATCGTCATTGCAAGTGAGTACTCTTTCTACCTCATTTTTTTAGACAAAGATAATCATGTTGCACTATCTCTTGGGTGGAAGGCCTGGTTCATAATCGTTAATTTCCTTGTCTTTTGGTTCCTTTGTCTGATATTCTCACTAGTTCATCTTAAGAATGGTCCAGAATATCTTACATGAGAGACACTTCATGTATTTATTCCTTCGATGAGATTTCTACAGCAGATTGTATTTTCTGGAAATTTTCTTATACTCCTGAAATACTCTTTTCTTATTCTTTTAATTTTATCTCTATTCAATGCTGTTCGCTTCAACTATTACCACTTGTAATTTTCCTTCTCTCCGAATGATCCTGTACTATCTTGATTGAGTAGTCCTATTCCTTCAATTGCTTTTTCTTAGCTCGATTTTTTATGGGCTTGGTAAAACTTTTAGTGTCAATTAACATTCCTATTCCCTGGTTGTATAGTCTTATTGTTTTTTAGTGTCTTCAGTTCTTTTTGACTTTTACAAATTATTATAATAATTATTTTACTCTTTAGAGAGTTTTTCACACCTGCATTTTCTGATGTTTACTCAGTGGATTTTTAGTATTCTGACCGACGTTAATAATGCTGTAATTTATATGGTCTCCACTTGTCCTCTTATTTTCAAGTCGTCCAGTGCTTGTACAAATCTTGAGATGACTGTACTGAGCGCACCAATTACAGTGTGTATCACCATCCCATTCATGTTCCATAGATTTTTTTCTTTTTTTTTCGTTCTCGAACAATGTCTAGGTACTTATCTCTCTTTAAGCTTTCATCAGTTTTACCCGCTGATCAGCTGGAACAGCAAAGTCAACTGTTCAGTAGGTTCTCTGATTTTTGTTGGCTATTACTAGGTCTGGTCGTCTGACCAAAATTAGGAGATCGGTACGAATTTATGTAGTGTTCCAGTCGTTGTATAGATACATCGATGGCACCTTGAATACTCTGTGTGTCCTCTTCCTCCTTTTTTCTGGACAAGTTATATCTATCTATGTCATCTATGGGATGTAAGGCTTTATGTATCTTCATTAGTTTTCTTGTTCTCTGATCTATTTAAGTTATTCCCTTGTCCACTTCAAGTATCTTACGTGGGTGATAGCCCAGATATTCAACCCTGCTGATGAGATTCCTGTTACATAGTTTGGTATCAAGTTGTTTCCACGTTCTCGAGATATATACTTTTAAAGATTTATTATTTTATCTCTATTTGCACGATTGTTTCCGTTTGCAATATTCTCAAGTATTTGTAGGTTTCCTTTTCTCCGATATTCTGATTTTTCTTGGTTTGTTAGTTCTATTCCTTCCGTCGTGTGTTGTTTCCTGCTTCTCATTATTAGCATATCACATTTTTGTATTCCTAATTTCTTCCCACTGTTCCGACTGTATATGGCCACAGTTTGTATTGGGGTGTCCAGTTCATTTTTTTTTTGGACAATTTGATGTCATCCATAAATATTAAGTTATTGAACCTTCCGTGCGATTTACTAAGTTTATATCCGCCTGTATGTTTCTTATGTATGTGATTAGATTGATTGGCAACATCGCTATCACAAATAGTAATGGTGGTAGCCCATTTCCCAAGGATATATCTGTCTAGATATTCACCCCCGCAAAGCCTCTCCTCCTGGTATCAATTCCACTCATCAGTTTTCCCTGGTTTTCTCGATTAACTTTATAACTTCGTCGGATATCTTTTACATTTTCAGAGTCTCTTATACAGCTTTGTGGAACCATATAGTATGCCTTTTTGTAGTAAATCCATGCCATACCTAGATTTTTGCGTCTCACATTGCTTTCCTTGAGGATATCTTGATCAATATATTGTAGCTTTCCTGTACTTCGGATTTTCTGGTGGCAACATTTATTTTCTTGGATGAACAATCTGTGGTTTATAATTGAGTTGAACATTTCCTCCCTAATTTGTGCCGTTAGTAATTTCTACATCATAGGAAGACACGTTATGGGTCTATAGTTGCTTTGGGTTTCTCTCAGGATCAGGATAGTCTTTCCGTTGGTCATCCATTCAGGTATATCTGCTTCTTTTAAGCATCTATTCATTTCGATATCCAGTCTCTCATGGATGGAAGGAAATTTGGTAAAACACAATCTATGTATGCGATAATTGACAGGAGTTTTTGAATTTAGTATTTTTTGACCGATGCTCTTAGATGTATTTTTGCCACCGGGGTCTTCTCCCGCTCCTTGCACCTTTTTTTCATGTTACTTATCCAATCGGCTTTTCTATTAAGATCTCTGTTCTGATATTTTGCACAAAATTGTTTCGTTTCCTTTGCATTCGGTATGTATTCGCGTATTTTTGCCTTAGGAACCGGAAGAATTTTCTTTAGTTGCTTTGAAATATCCGCTTTTATCTGTACTGTCCGATTCTATGTTTAGTTTTCCCTCTTTCGCCAATATCTTCTGATTTATCTCTTCGAGTTGTATCGTTTGTTCTAATTGTGTTGCATTGCTTTTTTCGTCCAAACATATTGTAGGGTTTTTTCCTCTTTTGTATTATTCTTGCTTATTCTTTCAAATTTCTTATGTGTGTTTCCAGTCTAATTCTCCATCCAGGTTTTGAATTTCTGCTTGTGTTCTTTTGCGGAACTCCGATTTATTCACACACTAATTTTGCTCTTGCATTGTTTTTTTTTAATTCCTTGATGTTGTTCATTGAGATATGTGTTTATAATTCGTTTCTTTTCTTAGTTTTTTCATTGACTGTTTTCTGGTGTTGATTGCTGAGAGATGGTGATATAGTGTTCCTTTCAGACATAATTGTCTTCAAAATCTCTTCTTTCCTTTTTCTTTTTGTGTAAGTGTATTTCCGTTGAGTTTCCGTGTGTGGAGTTTTCATTACTATTTCTCTGTTTTTCGCTTTGGTTTGAAGGTAATTTTCTTTTTGTATCTAGCGTCTCGTTTGTTGAATTAGGGTCTAGTTGACATGTTCCCAGATTCACTTGTTGGTACATTACTAGGTCAGAAATCCAACTTTGTTTTTTTCATTCTATCTTGGTCAGCATTTCTTTAACTTCTTGTCATAAATCTAACAAATTCTTCCCATATTATATAATTCTTTTTCTATATCCCTTTTCCGTAGGATTGCTTCTAAAATAACTCTGATCAGCAAGTTTGTCGTCTTCTCTCGTCCATTTTATGCGTTGAAGTTTCTGATTCGAGAGCTTGTTTAGATCGTCATTTCTGTACCCGGAAAAAGAACATCCAACATTCGCAAGATGCCAAGTATGTCCTCAATGTTGACTTTCAAGGGAGCAACTGCCAATAAAAACGCCCAGACCTTTTGTCAGGGTCTCACTTTCAGTTATGTTTCCATTTGTCAGATTTTTCATGGTTAGTATATTGTGACTATATCAGACCCTGATATTTTTCACATCAGCTTTAGCTGGAGTTCTATCATAGTGTCCCGAATGAAACCGAGAGTCTTCAGGTCTCGAGCAAAATTATGGATATTTTGTCTGATTTCAAAAATGCTGTAGTACAAACGGTCTTGAATCTCCTTTGTTTTTCTATTGTTTCAATCCCCTTTCCAAGCTTCAGAGAACGTTTTAAAGGGCCACAATTACAATTACTATCACCATTACACTCATGATCCACAGATTTTTTGTGCTTCGGCAACACCCAATCTTACGTATTTGTCCCACCAGTTTTAATAGGAAATATGGTCGACATCAAGTCATCACAGGACTTTTGTCGGTATTGTAGATGATTTTAAGAGTATTTTAGTACGGAGGGTCTCGATTTCCCTCTGATCAACATTTTCTGTTAATCACTCTAACAACCACAACTGATATTACTGTCACTATCATGTTCCACAATATTTTACGCTGTCTAACAAGACGTAGAAATTTGTCCAGCATTCTATTTTCTAGTAGATCCACTCTATAATTCGCGGGAATGGCAAAACACACACGATGGCAAATTTACTTCCGATCAATTAATATTAAGTCTAATCTGAATTTGAGGCTCCTTTTATATCTAAGAGTCTCCTCGATGATTATTCGCCTCATTTTAGGAGAGTTTCTTGTTTTTGAATTTACAATTAATCATCACATTTAAACCTCAATCCCTTGCGCAATTCTCTGTGAAAAACCGAGTCGTACCCGCTCATGTATTTCCTTTCTGCATTCGCTTATTGTGTTATTAACTGTTTCATATCTATCTTTAAATAACCATTACTTGTTATTCCACCACGTATAATGGAATCTTAAATCTATTCTCTATGCATTCTTTTGTGCTGCTATTAAATGGTCTCCATGTGTTTTTACGCTCCTCTTCTTATCCCTATCCTGGTCATCTTAGGTTCGATTGCCTTACTTTATCATTTGAGGTATCAATATTGTTCTTTCTTCACTTTTTTGTTTACTCAATTTTTTGATTGTTGCTTTTCTGATTATCTTTCAGTTATTTCCGTTGTTATTGCTGCTACTTGCTGCAGTAATCAATCTTTCTTTGCTCCTGATTATATATTATTAATATCCTTCAAACACTACAGCCACACAATCCTTAATGATCACGAGTTCTTTTTCTTTTTCTTTTCTTGTCACGTAGATTCTATCTACGTTATCCCTCGGCTTTTAGGTTTTGCGCATCGTCATCGATTCCCTTGTCCTCTGATCCATTTGTCAGGGATTCTCCATGGTTTACTTTAAGAAGCATACGAATTATCTTACAAGGGAGACTGTGCAGGTAGTTAATGCTTTCATTAGATTTCTCCAGCAGAGTTCGCTTTCAAGACTTTTCATTTTCTTCCAAGGATTTCTTAATTTTTTTCTTTCATTTCCGTTTATTTGATACTATCTGCTTCTAATATTCATTAAGTTACTTTGTTTTGTCTTTTCTAATGTTATCTCTTTTTTTTATTACGTTGAAATTTGTTTAAATTCTATGAAAGTTTATTAAATGACTCGGATCCTCATAGTTGTAACATTTATAAATAAATTCAACGTTGTTATAAGAAAAAAGCAACAAACTTGAGATGAAGAAAAACTAGTTAAACATTAAAAGCATTTACAAGCACCGGGGGAGGCGCACTACTCAAGTTCAAATCCTCAAGGATAGACTTTGCATCTCACATTGGGCTAATACTTTTGATTGGCTTGGAGATGAATAGGCTTCGACCGGCTATTCTTGACTGAAATACACTGCATGAGTTGCAATCTCACGGCCAAAACAGTCTCCTGGACAATTGAGCCATATATAGCAATACAGGCTCCAACGAATATGTCATGAATTTAAAACAATTGATGAATCTTGTTTTCAGTTTGTGGATGTGAATGTTTTAAAACATTGTTCCTGTGCATGTTCTTCGTATACTGTTTAAACATTATATATTTATGAGGAAATTCGTCGTGAATGAGAAAAATGATATCCCAATGCAAAAGTAAGTAAATAAATCGTAGGTTTTATAATATTGCCTTTATAAGCTATCATATAAAAACAGAATGACTGTTTATTTAACACAAGCAATAACACTACCTAACTTCTTGATATTTTTTCTTTATTTGCTTCAAATTCCTTATTCTTTTCTCGTTGATTGTGAAAATAAATCATTTACAATGATTCTGTTTATTCTGTGCTCATCAAAGCATTTTCTCATTATTAACAACAAAAATGAATTTTTTGTTTTAAATTTTTGGTAAACGTAAAAAATATATGTTTTCGAGATTTTTGAGCTTAATGAGATGAAGCCAGAAAGTTTCAATCTTAGCTATTGCATACTGTATCATACTCTTTCATCTCCATGTCAATACGTTAAAAAGGAAGTAATTATAGTAGAAATTGTATTTAAATATATTATGAAAATTACTTCAGGGTTTACAGTTTTACATTACTATCAAGCAAAAGAAATGAATAAACATTCACTTGAATCATAGAATAAAGATTATGATTGAATATCGAATCATATAGATTTAATGAACGTTAAAAATAGAGATCAACCTTTTTCTTAGTAAACTACCAACTCAGCCTGATCCACTAATCCTCAAAGACATTGTCAGAAATGGATTTACCTACCATGCTGGTGTTAGGCCAAGAGGACCCACAAACCACGGTAGGTCAGAATTTAAACTCCAATTTTCTCGTCCATATGATTTACTAGAACGCACGCATACACCTACTTGTGTATGAGTCTATAAATATATACACGTATGTTTGTGTGAGCGTGTATGTGTGTATGTGTAACTAAAAGGAACTAGGTTTACGTACCAAAGCAAAGTGTTTGAAGAAATAACAAATAATCGGGATTTTTATTATAGGAAAATGATCAAAAGAAACTTGTTCTTATACAGCTGAGCTGATCTGGATGAACGATGATACCGCCAGTATTTGGTAGCCTTTTAACGGTCCTCGAAAAGCCTGGAAAAGAAACATGGGAAACTGAAGATCAGAGAAATAAAAAGGGACTACCCAGAACACATCACGGTTAAAATATGCTAGAGCACTTAAAAGAGTCCTAAAAATCTGATAAGACTTTCTGGCATCAAATATCAGTGAAAAACAATCAGTTAAAACACTCAGATTAGTCAGGCTGAATCCGTGAAACATTGTTTTCTGTTGACGTAAAATGTAAAAGGGTTGGCTAAAAAAATTCGTCAGACAAGCTCTCATTTCCTAAGCTGTAATCGTAGCTTTGTGTGGAATTTCCGTGGGATTGTGGTTTACATGCTAGTCTGTGACGTTTTAGTACGCAAGTTTGAATGTCAGTCTCACAATTACGTTCATTTTCAGACTAACATCCTTTCTAAAGGTATCAACACCCTTATGCCTCAAGATATGGGTTTATCAATACCACTTCTCTCATTCTACAAGGAATTTTTGTCATTGAAATAATCTACAAAAGTTGATATGCCATTAAACACAGAATAAAAAGTACCTAAGTGGGGCCAGCCCTATTTTTTGAAAAAAAACTGATGTTGTGAAATAATCATGTTGCTCTTCATACAATGACCACTCATCTAGTAATCAATGTGCATATACACAGAGACGGAATTCTTGACTTGTAATGAGACGATGCTATTAAACCAAAGGCGTGTATTCTTTAACAACATAAGAGGAGCATACGATAAGTTTCCAGACTTTTTTTTTGCATGGGCACTTTTATTGATAGTACACACATGAAACTCTAGTCCCCTTCGAAGTAATCTCCTCCGGCTGCAATGCACTTGTTGTACCATTCCAACAACTTCTGATAGGCCCCATGGAAGTCCTCTTGTGTGAACGTTTCAATGACCTTCGTCAGAGCCTCTTTCATCTCCTCAATTGTTTCATAACGACAGCCTGTGAGCTTAGGGAATAACCAAAAGCAAGGTCTGTACAATAGGTTGAGGAACTGTCCTGATGCCCATCTTGGTCAAATAGTCTGCGACAAGGATGGAGTTGAGAACTGGTGTATTGTCCTGGTGGAAATGCCACGGACCCGATTTGAAGAGTGTTGACCTCTTCCGACGGAATCACTTCTTGAACTCACTTAAAACCTCAACATAGTAACCCTAACCCTTTGGCCAATCAACTGTGGTGTATTGACTTTCTTACTTCTCCCACATCTCTCATCATCCTTCACAGACTCCCAGCCTTCCTTGAATCTCTTATGCCACTAAAAACCCGATGCTCGATCCATGCAAGATGCTCCAAAAGCAGTCTGAAGCATTCCGTACGTTTCTGTGACATTCTTTCCAATTTTAAAACAGAATTTTTTTGCATATCGTTCTTCTAAAGTGTCAGATTGGATTTTTGAAATTCACCAGCTGTGACAATCAGGCTTTAGTAGGGTGTATTCCAATTGCTGCTGTAGTTGTTCATTTTAACCTGAAATAATAAAAATTAGTCATCTCATAAGATGTATAACAATAAGATACTGAATTTTCAAGAGTCTACGACAATTTCAAATGCCCATACGAAAAAAGTCTGTAAACTTATCGTACTCACCTCCTAATCTCTTTACAAGTCAAGAATTCTATCTCTGTGTAGATTCGGACACCATTATCAATGGAAGAATGCAAGCCTCTGGGATATTTGTCTCTGCCACCCACCAGACAGGATCTGACTCAAGATCAATGATCCGAATGTCGATTATTGTGGGGGTTTCAGGAGGGGGAATGTCGGGCACAAGCTGAGGCACGAGTCTTGCCAGACTATTCTGGTCATCGGCCGATTTAGTCCTGTGTGGCCCTGATGAGCCTAGCTGGACATGGACCCAAACATTGGTCCAGGCACGGAAGCCTGATCATAGCTTAAATTGAACAGCGAGGTCCAGTGTTATACAAAGGTGTCAAAGGTGTCAATAATGCAGCGCGCCCACCTGAAAGTGGTCCGGCCAAAGCTGGGTGCCTTTTGGTCTCAAGTCTGCCACTGAGCATTGACCGTCCGGCACGGATGTTAGAGAGTCCGCTGAAAAGCCTCAGCGTGAAGCACAGTGGCTGATCAAATCTGTCAATATTGTTATTAGAAGCGCTAATTATCTTTTCTTTGCTCTTTTTATGAAACCTTAGTGTCTTTTAATTTAGGTGTCTACGTGGTACTTAATGCTGGTGAGTATTCGTGTTCTTTCTTTTCTTGATACACATAGTCTCACTATGTCATTTTTCGAATGTAAAGCCTTGTGTATAGTTATCAATTTTCATGTCTGTTGGTCCCTTTTTCTGGGTTCCTTCTTTCTTCACTTTAGGAGTAGACCAGAATACCTTACAAGAGGAACGACTTGGTGTTTATCCCTTTGATAAAATTTCAGTTGTAGAGCAAAGTTTTGAGAAGTTTTCTTATTCGTCTGGTGTACTCATTTCTTACTTTTTTTTTATTCCTTCTGTCTTTTCCCGGTTTTTATAACCAACATAACCCATTTTTCTATGCCACATTTCATTCCTATAACCTGGCTCTGTATTTTTATTGTTTTTAATGAAAGTATTCTGTTCTGTTTCAGTTTTTATAAATATCTTGATGTCGTCTACATAACTAATCTTAGTTTTTGGTTTGTAAATATACAGGCCTCTGCACATTCGAAATATATAACTGAGTGGCATCATTGTCATTACAATTAGTAATAGCGAGTGAGAGTCTCTTTGAAAGATACCCGTCTGGATTTTTTCTTTGGGTAATTTTTTCTTCTTGCTGTTGATTCCATTTTAAAGATTTTCATGACTTCCGTGATGAACTTTATAACATTGTCTGATATTGCTTTTTAGATTTTCAGACACTCTGTTATTTACTTTGCGGGATCATGTCATTGGCCTTTTTACTATCAATCCCTGCCATGGATATATTTTGCTTCCTTTTTTTAGTTTCTTTAAAGATGAGCTGATCTATGTATATTAGATCACTTGTTCTTTTTTTATTGCAGCATCCTTTCTATTCTTCCTGAAATAGTCCGCAACATTCAAGCAAATCTTACATCTTTTGTTTAATGTTTGTGGTCAGTAGTTTCTGGGTATTGTTCCTTTTTGAGGGTCTTTCTGAACAAGGGTGGTTATCCATTAATGTCGTCAAAGAATTTACACAGTTGCAGAGACAGTATATTATGGATGGATCTTATACTTAAAACCAGAATCCATGTCGGACATCATGGTTTGGCGTTTTCCAATTCGGTTCTTTCTTGAGTGTTGATCTGAGTGATTCCAGCTTTATGTTTATCTCAGTTAATTTTTCAAGTTCTTCTAATTTTATTTTATGTTATTTATCTATTCGGCTTTTCTGTTATGCTCTTTCTGTTCCGATATTTTACTCTATAATTACATTGTTTCTATTACACCCGGTTGTTTATTTGCATTCTCCAACTACTTGTTGGTAGGATTTTCTTTCGTTATTTTGGAATGTTCTATTTTACCTGTATTGCTTGAGCCCGTCCCAGTATCTTTTGAGTGTCCCTTCTTTCGCCAATATCTTTTGATCAATATCTCCAGGTTGTGTTATCAGATTTGTCTGGTGTTTTCTTTTTATCATTTCATCCTAACATATCCTTGCTTATTTTTCCTTCTTTACCACTTTCGCTAGTTGCCGCGGTTTATTTACTTGTCTTTCTAGTCTAATATCCAATACAGGTTTTTGGTTACCTTTTGAAACACCGATTTTAACACAGACTAGTTTCACTCTTACATAAATTGGTTCGTTTAGTCCAGTAATGGCGCTTGTTGGGATACGTGTTTTGTTTTGTTTTTACCTTGACATTTTTCCAGTCTTAGACTTGAGGGATGGTAATTTATTCTTCTTTACAGCATTGATTTTCTTTATTGATTGTAAATTTATTTTGTATTTCTGTGTTGACGTTTATTTTGTGGTCTTGGGGTCCGTGGTGCTTCGGTTTTCAGTGTTTTGAGTTACAATTATCGTAAATGGAACTTGCTTTATACTATTTTTCATTTCAATTTGGTTAAGCCACTTTTCTTTATATTCTTCCTGGCATTCATGCCAACGTATCTATATAATCGGAAGGTAAGAAAACCAATATTTCCATAAAATCATTTTTGCTGAATCAGTCGTGTTAAATTTAGCTTATTTTGTCCAAATTTCTTTCATTATTTTTCTCTACCGACTTTGTGCAGGATTGCTCAGAAATTAACAGCAAAATACATTTTAGTTGTGTTCTCTAGATCATTTTTCTTGTTGGTATTTCATAGTTGAGCTGTTACTTTGGCCGTTATTCGTATACCTGAAATTTTAACAGCCAAATTTGGAGTATACGAACTGGACCCCCGTAATAGCAATCAGGGAATGCCTGTTGATCATGACACTCATCTCTGTAATCTGAGTTGGACGCTGATTTGGATTTAGATTCGAAATTTTTCATGGGTGGTATGTTATGGCTATACCAGACCCAAGAGTTGATTATTATCTGTATTCCTGTCACGGATATGGCCTGTTGTTCTTCAGAGGAAGAAATTATTATTATTATTATTATTATTATTATTATTATTATTATTATTAAGCAGATTTCTCTACAATGAAAATATCCATTTACTGAATTATACCTTGAATGAATGTGATATTGTGAAAAAAGCTCAAACGATAAAAGAGGTTATAACAATTGCAGATTATGCCTGTAAGAAAAGTTATTTATTCTGGAATATCCCGAAAATAATAAATTGTTGAAAAAAGTATAAACTGATTTCTAAGTTTTGATGTATAAACACATTTTTTTTCTTTTTCCTCTACTACGTGATTAATTTCTAATTTATTTTTCTCAATTTTGATTTCTTTTCAAAAATCTTTAATACGTATTTTAGTGTCAAATTCTTCACCCAACAAATACGGTTGATTTACAGGTTTTTCTCATAGTTCCGTCTGACGATTGTATGGCTCACATGAAACTTTAAATAAATAACTTTAAGAGTGTATAATTTTGATATTTTTAGTTTTAGAGCTGCTCAGCAAAAGTAGTATTGAGTATTTTCAATATACATTTCTTATTTGTATTTTATTTTTTGTTAGTCTGTGTGTGTGTGTGTGTGATCCTGTTAAACAATATATATATATATATATATATATATATAAAGGCGTGTGCGGGTGTGTGGAAATATGTGTGAGAAAGACGATTAGAGCAATTAATTCACTGTTATCTCTGTTATTTGAGGTCCATGTATAGATATGTATAATTTTCAGAGGTGAATGACCCTGATAAAAGGCGATTTGAACATTTCATGTGAGAGGCGTTGCCAGATCATTTGCCAAAGTATAAAAAGAAAGAAAGTGTTCAAGGGTAGTGAAGGTAATTGGTGAAACAATATATATATATATATATATATATATATATAGTCCTTAATTGACATTTAGGAACAATCAACCAGCTTTTTAGGTCAATTTAAGCCTTGAACAAAAAGATACTTATTTTAACGATCTTTTTGTTTTTGATATATATATATATATATATATATATATTAATTTTCATATATCTCATAAATTTTAATTTTTACATACTAATTAAGTATTTAACCGCAAGCCGAGTTACACACACACACACACACACACACACACACATATATATATATATATATATATATATATACTGAGTATGTTTGGAATTTTTCGATTATATGACGATATCACAACATACCACTTTCAAACATGTCTTTTGAAATTTTCGGATTGATATATTGTTCAACGTGGAAAATTG
The DNA here is from genome assembly GCA_963585895.1 of Sepioteuthis lessoniana. Taxonomy (NCBI): domain Eukaryota; kingdom Metazoa; phylum Mollusca; class Cephalopoda; order Myopsida; family Loliginidae; genus Sepioteuthis; species Sepioteuthis lessoniana. The sequence goes on from OY757910.1 coordinate 7,191,063, forward strand.
AACGTCGGTCTTCCTCGACTACAGGACTGCTACTAATACGGGAAATTCTGGTATATTCGGACTCTAACATTTTTCGGCAAAACAGAGAAATTTTATCATTTTGATTAATGAAAAATATGAGTATTTTCTAGTTTTAAATTTTTGACACATGTGGATTAGGAATCGTAACAAAGCAACTACTTACATCTACCTGGATATCGCAAAAATACTAGAATTTAAGAATGCAAGATATCATGAGGGTGAAAATATGTTTTATAAGTCTATTTTTTCTTTCATTAGAACATAAAGAAAGCCTTCAGAGAAAAAAACAACACTACACGTATTGCCAAAATCTCTCGTTCATCATTATCTCAAGCAGAGACAGCTTTTTACTTACATATATATTTATATATCGGTATGATGCTAAGTCTAACGTAAAGTTGGGTGGGTATTGATCCAACGTGTCCAGCCACAGTGAAGAGTTGTGATACAACCAATCAGTCAGTCTGTGGATGACAATATATACACTCCCCCACGGGGGTTGAGCACTCAAGCAGAAGAATTTACGGCTGCCACTCGCATAATGCAAATCTATTCAAACAAATTGAGCACTCTGGTATCCGGTAACGTATAAATGTAAACAAGAGAAAGCTACTACTTAATGCCTTATTATTCCCCAGCTGACATGGTTCGCTTGTAGACTGAGTGGTATGATACAAAGTCTTACGTAAAGTTAGGCTGGTTTCGATCCTAGCCTCAAGCATCCTACGTGTCAAGCCATATTGAAGAGTTGGAATACAAGGAAATAGACAATCTGAAGATGAATATATATATATATATATATATATATATATATATATATATATATATATATATATATATATATATATATATAAGTGTAATTTCTGGGGTTGTCGTAATTTCGGTGGCATTTCTTACGTCACCCTTGTTCGTTTGTTCGTTCGTTTTCTGTTGCCTTTTCCGTCTGCCGTTACAGCAGGCACAAAATTGAAAGAAATACATTTAATCTGACTGAATAATTTATGAAAATCTATTCATCATCTTCAAAATCTGTAACGACTGCCTAAACAAGATACACGACTATGGGAGAAATTGGAAATAAATGCCAGTCGAAAACTTGCCAACAACGAATAGCAGCATTTCAGCGTTAAATAAGTGAAACAAATCTAAAACAACAATCATAAAAATGATACCTTCCTGTCAAGGTTAAAAATAGAGGTAACATCATTATTGTTCTTTCTATATCAATATGCAAAGTAGTAATAAAAGACTTATTAGCTCAGGTTTGCACTTCCTTATTTTATATCGAGACATAACAGAGAAGGATGATTTTTGCCATTATTGAAATGAAAGGTATTGAGAGAGTTCGAAATGAAAGGTATTGAGAGAGTTCGATTCCCTCGGGGGGATATTCAGAAGTAAGAATAAATTATTAAAAATTTCAACTTCAGTGGTTAAATAACCTGAAACCATATGACAGAACAAAATATAAATGTATACTATATATGAAAAAAATATGCATTCTGAAATACACCGAAAATTATAATCTGCCGAATAAAAACATATGAATTGATTTGCAAGTGTAGACATATTAACAAAAACTTCTGCGTCAGAAAATGTTATGAATATGATTGAAAATTATTTCTAACTGTTGACACACTCTGATTTGTTTAAGAAAATGTGAATCTTGAAAATAAACAAGGGTTTATGGAGACTCTAATTTTTAAGGGATGGGTCAAACTTGATATCGCCAAATTATGAGTATTTGCGAGTAGAAACCATCTTGGATAATAGGTGCTCAATCCTGTTAACTTTGAAACGATTACTTGCAGTTCGAAACTTAAAATATTCCTCTATAAAACTGTGGATTGAGAGTGTCGAGATATGAAATACATTGTCTACTTTTTATTTCATACAGTATTTTTATATCAGTTTTTCTGTATTCTATATAAATTAGTACATGCCTGAGATTTCGTATGATTGATAAATTCTTACATTTTTGTATTTTAGATAGAAATTTATTTTGAAACTATTCAGTGTTATTTTTAAAGATGAACTGCAATTTACTTCAGTTTTGACATGAAAGCCACGGAAAAGAATGGTTCCTCTGCTTTTGGCTTAAACCACAAATAAACTTATTCTGGAAATAATGCATACATCCGGCATTAATAATCGTTTTCCTAATCATGCAGAAGTCTTTTCTAGCATTAGAAATATATTTCTGTTATACATTATTCTGTCAGTAAAGCTCTAATTCTTGACCACTGAATTTTTCATTGAGTTCAATCAAAAGTGAAGAAGTATGACTTTAAAATGGCTTCTATGATGAAATAAAAGACAGATTTGTAACAATTTTGTCACAATTCCATAACACTTTTCGCCAAACTTGTTTTGTTAAATGAGTTTGTATTTGAAACAGTATGTATCAGATATTGATAAAATTATGAGATTTACTAATACAATATGATGGACTGATTAACGAAAATGAATTTAGTTAAACTCTTGATACATATACATACGACAGGATTCTATATCTGTGCACATACGCACATATACACACATCTATCTATCAATCTATCTATCTAGGAAGCCCATAGCGTAATGGTTACCATGCAGGTCTGTAAAAACGCAGTAGGTAAGTTTAAACTACGGTCGAACAAAAACATTTATTTCTGTTAAAAGCTATTGGAAAAGATGCCCCTGCTCTGGGTTAAATAGCTCCACTACTGATCTCCTACAAGAATGAAGTTGGTATTGGAGGTGCCCGTGGTGAAATGGTTATCGTCGTAGGAAATGGACACGGCGACACGAGTTCAAATCCTGGACGATACTGATTGCATTTCACATTATACTAATACCTTTGGGAAAGGTATGAATCCAATTATTCTCCATCCAGCTATGGGCCAATAATTGGGCAGACTGGGTTCTTCAGCCCTTGGTGAGGCAAATAGTCTAGGAGAAGGAAAACTCTGAATTCAAACCTGTTAAACTCCATTTAAAAATTGACCTTGTGTCATATCCTACCTGAGCGAATGGGTTGGTAAATATGGCATTAAATTACGCGTAAAGTTTGATATGTCACTATAAAAACACACACACACACACACACACATATATATATATATATATATATATATATATATATATATATATATACGCACACTCATGTACACACGCACATATATATGTATGTGTACAGTTTTTAAAATAGATATCAACAAAATAATATGAATGAAAGTTTAAATAGTCTGATTTTATACGACTTTTTAGGGAAAAAATTATGCTTTTCAAAATAAATTTTCAAACTTCAATTACATTATATAAATGTGAAATAGAATATTACCTACCGAAAGAGTATGTTTAAAACTTTCTATTTGTTTGTTTCATTTAACAATTCAAAAACCCTGATGAAGGTTTAATGCTTTAATTAAAGAACCAAAATGTTCAACGTTGGCAAATAATTCCAAGAAATCATTCTCTGAAAACCTTGTGTTTTTTCATATTTATAAATTTTCATATATATATATATATATATATATATATATATATACAATTGTTGACTTCGCTGTATGTGTAATTTCTCCATCAAAGGAACAAAGAAAAACTACCGCTGTCCATTATTTGATGTGATATTTACCTTTATGTTATTAAAACTCACAATACGTACCCGTATTAAATTGTGATTTACATAATGTAATTCGTGTTAAAATGCTTTTCGTATTCATGTCTAACCTTATTTCGAGAATTTAGCATTACAAACATTTATATCATGAAAGTACATCGACAGAGAAAAAATTGTCGCTAATGGATTCGTTCTAGCTTAATAAATCTAAATGCCTATTGAATATAAAATGATAAAATCACCTGTAAATTTATGTACGTGATTGTACATGATTGTTATAATTGAAGGAACATCAGTTAATTTGTTAATACTTATATATTATTAGAATAAATCAAAGCATAAGTTTTTGCATATATATATATATATATATATATGGGTTGATGTGTATTCTTGATACATTTATACATCAACACACACACACACACACACACACACGTATATAGATATGCGTGTGTGTGTGTGTGTGTGTGAGCCTCTGTGTGTGTGAGTCTCTGTGTGTTTTTATATTAGTGGGATTTATAAATTGAGATAAATTCCTTCAGCTCAGCGATTCTCACTGACCTTTTAAACTGAAAGACGAGATTCGAGTACACTGGAAATATTTAACCCATATTGTTTGACCTTACTCATTATGTACAAAGCCAGAACACCCAAACCTCTTCCATTATTATATGAAACAGAGAGCAGAATAACTAAGCTTCTTTTTGTAATAGATATATCAAGCTATAAAACATCTGCCGGTCAAAACAGATTCAGCTCTTTTACCTTCAGTTTAAATAGTCGTAAGAGTTGTAAGAAACAAGCATTGTGTAATATTAAAATAGGCGAATATAATTATATGCAATTTTGTTGAGGTTATTAATAAGATATATTCCTATATGAAGAATAGATGCACTTTATTTATTATACACACACACACACACACACACACACATATATATATATATATATATATATATATTGGGGTTAGATACAAAAAAAAACTTTAACTGAGTTTTTTCTTACCGTCGCTGGTTATATTTTATGGGTAAATTTGCTGTAATGAACATAAAACGAAAGGTCTTTCTACTCAAATATGCATTAAAATAACCCAGATATATGATATATCGAACTTCTAAAAAACGCCGCAAATAGAAGCGGTAGTTATATATATAAAAATTAGGTAAATTCATTCACCATTTCCAACCTGAAACCAAAACATTTATTAGGAATCTTGAAAGGATCTTAATAAAATTCCATAGACAAATGTGTCCTTATTATTTAATCAAACATGTCTAAATAGAAGACTGCTGCCTAAGTATGCATATATTTAAATGCATAATCCTACTCCTCCCTACGATACTGAAGAACAAAAGTCTTTGCCGTTGAAGATTGGAGTGTTGCAAAAAAACAACGTTATATATAAATGTAAATGTCCCTTAGGAGATCTAGTATCTCTGATAATAATAATATATATGTTGGTTTAACCTCAACTACCCTGTCGAGGAGACTTACAATGCACCTTTCTGACATAAGTTCAATAGCTCAGCATTTAAAAAAACATTCATGCCCAACAACACAACAACGAAAACTTCTCACCGACAACACAACAATACTCGAACATCAAAATAATAAACAAAAACTTCAGATTCTCGAAGCACTATATATTAGAAACCTGCAACCAGCACTAAATGGAATTAATTTTCAAACCAGTGCTAATGTACTTAAATGTCGTTAGCTACTGGCACTATTTACAGAATTACATTTAAAAGCAAACGCCATAATCTTCAACGGCAAAGACGTCCTTACACAGTAGTAATTTGCTAAAACAAAAGTTACATCACTTTTGTAATAGATTCTCCCCTGATGATGGCCCAAAGTCGGGCAGAAAGTACGAGGGATACATACAACTATGGACAATACATAGATCAATTCCCCCCGAATACGATAAAAGTAATACGGGAATTCGAACGGATCCAGAAGAAAATATGTAGGCATAAAATGTCTATTATGTTTAATGAAATTTGCATTCACGAAGAAATGCTGCCTATATATATATATATATATATATATATCTATCTATATATATATATTATAACAATGTTGGTTGTCACTAAATCACTTTGTGGGTTTGTGGGTAACCAAGTGCAATATCATACGGAGAGTGCTCAATATCTAGGAGAGAGCTGTTATATAATAATGATGAATAAATACATATTTCAGATTTCCCATTGGTATAATATGTAGAGAGTAATGGTAATGAGAGTGTACTTCACATTCCCAAACACAAAAATAGGAGCCTCACCATTGGATGTAGTTCAGCGTCATAACCAGGACACAAAATTGTTTCTAGTATTGTTGTAACATAGGATCAACGTGTTCTGCTTTAAAGGAAGAAGTCCGCAGAAAAAGAAATATTCAAACTCGAAGGTAAGGGAAGAAAATATAGCAGTCGTTTATTATTCACTTAGGGCTATGATCGTTGCAACTCGAAAAGTTCATTTTAGTTACGTTCCTCTTCTCCCTTCCTCTTCGTGGTGACGGTGGTGTGGGTAAGAGCTGTTTTTTGACACCCGCCTGACAGATAGGTCGTAGCAGACTGGGGTTGGACGGGTCGGTGTCTCAGAACCTTTAACGAACCCATTTTGACAACTGCCTTCAACTCTCTCAAAATCTCCTGACTTGTTTTCTTATATAGAGATTTTGGGGAACAAATCGAAGATCCCCGAATGTTCGATGTCACCAGTGAAACTGTCATGAAACACGTGATAATTCAACTGTGATTAAATTAAAATCACATCTAACTTTGCCGGTCATTCTGCCCGCACGCGCTAGTCTCGTGACACCTTCACTGATTGACGACAGCGCCCGTCCGTAATATTACATTATGTGCCCCACCAAAAAAAAAAAAAAAAAAAAAGAAAAAAAATCTTTAGAAGAAGTTAATTATTTAGGAGGTACATATAGAAAACAACAATCGACAAAGGTGAGTTAGTTCAATAAATAAATATAAATTAATAGAAAGTTCCTCACTGACTTTGTCAAAGTATTGTTCGTGTTTATTTCTTCCTTTTTTTTTTCTTTTTTCTTCAGTTCTCTATCTCTTTTTTTTTTCTCTCCTTCCGCCTTACACCCTAACAGTTTCGACGCGGTTTCAATCATCTGCCTCGTCAGACACATTGTTCTCCAACTCTAATCATTCTTGTCAACATTGTTTATTCATTTGAGAACAGATAGTTTCAAATATTGCAATATAAAATAATTCGTTTAATTTAGTATCAAATGTTTGTTTGCACACAGTTAAATGATTCAACTTTCCAGACTTTTTTCGTATGTGCACTTTTATTGATAGTACACACATGAAACTCTAGTCCCCTTCGAAGTAATCTCATCCGGCTGCAATGCACTTGTTGTATCGTTCCAACTTCCGAAAGGCCTCATGGAAGTCCTCTTGTGTGAGCATGTCAATGACCTTCGTCACAGCCTCTTTCATCTCCTCAATTGTCTCAATACGCCAGCCTCTGAACTGAGAGAATAACCAAAAGTCACAGGAAGCAAGATCTTTGTTTCCAAGTTTAAAACAGAATTTTATTGCAAATCGTTCTTCTAAAGTGTCTTCACATCCAGATTGCATTTTTGAAATTCACCAGCTGTGACAATCAGGCTTTAGCAGCATGTATTCCAATTCCTGCTGTAGCTATTCATTTAAACCTGAAATCATAAAAATTGGTCAGTCATCTCATGAGATGTATAGCAATGACATAGTGAATGTTCAAGTGTCTACGACCATTTTAAATGTCTGTACAAAAAAAGTATGGAAGCGTATTGAATGTACCACGAATGTATAAACAAAATGTAATTGAAAAGTAACGGGATTGGTGTAACGATACTTTTCCGCTAGACTTCTATGCATTGCTGGAAGAATTTTTCTGGGATGCCCATCAGATCTATCGTTACGGTCCTCCACTCCTTTAAAATGATTTTTCCCTTGAGGGTGGGGAAAAGGAAAAAGTCAAACGGAGCAATGTGTATAGGCAGGTTGTCCCAGTACGGCGATATTCCTCTTACCTAAGAACAGCCGTATGCTGAGCACATATTTTTCTGTTACTTTACACACATATCCAAATGTTCAGAGATAATATTCCTAATACTCCTTTTTCATGTTAAACTGACTTTTTATCATTCAAATAGCCTACCGATGATCAGGACACACCACATATTTTACCGACACAATATTGATCTTATTCCTACTTGTTTAAGGCTTTCTGTTTCTGGAGCCATCTTTTACCTCCTCACGCTTTTGAGCCAAAAAGTCATGTGTGTAACATGATACTTGCTAAAACATTGCAAGTGCTTGTGATGGAGTTTACTCCAACAGGACAAAAAATTCCAGGTTTCTTCATTCCTCAGTCCTCATACCTGAACGACCAGAAAAAGAGACACTCTTAAATAAAGCACGTGAAAAAAAAAAAAATTGCAATCGTTGCAGAACGCTAAGATTTCATTCGCCAAAGATATCAAGTTATATGATAACATATTCTGCTAATCATCATCTCCCCCATAGTTTTCACAGAACACACAGTACAAATAATTTTTACAGAGAACTTTAACACACACACACACACACACACACACACACACACACACACACATATATATATATATATATATAGGTGTTCTTCAATCCAGTAAATCCGGAGTAGGGAACAATTCCGTCAGGAAAAATAAATTATTCAAATTTCGAATATTTGAATATTCCTGATTGATAGCTAAATGTAAGTAAATTCACATAGCAAATATCATTTTAAGAAAAAAGCAATATTCGGTCACATTAGGATCATGAATTTCTTTCCATCCTTTTAAGAGCATTGGTCTTAATCAAAGACTATAAAAGGATTTTTAACCAGACTTCATCAGATCCAATAGGAAAAGAATTACATTACAACCAGATAGGAAGGATAATCAAAGGCCGGAAAGAGAGGGAGGAACGAAATCTATTTTAATTATCATAGCCTTTACCCATGTAAGGCTTGTTCCGGTCCCTTCTCGTTTCAGATTAAGACAACAACAAAACCAATGAAATTAACAAAATAGCAATTTCAGTGATACATATCCACATTTAAACCATTTCTAACCAAAATTATCAATTTTAATTTTAGTATGTCATCACTTTTTTAAAAAGATACCAAAATCCCTGCAGTAAATAGAAAGATTTTTTTAATATTGTTAAAATATTTATAGTTAAATATTCACTTTGACTATCTATTCAAGATTACTACTATAGTTTGAATTTAGTTCTATGCCTACATCAAGCTATTAAATCACATCTCTGATTTAATAGGTTACCGGGTTCAGGATACTGCGTAATTTGTATCTTTTCTTCTAGACAGAAATTACATCTACCATCAAAGAAGCTCAGAGTATTTGACCTTTTTTATATACTCCATTGTATTTCTAGGGTTAAACCCTTATTTTTCAAATTCCAAAATGTTTGGATAAGGCTGTTTGATTTTGTAAGCGTTCATGAGAAGACGAAATAATGTGGTTATTAAACCTTAATTTCCGTCTCATTGATGAAATTCCTATATAAGTTTTTTTTTTTTTTTTAATGTTTTCTTTTGGGAAAATGATCCCTTGGTATACTATATTTTTTTAATTACATAAATCTTTCATAGGACAATTAGTGTTGATTTTACAATTGCAATCGTTTTCTTTACTTGTATTATTCCTGTTGTAATCATTATTATTATTATTATTATTATTATTATTATTATTATTATTTACTCCTTTAGAGTTTTTCACATCAGTGTTAACTGATGGTTTTTCACTGGAGTTTGAGTGACAGCAATTCTCCTCAAGTCTCCAGGACTCGTCTCAGGATTCTGGCCGTTCTTAGCAATGCTGTCGTTTGGATAGTCTCTACCCGTCTGCCAACTTCCAAGTCCTCCAGGCCTTTTAATAATCCTTTAGTTATTGTGCCTAACACACCAATCACAATTGTCACAATCGTTACTTTCATGTTCCACAGCTTTTTCAATTCTTTAGCAAGGTCGAGATACTTATCCTTCTTTTCACTTTCCTTCAGATTTATTCTGTGGTCCGCCAGGACAGCAAAGTCGACAATTTTGCAAATTCTCTTTTTTTTTTTTGTTGTTGATTATTTTAAGGTCTGGTCTTCTGGCCGGGATTAGTTGATCCATTATTATTATTATTATTATTATTATTATTATTATTATCATTCCCATTTATTTGGTCATAATATTTCCTAATTATTTCATTATTATGAGAGTTAATTGTTTTGAAGAAATTTCTCGTACAAGAGTAGCGAATTTTTAATGTTTTCCGATTAAATATTTAAATGTAATATATTATGTTGGTTAAAGTGTTTATTTATCAGTTTTAAAAAATATTTTCCTATATTTATATTCACAAGTTTACAATGGGGGTTGAACCATATAATTTCCCTTTTTCTATTTTTACGATGATCTATCTTATTATTACAATTCGTATTTTCTTTATCCATATCCAATTTATTATTATTATTATTATTATTAATGATATTTGGATTTCTGGGCTCTAGATAAATAGACTCTTCTTGGAACCCGCTATTCTTGAGGGCTTCAGTATAAATTTTACTACTTTCATGGAACATGTCCTTATTTGATGATAATCTACTTATTCTCGTCTTTAGAGCTTTAGGGACTTGTTTAATTATAGAATTTGGGGGATTAGAATTGACATTCATATAGGAAGGATGTTGGTCGGTTTTAAGGAACGGTCTGTAAAAATTGTCAGAGAGAATCAGTGTAACATCTAGAAAATTTGCTACTTTAATATTAGAAGAACTTTCGATTTTAAAATCCTAAGAATTTAAAGGTTCTTATAATTACTTTTGTATACTTGAAGACTTATCTGGTTGTTATGTTTTCTATTTTTCTATTGGATCTGATGAAGTCCTGTTGAAAATTATTTTAGAGTTTTTGATTCATATCAATGCTCTTAACAGGATGGAAAAAAATTTATTCTCCTAATGTGACCGAATACGGTTTTTTTTCTTTATATATATATATATATATGCACACACACACACACACACACACACACACACACACACACATATATATATATATATATATATATATATATGTAACGGTAACGATCTGGATATATACACGGCAACAACGTGTTAGTGCGGCAGAAATTTCAACAGCTTCCGAGGGTTACGAATCCAAAGGCATGCTGGTGCAAACAAGGTAATTCTGCTACCGAAGAATGTTCATCGAATGATCGGCTTATGAATCAGGAATACCCCCACAGTCTTCAGGAGCCCATTGGTGAGCGTCAGCGTCCTGTAGACATTCCTAGCAAGCCAAGAATTTAATGGCCCAAGGGTAATCAGATAGCTACTTGGACAAGCTTTGTGCTCATCATCCATCTCAAGGGGCCCCGTGACCAACAAATAACATCTTTCTGCAGAATCCTATATGAAGTTTGTCTGGAGTGCTTTGGTGCAGTAACGCATAAAAACCACTATTCCCGTGAGAATACGCAACATCAAGAAACTGTTGCTATGACATCAACGGCCGAAAGTAAACGCGTTTTTAAATCACAAACGACACTAAAGTGAAGATGAAGGAACGACCATTGTAAGTTCTGCTTTTTGTTGATCTGGTGTATATATATATATATATATATATATATATATATATATATGTGTGTGTGTGTGTGTGTGTGTGTGTGTGTGTGTGTGTGTGTGTGTGTGTGTGTGTGTGCGTATTTCTTTTAAATACCGTGTCCGGTGACAAAAGCTGCTTGGTAGAGCCAGGAGTGGCAGTACAGTATTGAGCAACCGAAACTGTGTTATCACCCTGGCTGATGAGGGCTGGATATCGCACGTGCTTTCACACGTTGCATGATAAAAAATACACACACACACACACACACACAGACACACACACACACACACACACACACACATATATATATATATATATATATATATATATATATATATATATATATATATATATATATCCTGTGCACCAGTAGAATGAGACACTAGGTCAATTTTTGGCGGAATTTAACAGGTTGAAATTCTCACTTTTCCTTTATCTAGACTGGTTGGCATGCCAAGGTGAAAGAGCGCAGTCTAACCTACTAATATTTAGATTAACATCTTTACTGAGTGTATTAACACTATTTAAATGTCCAGCCTTGTCAAGAATTTGACATCAGTAACCATGTCCATTATTTCAACAATATATATGTGTGTGCAAATATATATATAGAGATATATATAGGTAAAACTCTAAAATTCTAAGATTTTAATTTTTCTAGTTGAACACTAGACACTCAAAACTGATCTGACTCATTTTTTTATTACCAGAGTCTGCAGCACTGAAATTCAGTAAACAATAAGTATACGTAGCCATTCAAAACTCTATCGATATCTCGATCTTATATCAATTCTTTCATTTTATATCTGTTAATAGAGGGGTTACAATTACTTTTTTGTCACATTTTCAATTGTGTAGAGTTTGGCAAAAAAAGCATACTTAATAAGAGCCGTTTTGCTCTTATCATATGATATACAATTTTCATCAGATAATTGTATTTTTTAAGAAATGAGAACTAGACAAAAAATTGTATTTTTTTGGCCGGTATTGAGCACATCTTACTAATGAAACTGTAGTTTTGCATGAATTGTTCGATTCAATAGTAAGTATTAGAAAACTACTTAATATTTTAGAAAAATTGAAGTAACTAGAAATCGAAGTGAGGGTGGTTTATTTTGTAATTCAAAATCTACCATTTTAGAAAGGTTTGCACATCAGTCAGAGTAAAAATTGGAAATATCTTAGGAAAAATAAGATATATCTTACCATCGAAGAATATTAGTAATAGTAATGAACAAGTTAATAGATAAATATCCTCTGATAACATTTATGTTATTTCCTTATGATTATATTGAATTGAGATTGCAGAGAAAATTGTAACTTGTTTAATTTTCGTTAACATATTTTGCAGGGGTGACTGATTATCTTGTTTAACCGGACATTAGTATAATGGTTAGAGAGTTCGCCAGTGGCCCGGAAGACCAGGGTTCAATCACAGTTTAAGTCATACCAAAGACTAAAAAAAAATGGTACTTGATACTACCTTGCTTAACACTGATCATTGTAAGGATCAAGGGTAAAGTGAAGCAATCCAGGGAAATGATTAGCGCCCTTCTCTACACCTTGGTGTAGTAGCTATCGAAAAGGGAGGCTTCGGGTCACCTTCGACTAACGTCGCCAACTTATCTTGTATAAATTATCATTCATTTTAGACAGGTTGTCTTGTTTCTCTTAGGTCGAAATATTTGTTTCCTTTAGGGCATAATTTATTTTAATTTTCCAAGTTTGTGCACACACACATATTAAAACAAACACACACACATGTATACAAATGTGTACGTGTGATTCTGAGTGCGCCCACGCTCGAGCGTGTGAACTTCTGCTGGTACAACAAAATCATGTAAACGTTTGTCAAGTAATTTTATTAATATCATTCCTTGATTTATTTCAGTTAAGTGCACATTTCAATTCCTTTTATCTGCTTATAAAAATTGAACGTTTTAACGATATTACATTTTATATGATGACGTTTATTGGAAATTTGCTAACCGTTGCTTTTTCTAAAAAGGGTTAAGTAGAAAAATCAGACTGTAATGAGAAAACTCTTCCTTGTATAATTCTTAGATTTAAATGGTCATAAATAGATAAATTAACTTGGTACGGTTACCACAGGGTCTGTACCTACGATTACACGGTGGATAAAAAATAATTAAAATTTGATGTGTTTTCGATAATTTTTGTTTCCTGAAGTAAAGATCTTTTACGTACCGATTGAGTGACTAAATTTAACTACATGATATTTCGTCTAGGTTCATTTAAACCTTAAAATCAAGGAAATCACGTTCAGAGTATGTTGTTTATATGTAGATTTTTGCAATTGTTTTGTGAGGATTTATTTTGCCAACGGTGTTATCGAATCTTTTAATTGATCTATTTGACCTATAGATAGGACCTTGAAAGTAGTACATATCTTTAGAACTGGAGCCTCACCATCAGATTCCTATTCATATCATTCCCTGCTGTCGACACAGTCAGGTTTTTTTTATTATTTGTTCACCGACAAGGCAAATATAACATGTTTAGTTCTATGATATGCCAGCACATAGATAGATAGATAGATAGATCAAGAAAATTCGCCAAAAATCATATTCAGTAGCAGCGATGAAAACCCTGCCGTGAGCAAGGAATTCCTTCATTATATATGACTGTGAGCTACTTATTTTTAGGCATCTTGGAATACCAGAAATTGCATTTGTGACGAAAAAGGAAAAAAAACAAAACAAAACAAAAAAAAAAAACAACAACAAAAAACTGAAGAGTTCCAAGAGACAAAATGAAAAGAGAACAATTGAAATTGTTAGCGTTCATCACTTGACTAATTACAGCTCATTCTCTTGTTAGCACCGATGGCTTCTTTAGATAGCGAAAAAAGAAAAAAAGAAAAAAAGAAAGAAAAATGATTCCATTGGTTTCAAGTGATTTTTGTTCTTTTTGCTTTCTATTTGTCCGTTGGGGCTTGATACACGGGCGTTTTTCTTAACTCATACATCAATAACTTAATCAATTAAGCTCTGTAGTTCAGCTCTGTCCATAACCAGTGTCCCTCATCAATAATTATATATTAATTGATATGTTAGTTGAATACACGTGTGAATACATGATCGACGTTCTGATGTAACTCTCGCCACTCATTAGGCGTCTGGAAGTTTTAGAATAAAATACTAGAAAATGAAAAGGAATTCAAAACACATATACAATACTTAAGAGATTAGATATTGAATAAAAATAAACTTTCAAAAAATAATAATTCTCGTTGCACGTTCTGGTGTAAACTTTCTCTATCCGCACGCAATTTGTGAGAAATGACCTGGTTATAACATCACTCCGTTATAATACTGAATCTTCCATTTAGGAATTTTAATTAGTATTCCATCTTTTTATCCATTACAAGAAAAAAAATGAAGGAATAAAATATGATGTTCAAAACGAAGTTAAACCCTAAAAATACATACTCATGTGGAAATGTTATAGAACCTTTTGCTCTCTTAGAGATTTTTTTTCAGTATATTGCTCTTAAACTATTCAAGTTAGACGAACCAGACATGCAGGACACTGCTGGAGAAGCAGAGATGAACTCATAAGAGATGTACTCTTATGGATCCCCACACATGGCCGCGCAAAAGCAGGACGACCAGCACGAACGTACATTCAGCAGCTATGTGAGGATACAGGTTGTTGTTCTGAAGACCTGCCTAGGGCGATGAACGATAGGGAGGAGTGGCGAGAGAGGGTCAGGGATATCCGTGCTGCCAGCACGATATGATGATGATGATATTGCTCTTATAAAAACGTCGATATGATGTGACTTTTTATGTTAGTATAAAACACAACACATACACAACACATAAACATAGTCAAATTTCATTTGAGTTTTCATAAACAGATATCTGATCAAAAACTAGAAGAGCGCAAGTCTTAATGGTCTTCAACTGATTCTTTAAAAGTAACAATACATTTAAAAACCAATAAATACAGTGAATTACCTTCGTTTTGCTTATCTAACTATTCTCAGACTTGCAAATCCTTTAAAATCATTTTTAAGAAACCATCGCACGAACACACACACACACACACACACACACACACACACATATATATATATATATATATATATTTGCGTATGTGTATACTTTTCTTCCTCCCTTTACCTATATATATATATATATATATGTATATATATAAGTCATCGTGTCATCGCCTAAAATAAAGCTCAAATATTACCTGCCTTAACCTCGAGTGTTCAGCTTAAAGACTGAGTTTAGACTTTCACAATACACAATAAAGAACAGGATTTTACTAAATTAAGCTGACCTTGTACCATATACGTTTTGGCGGAAGCAAAAAAAAAACAAGTTCATTAAAAATTATGGAAAGAAATTTTCGACTGAATTTGTGATTGCAGAATATTTGCAGCATGTACAAATTCTCAAGCAAGTCACTCTGTAACAAATCTATCCAACAAATATTTAAAAAGACCCTCGTGGATATTGTGTTCTGCTACACTTTGCTATATTTGTTGTCTAATTTATTATTACGAAGCCATGGCTCTGTAAGACCGCGGGGAATTTTCACTGACCCTTGCTTGGCTATATAAATATATTTTGTGTCGTATAATTGAAAAATTACATCTGTATTTGCATTATGTACTTTAGCCGCAAGGAAATGCGAAAATAATCATAGAACGTCGACTAGAGATGATATATTGCATACATTTTATTAGTAGACATGCATGTATCCAATTTAATCTAATTACTGAAGCTATAGTGTTAACACACACACACACACACACACAATCACATACACATATATATACACACCACTGTACGCAAATACACACACACACACACACACACATACAGGCACAAGTGCACACAAAAGAACTCAGAAATATACTTATATATATATGTGTGTGTTTGCGTGTGTGTGTGTGTGTGTGTGCGTGTATTCGATGTCTGTGTAACTAATTTTACAGAAAGAAACTTAGTGTCAGTTTTTTAAATCACTATACCAGTCTATTTGTCAAGATATATCTATCTTTGACTAGCGAAGCCTTAACCTATTATTATTCATTCATTAGAGCTTTTCACATCAGCGTGAGCCGATGGTTTTTCACTGGAGTCTGAGTGACAGCAAGTCTCCTCAAGTCTCCAGGATTCTTCTCAGTATTCTGGCCGTTCTCAATAATGCTGTAGTTTCGATGGTCTCCACCTGTCCGCCAACTTCCAAGTCCTCCAGTCCCTTTAGTAATCCTTTAGTTACCGTTCCAAACGCACCAATTACAATTGGTATGATTGTCACCTGCATGTTTCACAGTTTTTTCACTTCCCTAGCAATGTCGAGGTACTTATCCTTCTTTTCACATTCTTTAAGTTTTATTCTGTGGTCAGCCGGGACAAGCAAAGTCGACTATTTTGCAAGTTCTCTTTTTTTTTTTTGTTGATTATTATTAAGTCTGGTCTTCTGGCTGGGATTACGTGATCCGTTTGTATGTTAAAGTCCCATAGCATTATAGTCCCGTGGCATTTTCTAGGTTGTGCATATACCATTTGTTAATATGGTCAAATTTACATTTCTTGTACATTTCCCAGTGAATCACCTTGCCGACCCAGTCGTGTCTCGCCTTATACTCTCTCTGTGCTCATTTGCTGCATTCGCTTATTATATGATTGATGGTTTCATCTCTGTCACCACATAGCCTGCATTTGCTATTTTGTTGAATCTTATCTATTCTCGCTTTGATAAGCCTGGTTCTTACGGCGTTATCTTGTGCTGCTATTAGGAGAGATTCTGTTTGTCTCTTAAGGTTTCCTTTTCTTAGTAATGTCCTGGTTTTGTCATATGAGATATTTTTATTAGTCGTTTAAACTGCCCATAAAGTTGTTTTCCTTCCCATTTTTGTTTCCTAGTTATTGTCATTCTTTTGTTCATCGTGTTCTCAGTTTCGTTTCTGGTGTCTGTAATGAGTCCTCCTTCGTGTTTTGTATATAGTCTTCGAGTCTTTTTATCGATGCGTTAACGCTGTCTTCAATGCTGGCAAGTCCCCTTCCTCCCTCTTTTCTTGAATCATATAGTCTGTTAACATCGTCTCTGGGATGTAAAGCCTTATGCATTGTCATTAGTCTTCTTGTTCTTTGGTCCATTTGTTTAAGTTCGTCTCTGGTTCACTTGAGAAAGAGTCCGGAATATCTAACAAGTGCTACAGCCCAGGTATTTATTCCTTTGATAAGATTTCCGTAGTAGTTTTCTTGTTCTCCCGAGATATTCTTTCTGAATTTTTTCATTCATTTCCACTTGTTTGATGGTGTCAGCCTCCAAGATGCGCAAGTATTTGTAGGTTTCGTTTTCTGCGAGTGTTTTTATCTTATCCTTGTTTGGTAGTTCCATTCCGTCAGTTAGCTGCCGTTTGCCACTTTTCATTACAAGCATTGCACACTTTTCTATGCCGAATTCCATTCCTATGTCCCGGTTGTACATTCTAACTGTGTATATTAGAGTTTCCAGTTCTTTTTCATTTTTTGCAAATACTTTGATGTCGTCCATGTACATTAAATGATTAGCTTTTTCCTGCGATCTACTAAGCTTGTATCCGGCTGTGCATTTTCTGAGTATGTAGTTAAGTTGCATCATGGAAATTATGAATAGTAAGGGTGATAGAGCATCTCCTTGGAAAATACGTCTTTGGATCTTTGCTTCAGGTAATCTTCTTCCTCCTGCTGTCAATTCAACTCTCCGGGTTTTCATAGTTTTGTCGTCTGATATTTTGTACATTTTGAGGCTGTTTATTATCCAGCTATGCGGAACCATATCATAAGCCCTCTTGTAGTCAATCCATGCCATAGCTAGATTTTTCCGTCTGGTTTTGCTCTCATCTAGAATCTGTTGATCTATGTAAAATAATTCTGCTGTGCCTCTGGATCATTTGCAGCATCCTTTCTGTTCATCAGGGAACAATCTGCAGCTTGTTAGAGAGTAGTAAATCTCTTCCCTTATTTTTGCTGTTAATATTTTCCACATCATTGGTAGGCGAGTTATCGGTCAGTAATTGTTAGAGGCGGTTCCTTTATTTAGGTCCTTTTTATATCTATGTGGTCCTTCCTTTGGTCATCCACTCGGCTACGTATGCTGTTTGTAGGCATTTATTAATTTCTAGTGCTAGTCTGTCGTGAATTTAGGTGAACTTCTTGAACCAGAAACCATGTATTCCATCATGGCCAGGCGTTTTCCAGTTCGATACCTTTTTAAGTGTCGTTTAGAGTAAATCTGTGTGTATTTCAGCTTTCGGACCATCTTCGAGTTTTCCTAGTTCTCTTGTGATATGGTATATCTATTCAGCCAATTTCATTATGTTGTTTTGGTTACCATATTTTAGTCGAGAATTATTGGTTTTTTTTTGCATCCGGTTGTTGGTATGTTTTATTGTCATCTCCTCCCAATTGTTGATAGAATTTTTTTTCTTTGTTTTGGAATGTCCTATTTTGTCTGTATTGTTTCAACCTTTGTCGATATCCTTTTAACCTTCCTTCTTTTGCTAGTACGTCTGGTGTATTTCCTCAAGTTGTATCGTAAGTTCTTCCTGTGTTGTCTTTTCGTTCCTGTTCCTATTTATTTCAGCGTTTTTCTTTTGTTTTATCACTTTCAGTTGTTCTCGTTGTTTTTTTATCTGAGTTTCTTGTCGAAATTCCCATCCTGGTTTTGACTTTTCTTTTGTGTTTTTTGAAGGGATCCCAATTATCTCGCAAACTAATTTCGCTCCAGCATAAATTAGTTTCTTTTAATTCGGTTATATTATTCGTTGAGATATGTGTCAGTACTTGATTCACTTTATTTGTCTCAGCCCTAACTATTCTCCATTCAATGTTTCTTAATGATGGTAAAGTGGTCTTTTCACAGTTTAAAATTTTCTTTAAATTTCTTAGAATTAACTTTTGTTCTTGTGTTAGTTCTAGGTTGTTTTGTTGTGTAGTGTTTGGTTGGGTGGGGCTTCCATTTTCCAAAGTTGGTTCATTTTGTCTTGACTCCTTTTGTTTGTGGATATTTGATGTGTCAGGTTATGTAGTATTTCTCCTTTCTTGATCATATATTTTTTGGTGTATTTCAATTATTTTGAGTTCTGAAAACCAACCCTTCTTCATTGTCCATTTTTTGAAATGTATATAAATGATCAAAATGGTTTGAGAACATAAGAATGGGTCGAAGGAAATATATTTATTGCTGTGAAGTTCTGCTCAAAGGTAAATTATTGGTAACTGTCTATTTAAATCATTGATTTTCGTGTCTCGTAAAATCGTTTGCTTAACATTTGTATTTAAATGAAGACAAAATGGATTTGTTTAAATTTAGCGCCTTAGTTCCATGGCTAGTTTAATTGTTGGATTATTGAAATATCTGTAGTCCTGATGGAATATACCCACCCGCCAAAAAATACAAAAAAAGAAAAACCCAACCAAACATGAGACTTATTCACAAATCAAAACCTAAAAGTGATTTCAACTTATTGTAAAACTAAAACTAAAACAAATAACGTAAAAGATAAACGACTTACCCTATCCCCCTATTTTTTGAAATGTATATAAATGACCACACTGGTTCTAGAACATTAGAATGGGTCGAAGGAAACATATCTATTACTGTGAAGTTCTGCTCAAAGGTACTTATTATTATTATTATTATTATTATTATTATTATTTACTCCTTTAGAGCTTTTCAAATCAGTGCTAGCTGATGGTTTTTCACTGGAGTCTGAGTGACAGCAAGTATCCTCAGGCCTCCAATACTCGTCTCAGGATTCTGAACGTTTTCAGCAATCCTGTCATTTGGAAAGTCTCCATCCGTCCACCAACTTTCAAGTCTTCCAAGCCTTATAATAATCCTTTAGTTATTGTGCCTAAAGAACCAATCACAATTGGCACAATCCTTACTTTCATGTTCCACAGCTTTTTCAATTCTCTAGCAAGGTCGAGGTACTTATCCTTCTTTTCACATTCCTTCAGATTTATTCTGTGGCCCACTGATTATTATTGTTATCATTATTATAATACTTTTTCACGAGTTTTTCACACCAGCGTTATCCGAGGCTTTCACACTGAACTTTCAGGGAAAGAGAGTCTCAAGTCTCCAGGATTCTTCCCAATATTCTATCTGATCTTAACAATGCCGTGGATTGGTTGGTTTTCATTCGTCTTCTTTTCAAAGTCCTCCAGTCCCTGTATCAATCTTTTTCGTAATTGTACCAGGAACTCCAATTACAATTGGTATGACCGTCACTTTCATATTCTACAATTTTTCAGTTCCCTATCAAGGTCGAGGTACTTATACCTCTTATATTTTTTTTTAATTTCAGAAAATTCCACAATTCAGAAAGGTCTCTCTCTTTTTTTTTTGCTAAGTATAACTAGGTTTGGTCTTCTCTCCGAGATAAAGTGATCCATGCATATCTCAAAATCACAGAAAAGTTTGTGCTTCTCATTTCTTGGATAGATACGAGGTTGTCATATACCACTTGTTCATAAGGTTGAATTTCAATTTCTTGCACGATTCCCAGTAGATTACCTTGCCTACTCACTCTTGTCTAGTCCTAAACTCTTTCTGTGCTAATTTGCTGCATTTGTTTCTTAGTGATTGATCGTTTCGTCTCTATCACCACATAACCTACATTCATTTTTTTATTATTTACTCTTTGAGTTTTTCACATCGGCATTAGCTGATGGTTTTTTACAGGAGTTTGACTGAAAGCATGTCTCCTCAAGTCGCATGGGTTCTTTTCATATTCTGGCCGATCTCAAGAATGCAGTAGTTTGAATGATTTGTACTCGTCCTTTTATTTCCAAGTCTTCCCGTCCCTTTATTATTCCTTTGGTGACTGTACCAAGAGCACCAATTATAATTGGTATAAAAGTCACTTTCATGTTCCAAAGTTTTTTTCTGTTCCCTAGAAAGGACACGGTATTTATCCATTTACTTTCTTTCAATTTTACTCTGCGATCGGCCGGTAAAGCAAAGTCAACAATTCTGTAAGTTCTCTTCTTTTTGTTGATTATTATAAGGTCTTCTGGCCGTGATTAAGAGATCCGTTTGGATGTCAAAATCCCAGAGTAGTTAGTGTGTGTCATTCTTTAGGACTGATGTTGGCTTATGCATATACCATTTATTCGTATGGTTAAATTTAAATTTCTTGCACAATTTCCAATAGATCATTTTACCCACTAAGTCGTGTCTAGTCCTTTCTCTGCTAATTTGTTGCATTACTATGTGATTGATGGTTTCGTCTCTATCAGCACATAATCTACATTTGTTTATTTGTTGCGTTATGATACTACAGTATGTACCGTTTGGTCCTTTGTTTTGGACGCGGTACCAAATATTGAACTATAACTTAGCGACAATTTCAACTCTGTCGCTTGGTACGGTACCAAATGTGTTTTTAGATAGTTTATTTCGGTTTTGGCAACTAAAAAACAAGATCTCTCCGTCAACAATTAACAATCATTTATTGTTCGATGTTCAGAATACAGTTGCACGAGAGAGAGGGAGAAAATCTGTAAGGTTCTATGAACAGACAAAAAGAGACACTCCACCCCCCCACCCTCCAGCCTAACAGAACTCTCTGAACGCAAACATCTAACCGACAACTGACCGACTGACTACTGCTAACTGAAAACTTTTTTTTAAATTCGCTAACTTTTATACATTTAAATTCAGGATACCGGTAGGGTGATGTCATCTTGCAAAATTATTGCGTGATCTCTTACGTGTCCCATATTCACTGTTTTCATTTCCGTAATCAAATCTGTCGCAGACAAGATATGTATCTATTTTGTTTACATTTTGACTTTTCCGTGTGGATCATTATGTACTCGATTAAACTTTCCAATTTGATTTACATTTCCGCTCGTATATTTTAGCTAACTTAATAGCTAAATGAAAATCCTGCGGCCTAAACAAACCGAGTAATGAAATAATTAACCGTCTCGGCAGCTGTGTTACAGAGACTTATCTATTTTTGCTTTGATATGATTGGTCATTATAGCGTTATTTTGTTCTTCTCTTAAGGTTTCCCTTTCTTAGCCACGTCCAGGTTTCTCGTATGAGATATTGCTTATTGGGACAATATCATATACTTTTTTATATTCAATCCAAGCCATAGCTAGATTTTTCCGTCTTGTCTAGCTCTCGTTGAGGATTTGCTGATGAATGTAGAGTTGTTCTCCTGTGCCTCTGGATCCTTTGATTCTTCCTTTCCTTTCCTCAGGGAACAATACACGGTTTGTTTGTGAAAATTAAATCTCTTCCCTTATTTATGCTGTTAGTATTTTCCACATCATAGGTAGGCACGTTATTGGTCTGTAATTTTTGGGGCGGTTCCTTTACGGGGGGTCTTTTTACATCTGTGTGGTCCTACCATTGGTCATCCATTCGGGTACGTGTGCTTCTTGTAGACATCTATTTATTTGGAGAGCTAATGAATGGTGGTGAATTTCTTGAACCAGAATCCAGGCCGCAATGGACTGGTGTTTTCCGATTTAATTTTTTTGTGTCATTCTCGGTAAATCTATGTGTATTTCTGCTTTCGATCCTTCTTTGAGTCTTTCTAAGTCATTCGCCATGTTGCTTATTGTCATTATTGTTATTCCTTGTGAGTTATTCACACCAGCATAAGCTGATGATCTTTTTACTGGAGTCTGAGTGACATCTAGTTTCCTTAAGTCACTAGGACTCTTCTCAGTATTTTGGCTGATATCAATAACACTGTAGTCTTCATCACCGTCACCTTCAAGTTTCATAGCTGTTCTAATTCTCTGGCAAGGTCAAAGTATTTGTCCTTCATTTTCGTTGATTTCATCTCTGTGGTCCACCGACACAGCATCATCTACAATTAGGCATATTCTCTTTCGTTGCAAACCATCACGAGCTATGTTCTTGCGAGATCTGTTTGTATCTCCAAATCCCAATGAATTTCGAACTTGGATGATTCTGGATCGTACATATACCATTTTGAAGGATTGCTAAATTCCAATTTCTTGCACAATTCCCAGCGGATAAGCTTCTCCACCCAATCGTGTCAAGTCTTGTATTCTTCTCACACTTGTTCACTTATGAGATTAATTGTTTCGCTTCTATCACCATATAATCTACACTTGCTATTTTGTAGCGTTTTATCTATTTTTCCATTAAGATAGTTGGTCCTTATGGCGTTGTTTTGTACTGCTATTAGAAGAGATTCGGTTTCTCCCTTAAATTTTACCTTTCTTTGCAATAGCCAGGTCTTCTCACGTGAGATTTCGTCAGTTTGCCGCTTGAAATATACAGACGTTTTGTAACACTATGTAGGTGCCCCGCCAAGCAGACGATTCCTTTGTTTGTTTTGGCTCGAAACCAGACAAAGGGTTTTGGACGTGAAATCTCGCAGTGACCGGAAGTGGAAGGGGACACGAGAAGAGAGTTGGTTGGAAAAGGAGCTCGTGGGCAGTTTGCGACGGGACACGGAGAAGGGCAGTCGACACCGGACACCGGAGCAGAGAAGAGAGTCAGCATGAGATGGGGTCCAGCGACAGTGAATAAGATCGAGTCAAGATGAGTCGGCATTCCAGTTGCTTTGTAGAATTTTCGCTAGTAACCCACGCTAGCGTTAGTCTATATATGCTATCAGGAATGCAAAGTTGTATAACTCTCCTTCTGCTCTTGAGTTAACCCCAAGCGTTTGTTCGTTTGTTCTCTTTCCTCCCACTCCCTCGATTGTATTCTTGTAGCGGTGAAGAAATGTGCGTTACCCCTATCGGGACCACTAGTTGATCACCGGCCGTAAAGAAGTAAAATGGTTAGAAAAGTTGATGTAACGTGTGGGGGCCGAACCGGTAACGTCACAGTTTGGTTTTCTTCCCAATTATGTTGAGCTTTATATTGCTTCTTCTCTTTCTAGTCGCTGATATATTCCTTTTTTAATATGTAGTCTTCAAGTCCGTGTAGTGATACATTTACGCAATCTTCAAAATTGGCGAGTCTTCTTTCTCAGTTTTTTCTTCACACTTTTAGTCTGAGTATATCATCTCTCGGAGGTAAAGTCTTCCGTATACTCATCAATTTATTTGTTATCTGGTTCATTTCTCTGAGGTCTTCCCTCGTCAATTTTAAGAATTGTTCTTAGTATCTTTCAAGGAGTACCTTCCAGTAGTTTCGATAAGAGTTCTCCGGTAGATCTTAGTTTCGTAAGTCTAAGATACTCTTTTGTTATTTTTTCTTTCATCTTCACTTATTTGATGGTGTCTGCTTCCAATATTCTTAAGTACTTGTAAGTTTTCTTTTCACCGAATGTTCTGATTCTATCTTGAATCGGTTGTTCTATTCCTTCGGTTACGTATCTTTTTACGCTTCTTATTATTAGCATGGTGTGTTTTTCTTTGCCAAATTCCATTCCCTTATCGTGACTATATATTCTAAATGTTTGTATGAGACTTTCAATGTGTTTACCAATTTCTTTGCAAACAGCTTGATGTTGTTCATATTCATTAGATGGTAAATTTCTTCTTGGAATTTAGTAAAGTTTTTGTTCCCAGTGTATGTTTTAATTATGTTTCGCATCATCCCGATTAAAAATAGCAATACTGAAAAAGAATCTTCTTGAAAGACATCCCTCATGTTAGCAACATTTTCCCACCTGTTGACAATTTCATTTTTCGATTTTTCTTGGCTTCCATGATGAACTTTATGACTTTGTTGGATACGTTGCTCATTTTTACACTGTCTATTATCGAGCTTTGTGGGATCATATCTTAGACAATTTTAGGATCAATCCATGCCATGGCTACATTTTTCTGCCTTGTTTTGTTCTCTTTCTGGAAGCAGTGATAAATGTATTTTATATCATCTCTTACGCTTGTTCCCTTGTTCCATTCTTCCTGTTCTCTGGGAAAGAGACCGCAGATTATTAGTGAGTAATAAATCTTTTTTGAGTGTATTTATGGTCTCCACAAAATATCTTTGAAGATTTGTAGTTCATTATTTATATGAGTGTCGTATATATTTTCAATCTACGTTGCTTTTTTATTAGATGATTTTATGGCCTCTAATAATACTCAAAAATGGTTTCAATTGTTCAGTTGTGGAGAATTCCTTAACATTTATTGTCTCTTTTCCAATTTTTCGAAATAATTTTTTCTGTCGTCCTAAAATATTTTGTTGTGCCTTAAGAATTTTCTTCATCTTTCTCATTTTCGGATAGGCTAAGTCTTTTGTTAAAGAATTTGCATATTCTCTTATATTATCAGGATCTTATCACATATTTTCGTTTAATTTTTCTTGCTTTCCAAGTTTTCGACTTGGCACGATTTCTCACTTCATAAAGTATGGATATTTCTCCTCTGTATTCCTTTATCTATTTGTGCATTCTTAATTTCCATGTGGGTTTCATTAATCAATTTTTTCATAAGTTATGGTTACTTGGCTTATTTCTATATTAGTCGCATATATTATTTCAATTAAAAAGATAACGATTCATTTAAAGTCTTGTAAAAATCTTCTATGGCATAGTTAGCCTACTTTATCTGATTTTTTGGCATTTTAAATTGTTTGTCTTTCTTATTAGCATTTATTAAACTTAGCAAGTTTGTCTTTCTTATTAGCATTTATTAAACTTAGCAAGTTTTCTGATTATATTTTGTTTCGTTTCGTTGATTTGTGTGGGTTTTCTTTTTAAGGTTAACTATTCTCCGTTTTTTTTGGGGGGGCGGGGCTTGCCATTATATAGAATCATTGATTGTCTTAATCTATAATCTGTTTTATTACTTACTGCGTTCAAGCGATACAGCTTCATTTTGTTGGATATCAGCAACTACTTGTTGGTTTGGTACTATGTTTTTCAGCAAGTATAAAGCAGGTGCCTTTAATGATATAACTTTTCACATGAGCTTGTTTATTGACTTCTTAGAGTTTATCTGTACAATAAGTCATTTTTGCCATATTGTATAGGTTCCTGTAGATATATTTCTTCCTGAAGGCTTTTAATTGTATAAAAGAAAGCATTCGGTATATATTTACATTTGTTTTTGGAGCATTTTGTCAATGTGTTTTTATTTTTTACGAGCTGTTGTGAAGGTATTAGTAGCTCAGATTTGGGATTATCCCTTTTCTAATAACTACAGTTGTGAAAAGATGATTTGTTCCAGTTGATGATTTTTTTGTTCTTTATAGAAGGACGCAGTCACTTTTTACCCGCCAGATGACCAATTCGGAGTGTGTCATGAGTATTTTTGATGAATTGTTTTGGTGCTTTTTTATCATACTGCCAAGAGATTTCTTGTTCGGCTGACACAATAAGCCGAGATATTCTATCAGCTTATTTATTAATAATTTATAAAGGGAGAATTAATGTTATGTCATTATTATTATACTACAAGTTTACGTATTTAAAATTCAAAAGAATACTACTAGCGCTTTCAAAGCTAAAAAAAAAAGTTTACCCGTACGAAAGGACCTCACCATTGCTATATTCCTTGCCAGAAGATAAGGAGAGAAAAAACGTTCATAATAAGTTTAACATAAAAATCTAATCTTAGATAATATTAATTGATATTTTTATCTTCTTTTTTTTTTTATCCAAAATAAAGAAAACAAGCAAACACACACACGCGCATGCGCGTATGCACACACACACACATATATATGTATATATATATATATATATATATATATATATATATATATATATATATATATATATATCACGAATGGATTTTCATAACAACGAACAAGACTTAACATATGTCACAACATACAAGAGAAACAATCAAGAAATATTCATATCTAGATCAACTTAAAAACAATGATAGAATTAAAAACATACTGCACACAATAAAAATCATAAAAAATAAATGACCAAATATTAAAAACACGCTTACCTTTTCTAAATTTAGGGAACACACAGTGAATGGACTCTCAAAATGCAAAAAAAATGATGCGGATTTTGCAATAGAAAATAAAATCATACAATCGAAAAACTAAAAGCAACATTCATAATAAACAGAAATTTAGGTTGTAATCTAAAAATATACTCTACATAATTAAATATAAAAACTGCAATGAGATATATCTTAAGTTGCACACTAGCACCCATAGAAAGTCTCTTCACACAAAAAGCAACGGGGGTGTCCTCATAGTGTAATGGTAAAAGCAATGGACTGCGGAATCGTTGTAAGCGAGTTCGTACTCCAGTGGCGCTATTACGTCCACATTCGGGGAAATACCCTTGGGAAAGGTATTAACCCCCTTATCCGCACAGCTATGGGTAAAATAGTACCACTACTGTTCTTCTAGGAGAATGGCTTTGGTATTAAATAACCTACAAAGGTTGATATGCCATTAAACAAAGAAACCAAACCAAACCAAACCAAACAAAAAAACAACGTTGAATAATCCGAAAATAGAAAACCTTATGTACCAAAATATCTCTAATCATGCAACAAGGGAGACTTTAAAATAAAACCAATATACAAGATTGATCACTACATTTTATTACAAATAAAAGAAGAAAAATTATTGAGATTTTAACCAAAATTAAGCAATGTGTAACCACTCACATCGAAATAATAGAATACACGCATATACTAGTTTAAAGGTACATCTACGTAGAGGGTCAAACATATTCTCACACACATTATAACCATTCTATGCCCTTGAAAAGTATATGTGTATATGTTTATGAGTGTACATACATGTATATGTGTGTATGCATGCACAGAGAGAGAGAGAGAGAGAGAGAGAGAGAGAGAGAGAGAGACGGGGGGAACATAAGGAAACGACAAAGGTTGATAGAAATCAGCCAAACACTACGGAAAATGTTTTACAGTCTGTGTGCTTATTAGTGCACGCACAAATACACGTGTGTACACAAACACACATACACACAGAATACATACTTTATATACAATCTCTCTAAAAAGAAAACATTTACATTGACTAGAGTTCTTCACGGACAAATAACTCGACTTGGACACACACATTTACAAACACAAAACTGGAAATCAAACAAAATCAAAAGCTAATAACAACCTATCGAGTTTTTGTATATGCGAGTGTACCTACATGTATACATGTATACACCCACAAACACAATAAATACTTATATATACAATTTTTTTTCACAGACAAGAGGTTTTCACGGACAATAAACTCCAATAAGATATTTTAAAACATAAACAATTGAATTAAATAAAATCATAACAACCTACCAAAATAATCTTTACAATGAAAATAATGACCTGAACTTAACTTAGCTATTTAAAATCTGTACAAGACAAAACACACACAGAGAAAACAAAAATATGAAAATATAGAAACCTAAATACAAAACATGAAATCATTTGCAGACCGATCAATTTAAAAATATTTACTTTGCTCTCGTTGGACAACTAAAAGTGATATATATATATATATATATATATATATATATATATATATATATATATATATATATATATATATATATGTATATATATATATATATGTGCGTGTGTGTGTGTCCGTGTTTTAAAACAGTCCCACAGACTAATTTTATATATATATATATATATATATATATATATATATATATATATATATATATATACAAAATCTACTATATTTAACTTCGTCCACGACAGAGATAAACGCATAATAATTGAAGCGTTTTCTATCCTATATTTTGACTCAATAGGTTTTTTTTTACAAAATATCTCCTTCTCTATCAAAAAAATGATAAAATATTTCAAAATCCACTTATAAAACCAGCCTCCTTTCTCCAGCGAATTAAAAGCATAAACCGCTTATAATTTATTTTCTCAGACTGTAAAACGCAATTACCATTTTTCGAAAATTCCCCCTCATGACGTAACCAATTTCGAACATATTACACTACATTTAGTTTTTATAAGAAACATTCTTTTGGCCTGATGATGACTTCTAACTGACATGAAGATTCTTCTGTCATGATTAGAAAGTTTCTGTAATCAAAATGTTAAAGTCAAAACGAGTTGACATAAAATTAAAAAAACAACAACAAAAAACAATAAACAAATCATCAAAACTGCGCCAATATATTTTTTTCTTTCATTTCCTTTTTTCTACAGATATTTAGTCTGATTGATTTATTCCTTCTCACACACACATATATGGGTGTGTGTGCGCGTGTCTGTATGTGTGTGGCACTAAATTTTGAGAAAAAAAAATTATGGATACATTTTTTGATTGGTGCTTTTAAGAAAATTTCACCTCTTTCTGAAATGACGATGAGCACCTAAGTCACACATTGACCTAATTTTTTTCAAGAAATCTACGCGCTAATAATCATGAAATACTAAAACATAAAACTTATTTTCATCACTGAAACTTAAATCGATAATATATATATATATATATATATATATATATATATATATATATATATATATATATATATATATGCAACAGGCAAAGAAAAAGGACTTAAAAGGTGATGTGTTCGTATTTCTTTTACAATAAATGGTAATTTTTTATTCATTTTGACTAAAGATAACCTCTTGAATAAAAATAAAAATATCATTATATTTTAATTGATTTGGTAATACTCCCCAATCATTATTACTTACAAATTCTTGACATTCTTTGAAGAATTTCTTTAAATAAAATTAGATTGCTGACCTTTCTCCATTCTTCAAGCCCAGAAAAATCTCAGTCTCACACTTTGAGTATTCTCTTTGAGCTCCCTAATCCAAATGACCTCATACTAATTCAATGGAAGAAACTTCAGGAGAGTGAGGCGGCTATTAACATTTCCGATTTCTTTTTAGTTCGAGGTAATTTTAATATAATTTTGAAAAATGCTTTGAATGGTTGTTTTGTTGATAAGGGCCATTTTTCCATCGGCTACAAGGCTTGACAAATGAACCTTATTCCTTCTGAAAACAATCAGCTTCACTTTCAAATGTGAATGATCGACGTGAATCAGCTGGGCACAGGGAATGCAATAGCCATTGTGAAAATCCTGTTACGGAAGGTAAATTAGCACAAAGGACTGGAATGGACGAAAAGGATTGTTATGGGCAAAAATTCAAAAAGAACTGGACATTGAAAAAGTGGCAATATATACTGAAGATAGATGAGTCCAAATTTGAACTTTTTGGTTTAAAGAGGAGAGCATATATAAGAAAGAAGATTGGAAAAATAATGAATAATAAACATGCCATTCCGACAATTAAGCATAATAGTTGATCTGCTTAGCATGGGGATATATTGAGAGATTGAAGCTGGGAGACTTGATTAGAATTAAGGGAATCATAGGAAAGAAAAACATCCAAAAATTTTGCTAAGATATACTACATCATCTTGTTTACGCATGCTTGTAAAAATTCTTCATTCAACATAAGAAAATAAATGCTAACACTTCGTCGTAATTAAGAGTTTATTTTTTCTTTTGAAATATACAAAAACACCTCAATTCTATGATTTTTAAAGAAATACAAAGAGATTGAAAGTTTTTATTTACCTGACAATTGTTTAAGCATTAAACCTCCATGGGCAATCTGTTTATGAAATGAAATATGATTTTCACGTAGAAGCATGTTTATAGGCATCCTTTGCTGTCTTACTTTGAAAGCCACACACACACACACACACACACACACACACACACACACACACACACATACACACACATATTTACATACATACACACACACATATATATATATATATATACGCGTAAAAAGTAAAATATGCACGAACATATTATAAATAAATTTTGTTGATTTATTATTGATCACATCTTGATTAATTTCAAGAATTGAAAATTTGAATTTCTTGAGTTTGTTTTCTCGACTACAAAAATTTATTTTTCTCAAAATTGTTAAATAGAAAAATTGTCTATCATAGTTAATATGAAAGTAAGTGTTTGAGGATTAAAATCTACTATTTTGGTGACTGGTTAAATTTATGGGAATAAGCTTTCTAAACGTAATCTCCATCTATCTTCATGGGTTTCTATTAAAAAAAGGGTTCAAAGCACCGTGGAGCAGACATAGGGAAATCATCTCTTGGTTTTTATTTCAGTGATAACTTCTAGAATAGTGGCAGAACATACCGAAATATCTCACTTCAAATCATCATCAACATTAAGAAAACAACACTTGTTATTTGATTGCACATTATAAACAAATTAAGTAAATAGCTTCGATATTAAATAACCCACGAAAGTATATATGCCATTAAATAACGAGGCCAAAAGCGACAGGAAACAAATAGATGTTTACTTTGTAAACAATAAGCAGATCACACAAAGAGACGTGAGGAGAATTTTTTATTTTAGCTTATATATATATATATATATATATATATATATATATATATATATTTATATAAATATAAAAGCCTACAGGCGACATTACTATTTATCGACTTTACCAATGCCTTCGATTCCATTCACAAAGGAAAGATGGAACAAATCCTTCTAGCATACGGCCTACCTAAAGAAACCATAGCAGCAACAACGATTCTCTATAGAAACACCAAAGTGAAAGTACGTTCACCGGATGGAAACACAGAATACGTCGACATTGTTGCAAGAGTAGTAAAAGGGGACACGCTAGCCCCATACCTCTTTATCATCTGTCGAGACAACGTACGTAGTAATTCGATCGATAAAATCAGAGAAAATGGCTTCGAGCTGAAAAAGAAAAGAAGCAGATGGTACCCCGCAAAAACAATTACCAACGCCGACTACGCCGATGACATAGCGTTACTGGCGAATACACCCAACCAAGCCGAAACACTACTGCATAGTTTGGAACGAGCCGCCGCAGGCATTGGCCTCCATGTCAATGCACACAAAACGGAATATATGGGCTAAAATCAAACAGGCGACATTTCTACGCTAGACGGAACCTCTCTGAAACTGGTAGACAAATTTACCTACCTAGGAAGCAGTGTCTCATCAACCGAAAAAGACATCGACATGTGGCTAACGAAGGCATGGACAGCTATCGATAAGCTATCGATCATATGGAAATCAAACCTGACCGATAAAATGAAACGCAGTTTCTTTCAGGCAGCGGTTGTGTCGAGACTGCTGTATGGATGCACCATTTGGACGCTAACAAATCGGCTGGAGAAGAAGCTAGACGGCAATTACACAAGAATGTTGCGAACAATATTGAACAAGTCCTGGCAGCAACACCCTACAAAACATTAGCTATACGGCCACCTGCCTCCAGTCACGAAAACTATCGAAGTTAGAGGAACCAGACACACAGGATACTGCTGGAGAAGCAGGGACGAGCTCATAAGTGATGTACTCCTATGGATACCCACATATGGCCGAGCAAAAGCAGGACTACCAGCTCGAACATACATACATCAGCTATGTGGGGATACGGGATTTAGCTCTAAAGAGCTGCCGGAGGCGATGAACGATAGGGAGAAGTGGCGAGAGAGGTTCAAGGATATCCGTGCTGGTTGCAGGACATGATGATGATGATGATGATGATATGTATATAAGGTAGGCTTTCCGAAAATTGCCTTCGTTAGAAATAATTTGCCAGACATGTTCTATTGAAAAAAAAATTTATACAAGAGATTTGAAATGTTTTCAAACTTGAATATGTGGATGCTATCTCCTGAAGAACGTTAAGACATGTCTCCCTAACAACAAATTTGTTTACACACTCATCAATAGTCAACTAGTCCTATTTTTAATAATTCCATTTCATGTCATTTGTTTACACACAGCTTATGTGACAAACAGTTTTATTTGATCCATACGTGGAACCCAATCAGATGCTACAATTACGTGTCAGAGTGGACCTGGGAGTGATGGCAATGATGTGATACTCAATATTATCCAAAGCCCCAAGGCTGGAAGCTTACCTTCAGGTGGATTTATGTCATATCGAAGACATTCGTTTTTAGGGGTTGGGATTAATTCTCTGGAGAGATGCAGTCAGTATATTCAAATGCCCCATCCGAATGGGCTGCTGATAGCTGAGAAAACAGACCGAAAAATGATTTTCGAAAGAAAAGTACGTAGATGCAAAAAGCATCGGTCATATTTTGAATTGTCTTCACCAGATTTAATTTTCCCCACTTTCAGTAAATTGATAAACATTTTATATTTAAACTTTGAATCTAAAAAAAACATTTTTTATTTGGAGGTTTATGTATAATTTGATGACCACGATGAACAAAAAATTCTCACCGGAAAGAATTCTTTTGAAAAGGGTAATTCCAATGATTTCTTAAGAATTCTTGTACCTTCTGCTTCAACACTCAGCAAGCCAACTATGTGTAAATCAACATCTGTATTTTCACATTTACTCAGTGTAAATAAATTGTTTTTATCTCTGAACACCAATTCTCTCTCTCTCTCTCTCTCTCTCTCTCTCTCTCTCTCTCTCTCTCTCACTATATATATATATACATATACATATATATAAATGTGTGTGTGAGTGCGTATATATATATATGTATATATATATATATATATTGTTTGGTTCATCTAGTTTTTCGTTCTTAACAAAAAGAAATTCTATTCTTATAGATTATGATTCTTTTATGCATATTTATTTTTTATGATTAAATCTTATCATGACGTTTACCCAGTTTCATATTTCCTTCGACGGGATCAAGATGTTGTATTCCCACCGATTTCAAACATATATACGTTCAATAGGGCACTAATCAATCATACAATGAGGTCAGTCAAGTTATTCAGCAGGTGAATGCAAGCACCTATAAAACACTTTCACAAAAATTTAATACAGACATCTTCATTTTGTGCACAAAAAGGTTATTCCTGCGTTTTGAATTCATAGACAATGACTGTAAGCACATTCTTTTTAAAAATGAGTTCTGAGCAGATGTTAAGAATGAAGCTGCACAAAATTTTACAAAGTTTACCAAACTTTAAAAAAAATCTATCTTTTATACAAAGCTTATACAAGCCTTTCGCATAATATATAGACATCAATATTAGAGTGATATTTTTATATGAATTACAGCACGGAGAAAATACCACATTGGGTTAAGATTCTATAACTTAGAAAATCAACCATTCAAGAAATCACTTTGAATTTGAAAAAAAAAATGATAATCAAAACTAAATTCTGATTCACTCCGATTATACTTAGGGAGATGACAATTGTGATTTGCATGCAATTCATAATAATATCAATTTAGTAAATCGGATATAAATCTAACTGGACTGTATTTAATCGAATATATCTCGATAAGTATGGTGAATGTATTAGAGATTATATCTGATAAAATGGTAAGAAACAGAATTTGAAAACCAGCAATTGGTGTTACGATTTTTTTTTCATCATACGAACAAGTTTGGAAATATTTTTAAAAATACTGATATTATTTTCCTATTTACTCTATGTGAATCTACCTTGACGTTAAGTCAATATAAGTGAATTATTTTGAATGTCACTGAGTACGATGAATATATTAAAACACTCAAATAAACTTCATGACAAAACAACGTTTTAAAGATTCCGTTTTAGAATTTATAGTTACAAAATATTTTTTAAAATAGTATATTCACATAATGTCGAGACACATTCACATTAATTAAATTGAACAATATTACAATATTTACAGAATTGCGAAATCTTTCTATTTGTGTTGGAAAATATTCGGAGGATGAGGAAGGAGACATTCCCTAAGCGTATTATGTTAAATGCAAACAGCCCTATCCAGGATTTTTATTAGGGTCAACGTGTTTATCTCCTTCGGCGAAAACCTTTGCATAATCACGAGCACCTTGCATAAAGGTCTTGCATATGTTAATAAGGTTTTTAAGTTTTTAGCCTAAGTAAGGGAATTATTTCCGGACAACAAGCACAAACATCAAAGCATTTAGTATTTATCTTCGTCGATACATTGAACCTTGCTGTCTGTGCATCAATGACAATATCCGTTGTCGTTAAGTGGGGATCATTTTCTACTAATTCTTAACTTACTCTCAACTAAATGAATTACGTTTTACTTCGTGATAATACTCCGAATTGTCGGTAAGTACTTGTAAATATTTGCATTGCCTTAGAATATGTACAAATATTGGGCGAATAATTCTGTGGGCGAATAATTCTGACACCAACAGTATGTATGGATTAATATAATGCCCATAATGATATATTCTGATATATAAACTTAGCTCAGCAAATATATATATATATATATATATATATATATATATATATATATATATATATATATTTAAACTACTCGATACGGATATATTAGCTCTTTATTTTGCTTTCATGATCAAAAGTTTCATATGTTTGAAATTAGGTATATACTTATATACTAAATTATAGTCTTTCTTTCCTCTCTCTCTCTCTCTTTCTCTTTCTCATACACGCATACACACACACACGCACGCACACACACACACACACACACACACACACACACATATATATATATATATATATATATATATATATATATGTGTATGTGTGTGTGTGTGTGTGTGTGTGTATGTGTGTGTGTGTGTGTGTGTGTGTGTGTGTGATAAATAATTTGCAATGATAATAGATGATATTAAGAAATATGCCTGAGGAAAAGGGATATCAACTTATTGAGATCATGCTGATACTATATTTATGGGTCCTGCTGCTGAATGTCAATGGGTTAGGAGATTTTGACATTTGACATTTGAAAAAATCTTAAAATCATTATGTGGTTATTATCACATCAGTAAAAAAATAATAAAATAATTTTCTTGAATATTAATCTTATCTTCGATTCAGTTTTAAAACCACAATAACGTTGTTTTTAAGAAAAATATCAGTGTCACTCAAATTTAATCCAATTTCCTTTTTATTAATTTATTTATAGACTTTTAGATTTATGTTAATTTGGATAAAAATAAGATATGTATTTATAAAATATCAGGGATTCTAAAAAAATGAAACAAACCAAAAATAATGTATGGAATATCCTTCGGCGTCATCATTTTGGTAGAATAGACTTTCTTGCATCCCCATGAAATATGAGTTTGAGTTTGAGTTTTGCTAAACGGCATATCAACCTCTGAGGATCATTTAATGCTAGAAAGGTTAAATCGATTTTGTTTTTTGTGCATGCTTTAGGATTTAGGGTATGTGATTTGATTATGTATTATTATATTTGACAAGATTTTGATGAAGACTTTGGCTTCTTTTAGAAATTTTAAGATATCCCCTGGTTTGGAGTTTTTGAAGAGGTCCTTTAAACAGTTTGTTTGGTAATGTTTTGGGCAAATTTGTCTAAATCTGTCAGTTTATGAGAATAGGTTTGACTATGAGAGGTACTTTGCATGTTAGACATACTAAGGGATCTTCCCCTTTTTGGAGGTTTGAGTAATGTGGGTGTGGCCAATACGAAGTCTGGAGATCATCACTTTTTCTTTTCTATTTTTTCTGTAGCCTGCTGCACATTCACCCATGGTATCTTGAATACGATGGAGCTTGCGTTTTAAGCAAATATTAACGAATATCTGTCTAATATCATGGAGATAAATTCAGATGGTTTTAAGTCTTATTCTGATCTCATCACCATTGTCTTATTGGTATTGTCTTCATATTCAGTCCAGTTTTCAAATCAAATGATTGGTTTATTTACAGACATATTTTTCTCCGACAAATACATTCATTATGAACTGAAGTATTCTTTGAAGAATTGTATTTTATTGTGTCGGAATAAGTTCCTTAGAGAGATGCTTATATCGGTTTTAACAGCAAATACGTACTGGATTTGAATAATCAATCAACTAATATTTCAGTGAATCAATCAATCAGTCAATCTATATATATATATATATAAAGAAAAATGATGGAAGCACTTCTGGTGCAATGGATATAGAGGGAGGATATGGACATGGTAACTTGGGTTCCCCTATTTCCAAACTGCTAACTTTGAATGCATGCATGAAAATATTCTATTATGGATAAATAGCATGTTTTGCTTTGTTTTTAACCTTAGTATGGCAACCAGTCTTGGAGAAGGAAGACTCTAAATTCAAAACTCTTACTCGTTTCTTGTGTCACATCCTGCTCGTGCGGAGCAGTTGCTACATATACACACGCGTGCGCATGCACTAACACACACACACACACGCACACACACACACACACATACATATATACTTGTATATATATATTGTGTGTGTGTGTTTGTGTATATATATATATATATATATGGCACTATTAGGTCTTCTGCTTCTCTGTGCACATATATTGGTGTAATAATGCACATGAAGGCATAAGCATATTTATATGAGTATGTATGCTTAGTATATATAAATATATATATATATACATGTTGGAGTGAGTGCAGTTGTATGGCTGTAAGTGGGTATTAGTAGCATATATGCATTTATCAACATGGATGTGTGTATAATAGTATCAGAAGGGTAACTAAGACATAAAAGGCGTTCAGAAGATTTATTAGAAGATAATATTGACAGAGAGGAATTTCTCCATGGGTTTGAAAGAGTTACTTTTTTAAATGATAGTAATAAACAGAAGGTGTTCAGTGTATCATTTTTTAATGTTTTAGTTTTGGGAGGTACAAACGAGACGTGTGTGTTTTTTCCAGAGGCAAAGGCTTAATATATTCATGGAAGCGATGAGGAGATAAACAGACAAATCGCAGCCCTGAGCAGATGGGATTGTTCTACTGGTCAAATTGGGAATTAACAGCGGAGGTAAATGCCCGTCGGTCAATATGGAGTAATCACCATAGTAAAGAATCCCCGTTCAAGTGAACTTTTGTGAAGTGCCAGACGGACTCTCCACCTAGACCGGAAGAACTCTGGAAAAAAATAAATAAACAAGCAAATATATTCTCCGAATTAGCGTTTTTGTGTTTTAGTTTCCTTATGGAGCTGACTTGTGGCTTGTTTAGTTTTGAATAACCTTGTCAACCTCCAGATCTCATTTTTATGAAAAATCACATTATGGTGTTTGAGACATCAGCTCTCCAGTGATATTGTACTGGTCGAGACGAAAGATCGGCACACACACACACACACACACACACACACACACACACACACACACATATATATATATATATATATATATATAAGGACAATACTCCATTGATATATGACTGTGTGAGAGAGGTTTACTCAAAATAGTTTTCAAGGGAATTGGATTAGGGTAAGTTTTAGAATCAGATTTTACGACCGAGAAAAGTCTTTCAAGCCAAAGTATTAAATTCTAAGAAAAAGAACGAAAACGATGGATCAAAATCAACCTAAATTACACTACCGTACAGCTAGATTAAATACTCATTAAAAAGATGTGGATTAAAAGTAGTCTTAACTGTAAGGTGGAGGGAAGAGCACAAGGAGAACAAATCTAAAAGCTGCTAGCCAATAAGATAGTCTTCCAAAGTGGAGAGAACATTTAAAAAATATGCTTTGAAACCCTCTAGAAATCACCGACAAACGTATCCTAAAAACTTACTAATTGCCAATTCGACGTGAAACTTATACAGTTTACGGAGGAAGAACATGTCACATTAGTGAAAATGCTGAAAAGCGACAGGCCTCCAGGAAATACACACTGAAGTTTTATAGACAATTAAATTTGATGACATAATTCGCCGATTATGCTAGGAAGACTCTAAACAAAACGCAATAAAAACAAATAGTTGCATCTGTACCTTACTCCAGATTTCAGAATCACTTATAACACTTTCTGCTATAGATGTTAAAGTTTTTAAGAACCCTACTTCACAATTGTATCTGAATCGAAATTGAGAAAAGTTTAAGAAAAAAATCGGCACGGTTTTGTGAGGAAGAAGAGTAAGCAGCTGAAGGTATTATCTTTTACTTGAACGCGAATAAAAAGGATAACGTGTTTTAAAAAAAAGGTTCCATTTCCACTCTTTGCAGTAAGCCCCTAAAATCTGTGGTCAGTTCACATATTTGGCCAACAACACCTCACCTAATGACGTGGAATGCTTTTATCCACTTTTCTATCAAATAGAAATTTGATCCATCCGATAAAATAAAACTGAGTTTCTTCCAAGCTGTTGCTGAGTTTGCTCTACTACGTGGATGC
This sequence comes from Sepioteuthis lessoniana, assembly GCA_963585895.1. Classification (NCBI taxonomy): domain Eukaryota; kingdom Metazoa; phylum Mollusca; class Cephalopoda; order Myopsida; family Loliginidae; genus Sepioteuthis; species Sepioteuthis lessoniana. Next base: position 7,230,395 of record OY757910.1, read on the forward strand.
ACCACATTGATTCTAAAATAGTTAAGAAAAACTAGATGGGAACTATACAATAATGCTGTGCGCTGTCATAAACAAATCCTAAAAGCAAAGATGAACGATGGACGATGAAGTAATGTTCTCTTATGGACACCAGCATATGAACGTGTCTGTGTGGGCTGACTAGTAAAGTCTTAATTAAATCAGCTCAGTGCAGACACAAGATGCAACCAAAAAGACCTAGCAGGAGCGATCAATGATAGGTAGGAATTGTATAAGGAATTCCTTGCTGTCAGCACAAATTGATGCTGATAAAGGTTTTGAAATAAATTACACATTTCAATTTTATGCTAGTTCTGCAAAGTTGATTTAATTAGACCTATAATTAATGACAATTCAAAATAATCTAATAGGGATACGCTTTTTTGGTTCTCAGAAAATCCCGTACATCGAAGATCTATCTATCTATCTATCTATGTGTGTGTGTGTTTGTGTGTGAGTTCCAGAACATGGTATTTTCGACAGTATGTTATAATTCGAAATAATGTTCTCTCTTTCTGGGGCTATGTGTAGTGCTATCAGTTGAACAGACCCAAAATTGACAAGGTAAAAATGAGCTTGGCATTAATACCAGTAATATCAGAACGTACACCTCTAATGAAAGAGGCAGGGTTATCTAATATCAATAATAAAATAAAACGTCCAAAATAGGATTGACGAGATGCTGCAGCAAGAACTTCAAGTGACTTCCACCCAGAAAAAAGACAAAAAAAAACAAAAAAAATAAAAAAATAAGAATAAAAATAAATTTAAAAAATCTTGCCGGAAGAACTGAACAATCTATTGGAATGAACAGAAAAAAGCAAAAGAAAAATACCTCATCCCAAAATGACTGGTTTGATAAATCGGCCGACCTAGTAATGCTTCACCCATAATAATCTTACGTCTATCTATCTGAAAGGAAACCGGAAACTATTTGGAACGACAAATACACTGACTTCAAAATGGTTAGGAGACCAAAAAATCGCAAGAAATGCAATTATATTCTTGGCTCATTTAATGGCGTTTTAACTCATGAGATGATAAAAACTGAAATTTGTTTCGTTTTCCAATGTTTGCTTACTATCATAACTATTTTTCCATCGCATCTTAAAAAATTGTACTTTTGTTATTTGCTTATAATCGTTTGTTTGCTTGCTGGTATATGATACAAGTATTCCTATTTAATATAAACAATTTTCACACAGTTGTATGATTGAATTCATATTTATGGTTAAGGGAACAGCCTTTATTAGACGCTTTGATTTACAGTTATTTATGTAGTTGATTCATTTGAGTTCTTTTTGCGGATAGTCTTAACAAATACGAATGATTATTAAACAGACAGATTTATTTGTACCATTGGAATTTACACTTACTAATAAAAAAAAAGCATGACGGCAATAATGATGCGAGAAATATTGAACAAATCCTTGAGGCAGCGTCCCACAAAGCAGCAGTCGTACGGCCACTTATCACCCATCACGAAAACTATCCAAGTTAGACGAACCAGACATGCAAGACACTGCTGGAGAAGTAGGGACTAACTCATAAGTGACGTACTCCTGTGGACCCCTTCACATGGACGACCGATTAAAACCTGCATGCAACAGTTCTGTGCCGATACGGGATGTAGCTCTAAAGACCTGCTAGAAGCAATGGATAATAGAGGAGGTGTTATGGAACCGTTACCTACCCATTGATGGACTCTTCTAAATCCTCTATTAATTGAGAGCCAAGTACTCTCGTGGGGATGAATGGTCAACCGGTCGTAGAAACTGGATATTCGACTGACTAGTAAGACTGGCTTACACCACCACTTTTTTCTGTATCTTGTTACTTCAATATATCCTTAAACTTATACCGTGTTCAAAGTTATCTTTTCGTGGTCCCAAATAGGGTCCACATCAGAAGGGTGGCAAGAAAAGTTTCAGGAATATCCGTGCTGATGGCGCAACATGATGACGATGATGATGATTACTCCGAGGTAGAGTGAAAGACTGATGGCAATGGAGAGATACTTTACATTACACAGCTTTTCAGAACAGCAGCCCTACTATCATATTCAATTCAGTGTTTACTTTAGAAAACCCCTATTTTAGGTGGTCTCAACATTTTTCATGGGATTCAGTCACCTTATTCTTAGTCCTACAGACTCGGCGGGCAGTGTATGATTCCAAGTATTCCTATTAAATAAATAAATTTTTCCATAATCATATGGTTTCAAGTTATTATTTCAATTCAATAATAACCATTTGTTTGCACACAGTTGTATGGTTTCAAGTAACTAATAATGATATAGCCCAGTCACCTGGGGCTGTAGAATACACTGACTACACCTCTGCAGAGGGGTAAGACCTCCCCAACAAGTGCCCTGAATATGACACTAAACAATCTGATGGTAAGGTTCCAGTGATGCTGGAGCATTGGGGAATGCGTAGCACCCCTTCATTTCCATTGCTCTTAAGTCCTCTCTTGCCTGGAATAGCAGCGCCTGATAGGGTCCTATCTATGGATTAAATAGGATTAGATTGCATACTTATACTTAACTGAATTGTTCGAAATAGAACTGTCTGACGAAACTGAATAGCTTGATATAGAAATGTTTTGACAATTAAACTGTGTACTTTCATTTAAACTGCGTACTTGTGCTAAACTGATTAGTTTGAAATAGGACTACACTCAGGCTTAACTGAATTGTTTGATATAGAACTGTTTTTGACATTTAACTGTGCGTGGAGAAAATCTATACTTATACTAAACTGATTTGTTTGAATTAGAATTGTTTGACTAAAGTGAAAGCTTGAAATAGAAATGTTTTCGAAACCGAGTACTCATGCTAAACTAAATTGTTTGAAAAAGAACTTACTATTTGTATAAAAACGGATTTAGCGTTAAATAATGTACAAAGGTTGACATGCCGTAATACCCAACCAACCAATCAGCCAACTGATAATAATATTAATATCTAGTAAACAAGTATTGCTTCAAGTAACTATTTTTAATATAAATAATTTACACAGCCATTGGCCTAATGAGTAAAGTGTTCACCAGTAGTCCGGGAGACCGGGGTTGAGTCATACCAAAGACTCAAAAATGATTCTTGATGCCGCCTTGCTTAGCACTCAAAACTATAAGGTAAGGATCCAGGGTAAAGTAGAGCAATCCAAGAAATAGAGTAACGCCCCCCTACACTTTGATGCTGTAGCTATTGAAAAGGGAGCTATCGGGTCACCCCCAGCTAAGGTTGTTAACAATTTTATATGGTATAAAATATTCATATCTAATACCGATATTTTGAAACACATCTATTTGCGGCATAAATGGGACCCTAACTGTTATTACCATTCCGGGTCAGAGTGAACCAAGTTACCATATCAATGAATAGATACTTCCCATTCTTAGGGTTCCAGAACTGAAGCCCCACCTACATATAAAATGTAGTGCCATACTCAGGACACCTTTTTTTTGTAGGGAGTAAGGTTTTACCACTCTGTAGGAGATAAGGGCAACGTATTTTTTCATCTCACTCAGAGGGTTTAAATTTCATGCTGACAGACACAGAAAATCAAGTTTTGATGAAGCAATCAAATAAATACGTAGTCAAACATGTCGATATGTTACTCATGCAAATTTGGCTGATGATTCCAACCTGATCACGGACTGAAAACTGATTCTCAGCCGAGGGTCTGGTTACTTCAGTGTTGTGTTAAACCAAGAGAATTAATATCATGAGAATATTATACAAGAGAAAGAAACCCTCAACTTTAAACAATTTACATATCATAGTTGAAATATGGACGGTGAATCAATTCCCTATAATCAAGAAAGTATCTGACGATAATTCACCATGCACAGAAACAGCTGGGGTTACTCCCTTGGAGTAGTCACCCGAAAGTTCTAACGTGAATCTTTCCGCTTTATCACTTTGTCGATATATTTCCAGTCTTACTTTTAAAAGCAGACTGGACTAAAATAGACATGATCTGCTTGTTTCGTTTACTTCTTGGGAACTGTTGAAGAATACATCGAGGATTTCATCTGTCATTTATGCATTAAATAATGCCAGATATTCTTGGGAGTATTGAAGAAATAAAGTAGTGTAATTGTTGCCCTCGACTTGATTTCTCTCAGTTCTACGAGAACAGGCAAATGAGTGAGATTTAGTGGCATTTATTCAGACCCATTAATCTTTAAGGTTGGAATCAGGTCAGCTGTATCCAGGAGCTGGCCCTATTCAATATCATTTCGTTCAAGAGGTACAGATATTAACAATTCAGTTGGGTTCTGAAGATGGAATTTTTATGTACTCATAATTTCCTGGAAGCAAGCAAAAACAGAAAAAACACCATTCGCGAATCTTACACGTATTTTTAAAATAATTGCATATTTCTATAAAATCCGACGTGTCTACTGTATCAAATGTGGTCGTTTAACATAGTCACCAATGAGCGTTATGTTGATAATAACTGATCATCGCTTCGAATATTGGGAACTGTTGTTTTATTACCCCATTATGTTTATGGACACGGATAACGGGTACCACATATGGAGCAGATTCTTTTTTTCAGCAGGAAACAGCTCTTCTCATAACTTTCACTTTGCGTTTCGGACTCCCTTACTCGACTCCAGAGCCAATCAAATAAGAGCAAATCGATAAACCCGACATCTTTTCACGGGTTTCACAGAACACTTAATTGCATTAAGTACGCTGTATCACTTGATCAGACCCAACAACCACTCAAATAGCCAATCGAGTCTGGTGGTTTGTATGACTCTTAGTTAATTCCTGCTTTTAGTTTCGTGTGCTTGATAGACCCTATCTTGTTAGACCTAGCCTTGGACGATATTTTGAACTTTGCCTCCTCTCTTTTCCAACAACTGGCTAATCTATTCACATCTCCGGAACACTCGCTAAAAGAGTTTCAAATCTTATCATGGACCACAGTTACTGGCACAACACGTAAAGTCGGTTTCTTTTTTATTTTAAGAAGCGACTCTTCACGTATTAATAATTCGTTTCACATTTTCAATTTACGTAAACGTTTGCCTCCTTTCACTTGAGCCACCAAAAAAGAAACCGTGCAGAATCACGAAATCCATTCTGTTAGATTAAGGTTCACAAATAATTCCACCCCTACATCTTCCTCGGATGGGCCACATCGTTTTCCAATCCCGTTACTAGTAAGATGGCTATCGCTGGTGATTTCTGCAAGACACGAGATCGGAGGTACAAGATCAATCATCTATAATTACACCTAGGACACTAGAAAGGTTAAGCTTTAATGATTCAACTCCCTTCCGGTTGGAGCATATTTAATTATTTATTTATTCGCGCCTTGCCATCACTTACTTAGGACTCTTCGAGTATCTTGCTAGTCTAATTTCTGACCGAGAGGAATTCCTAAAGTGCTGAACTGTGACGTCGAAATAAGATAGTTTGAACTCCAGTCGTTTTATTACGTTCACTTTCACACTAATGCCCCTTGGGAAAGGTACGAACCCCCTAATCCCCCGACATATGCATTAAATATTTTCACTGTAATTCTTCTAGAAATATGACTTTGCTATTAAATAACTCACGAAGGTTGATAGGTCATAAAACAAAGAAACCAAACCAAACCAAACTAACTTTCTAACTCAGGGGAAATTGATGAGGAAAGTATTCTCTGTCTTCAAGCAGCATCTTTAGCTTTCAGATAATTTATATTGAGGGTCTTCCAGAACCCCGACCTCCACCTGAATACCAAATCCAGATCGATGGAGCTATATTTTTCTCCTTAATTCTCTTTGAAGCGAAAGACAGGACTCTCCATCGAATACATCTTAAGCAGATGGGTAAGTGTTGTATGACATGGCATGTGAAGAACACAGAAAGAAAATGTGCGTTATGTAGAAATTCGGAAACAAGCCAAATTAACCAGCATTGAAAACTCCATTATTACACGGCAACATACAAAGAAAGCGCCTTCCAAAAATATGTTGTTTTTTCTTTAATTCATAGTGTGGTTTTAACAGCACGTTGACCTTTCTAGGATTTCTTTATGCCTAGAGGTTATGAAATCACATTCATTGTAATTTTGTGTTTACATTTTTTGTGCATGTGTTTCTTAAGAGGTTTCTTGGTTTGTACATAGTTCTATCGAATACAAAGAACGTTTTTCAAATTGATCTAGTTAACCCGTAGATGTGAACCTAACAAATATTACTATTTGATCTGACTTGAGAGTAATGGCAAATAACTTCTACACCACACTCTCCAGATTTGCAGAACTGCTACAGTATTATAAGATACATTTTATTGTCATACCTAGAATACCTTTTCTATCTTCTGTAGTGTGTACAGTCAGAGTATTCTATGTCTCATCCGACAAGGTTGTTTTGTTTGGTGAACCAAGATCACCTACTTCATCAAGGACCTGAGAAAATCTTCCCCGAAAGACTTCTATCCGGACAAAGTAAGTAGAAAACTTGCTTCATACCGTTGCTCCAGGAAAATAACACCCAAAATAAGCTGGTAGTAATACTGAACAAGTGTCTATAAGTCAGAGAAGACATTAAAGTCAGCGACCATAAGAAGTTCGCACGGCGGAACGCCATGAATCTGCCAGGTGAAAAAAATATTTGACTCATTCTTCGGTCGACTCCGCTATAAGAAGAATGGCAATTGAAAAAGATATTGTCACCGATGTCGACAGAAAAGCAAAAGAAGAATTTTCCAAGAATTAAAAAGCTTATAAATAACTGGAAACATTTCTTGTTCTTTTGATAGAACACAAAGTGATGGCAAGATACTGATACTGTCAGTTATTCGTCCTCCATAATTTTAGTGTTTAACTTAACTCTTTGTTTCTTTGGCAGCTCGCCACCGTTCAACTATTTAATTATTTTCTTCTGAACTGGAAACGTTCTGGACAGTTGTTTCCCAATCCCCTTTTGTCTGACATAGATCGACGGAAAGGTCCATCATCGATATATATATATATATATATATACTATTTTTGTTTCATTTTTAAATTATACATCAATATTTATGGGGTATTTAATGCCAAATCCATGTTTTTAGAATAGCTGTGATACTATTTAACCCACTGCTTGAGGCGGGATAAAAGAGGCATGGATTTTTCTAAAAGTGAACGTAATAGGATAACTAGAATTTAAACTCACTAACTTCGTGGCGCTCCCCAAGAACTTTAGCCACTGCGTAATGAGGAATCTCTCCGATATATATTTTAAAAAGTCATGAAATTCCCGAAGTTTTTAGTGATAGAGTATTAATTTATTGTGGACTTTTTGTCCTCATCTTGGTAGTTTTTGTTGTTTTTCTCACTAAATTTCGGCCAAATTTCACCTCTGACCTTCTTCAGGTGATTTACCGCGACGTCTGATAGGAATGCTGAGTCTTGTGTGACGGCAAATTCTTTAAAATCCCAAAACGGGACTTTATTTTCGCACGTGTGAAGACGGGGCAGGTTGGCACTTGATCCCTTGTAGAATAAGTCCTCGTTCAGAGTTTTTTTCTCAGGCATATAAGAACTGGCATATTATGTGGGGGATTAATTTATGGCAAGACTGACCACCGCTGGCAAGGGGTTCCAAATTTCACACTATACACACACCCACCAGGTTGCTAGTCTCCCTCCCCTAGACAATGGAAGATATGGACCTCTACGTTGAGACGTAATAATATTAATTATAGTAGTCGGTAATTCCGGTTTCCCGTGTGATATTTTTTTAGGAATTAATAGGACAATTTTAAGCGAGATAACATAAGGCGACATGAAGCTGGAAAAGAAACATGAAGTAACAAATCGTAGCAGACACTGCAAATAACAACTTAGACCACGTGGGAACATTAAAATATATCAATCTTTTACTACACATAGATATACACCTTCAACGTGTCAAGTATATAATGAATGAACAGTCCATGAACATAAATGTCTTTCTTCTTTTCTTGTCTTTCGTTTTTCTTCAAATTGAGAGAGAGAGAGAGAGAGAGAGAGAGAGAGAGAGAGAGAGAGAGGGTATATAGAATTGGGTATAAGGAGAAACAGTCCCAAGGGTACTTATCTTATTTAGATGGATTCCTGTGGAGAATCTTTCCTCTTTTACGGGCTAATAGACTTTATACTATTTTTAACACTGGCTTGAAGAAAATGGCTCCTTCGTGTCCGAGATATTTTTTGTCTTCTCTACACGGAGTACTTGGCTTTGGTTCTGCCCGCTACGAACCCTGTTCAACGACTAACTTTTTTATTTTCTATTTCCGCTGACGGGAAGGAGTCCCCATTTCCGTTTTGGGGTCCCAGCCAATCATTTGGCTTCTCTCTTCTTCCCCCTGGCCAGGCGATCCGTTAGGGCTACTAGATGTCACCCAAGTCCCATTCTTTTTCCATCAGGTCACCAAGTACAAACATCTGTTCTTAACGCTCATTCTCTGATGACTTGCCACGGTTAATTCAAACAGGAGGATAGTAGTAATCATATTTCAAACGTCTCAGTGGGACATCACGTGACACTTGTAATCGTATCCCCAGTAATTACTGCCTTCCATAGTTGTTGTCTGTCGCACCACGTTTTTCTCCGAGTAACCCTCTGACCAGCCTGGTAGGAACTGAAACCGCTATCTTCTGATAATGCTCACCTGGAACCATGAGGACAAAAAGTCTGCCATAAAATTAATACTCAGATTAAGAAACGTCATCTCAAAAAAGGATTCCGAAGAAAAAGACAATTTTTACAGATAGTTTCGATTTACAGGGTACATTTCATGTTGAACTGTCACTTTCTATCCGTCTCGTAATCTGTTTGTTTAGCCTTTTAAAGCAGATATATTGCTCAGTATTTCTAAGCTGGAAACCATAAGGACATTTCTTCACCAAGTTTTTCTCATAAGTTTTCCTTCTTAATAAATAATTATCTTTAAAGTTGTGCTCTAGTAAATCTATTTTCAGATAAATGGCTTATCGAATGGTGAAAATTAAATAAGAAACATGAGTTCCAAATTCAGTTCTGCCTGATATACTGTTAACTTCTAATTTCGGCACTTAGAGAAAAGCATGAATCCATTTCTTCCCTCAAAAGCTATTAGACTAGCCTGTCAGTTGGGGCTGTTGGTAACAAAAGAGGAGTAACCCACCTCCCCACCAACAACAACGAGTGTCCTGCATATGACACAAAAATGGAGAGGTCCCAGTCCTAGGGATTTGGGAATATTGAGTTCTCCTTCGTTGCCATTGCTCCTACGTCCACTCTGTCCGGGAGTGGTAGTACCTCTTAGAGTCCCATGTAAGAGTCAAACAGAAATATTTAATCCTTTACTATACTTGAAAACATTCAACTGTGTGCAAACAATTGATGAATATCAAAACTAATTATTAGTATTATATAGCAATACTTAAAACCATTTAACTGCGTGCAAATGAATGAATTATTTTGAATTGAATTATTAGTTTTATTTTAAAAGATTTCAGGGGCCTGGATTTAACGTCAAACTGCATCTGATGATGGAGCTTCAGTCTTGAGATTTGAGAATGTAGAGTAACACTTTCTTAATATTACTCTCTGGTCCACTTTGACCCGTATTAGTCTTACCTCTTAGGGATTCATTTATGGGTCAAAGAGAAATGTTCAACCTTTTTCTTTGGGGTTATTACAAATAGAATTACTAGAGTTAAAAATCAATACCTGAAACCATTACATTGAGCTGAAAATAACAAACTTGAAACCGTTTAACTGTTTGCAAATGTGCTGTGACTCATTTGAAAATAATGTTACCGATAGACTATTACAAATTATACATACATACACACATATATATATATATACATATATATATATATATATATATATATATATATATATATATATATATATATATATATATATATGTATATATAAACACTAGGATCATTAAATAAGTTTCCAGACTTTTTTCGTATGGGCACTTTTATTGATAGTACACACATGAAACTCTAGTCCCCTTCGAGGTAGTCTCCTCCGGCTGCAATGAATTTGTTCTACCGTTACAACAACTTCTGGAAGGCCAAATGGAATTCCTCTGGCGTGAGTGTGTCAATGACCTTCGTCACAGCCACTTTCATCTCCTCCATTGTCTCATAACGACAGCCTCTGAGCTTTGGGAATAACCAAAAGTAACAGGGAGCAAGCTCTGGACTATAGGGAGGTTGAAGAACTGTCTTGATGCCCATTTTGGTCAAATAGTCTGTGACAAGGATGGAGTTGTGGACTGGTATATTGTTCTGGTGGAAATGCCACTGACCCGATTTGAAGAGTGCTGGCCTCTTCCCGAGGAATCTCTTCCTGAACTCCCTTAAAACCTCAACATAGTAACCCTAACTCTAACCCTAACCCTTTGCCGAATCAACTAGGGTGTATTGTGTTTTTTTACTCCTCCCACACCTCTCATCATCCCTCACTGACTCCTTACCTTCCTTGAATCTCTTATGCCACTCAAAAACTGATGCTCGATTGATGCAAGATTGTCGAAAAGCAGTCTGAAGCATTCCATACGTTTCTGTGGCATTTTTTTTCCAAGTTTAAAACAAAATGTTATTGCATATCGTTCTTCCTCACGTCCAGATTGCATTTTTGAAATTCACCATCTGTGGCAATCAGACTTTAGTAGGGTATATTCCAATTCCAGCGGTAGCTGTTCATTTAAACCTGAAATCATAAAAATTGGTCAGTCATCACATAAAATGTATAGCAATAACAAAGTGAATTTTCAAGAATCTGCGACAATTTTAAATGTCAGTTCAAAAAGAGGTCTTCAAACTTATTGAATACACCACGTATATATATATATATATATATATATATATATATATATATATATATATATATATATATATATATATATATAAACAGTATTTGGCATTAAGTAATTCACAAGGGTTGATATGCAATTAAATAACCAAACTAAATTGAACCATTCAGCTATCGGAAATCTCTTAGAAACTCTAATGTCCCCCAACTCTGACAGACAACCAGCTTAGACATTTAACATATAAAAATTAAGGCCTTGAATTGATTGAATAAACCAGCATTAACTTTAATCTCTGTTTTAGTGTTTGCACTTTTTCTGAAAAAATATCAATACTTTGATGAAGAGTAAATATGTATTTCGACTGATAGATTCTTATAGCAGATCATCCCGTCCAGTGTTATTTCATGAAAAGATGTTTGGTAAATGTACATTGGGTAGTTCAAGTGATTTTTGTTTTCTTTTGTTTTGTTGTTTTTTTTTTTTGTTTTTGTTTTTTTTGCACACGTGTACTTAATATCAAGTATTTCACTCTGGTAGTAATAATTAGTAAATATATTTATTTGACACATAGAAGGCACTTTCACCATTTCTTATATTCTGGATCATAGTAGATCTGGGATTAATGGCAATCAAAGCATATTCCAACTCAAAACTGGAACCTCCTAACACTAGGCATTTCTTGTCAAATATAGAACATCCGCTTTTGGGGGAAGTGGTACTACCAATTTGCAGTGGATACCACAGATTGAGTGACTGCGCATCTTGGGCACCTATCGCTTTTTCATACTCTATGCTAAGATACGGACGCAGATCCATCATTTTCATAAAAATATAGATGTCCTTATTTAGTGTACAAAAATGTTCGGAAATATTAACTTTTTGGGGGCGTTTATTCACTAAGAAAAATAACAACGTTTCAGTGATTAGTCAGTTAGCCTATAATATTTAGAATGTTATGCTTTCTAAATTATAGCATACATCAGCCGATAAAACAAAGAAAATCAGTTTGATTATAACTGTTGTGGAAAATTGCAATTCTATTCACAGATCTTTACTTTCCAAGTAGCAATTTTGAATTGAATGTGGAAGTCGGATCGATCATATTGCTCAAACATAACGGTGTACGTTTAGCCATGATTGTCAGACGAGTTTTAATATACTGCCAGCGGATTATAAAGACAGGACAAAAATACATTCATCAAATTAATTAGTGTAACAAGGAGAGAAAGGAAAATGTCTAATGAAATAAAAGTGAAGGAGACATAGACGTCATAATGTTGAATTCAGAATTTATGAGTCTACTGACCATAATTATAGACGGGGACACTAAAATATTTATAATCTTTTACTGCACAATTACGCACGGACAAATACACAAGCATACTTAACGATTTGATCAAGGGTGTAACCGGATAGACTTATTGGTACACACAAAAATTAAAGTACTTACATAATAGTGTAAACTCAATATATATATATATATATATATATATATATATATATATATATATATATATATATATATATATATATATCTGTGTGTGTGTGTGTGTGAGAGAGAACAACACACAAAGAGCTTAAGCATATATTTACCTTTTCTAAGATTCGGGCAAATACCCTTGGGAAAGGTATGAACCCGCTTATCCTCCCAGCTATAGGTTAAATACACCACTACTGTTCTTCTTGGAGAATATCCTTGGCATTAAATAACCAACAAAGTTTGATATGCCATTAAAGACAAAGAAACCAAACCAAACCTTTTCTAAGAGTATATATATTAAATTTCACAAACTGCCGTGTATTTGATTTTTTCCAGTGGCTCTTACGAACAAAATTTTAAATTAGGACTTAACTATACACCAACCACTTGGTAGAATTATGAATATTAATTATGTAAAACATATTTTCTTTTTACTATAAACCAACCCGTCAGTCGGCCTTTAGAGATTACCGAAATTTTCCGCAAAATTACGTATTAATGATGGTTTTAAATGTTAATTTAGCACCTGCTAATGTTGTAACACTGGTTACAGCTTAAAAGCAACAATCCTTTTTGTCAAAACATAGTTACGTCTTACAGAAAAAACCTTCCATTAAAACAGTGTTTTTGAAGATTTTTTTTTTTTTAAGTATTTTAATTTTATGTAATTTGAAATTTGGAATACCAAAAAAACAATAGCTGTCACTGAAGATAAACACTTGATTACATAGATTTAAAGACAGACATGAAAGCTGTTCTGAAGCTGATGACTGGTCTTAATTTCTCACGACAGCAACCGGTATCATTCTCAACTTACTCAAATAGGCTAAGATAAATAGGGCTCGGCGGGTGCATAGCTATAAAGAAACCCCTGTTACGGAAGTTTAATAAGAAGAAAAAAACTGTTTTGCGCAAGAATCGACATTGAAAGATATAGAAAATGTTTAGGACACAGATGAATTTAAATTTGAACTTTATGGTATGAAGAGGATAGTGTATGTTAGAAAAAAAATCTGGAAAAAGACAAAATGATCACATATTTGTTTCAACAGTTCGGCATGATGATGAGGCTGTTATAGTGAGGTTGTATTTTTTCATGAGAGAAGTCTTGAGATTTGACTTGGGTCAATAAATCATGAAAAAAGAACAATACCATTCTATTTTGAAAATATATACGATACCATCTACTTTACAAATAATTGAAAAAATCATGTTTCAACTAGACAACAATTCTAAGTACTAATTTAGCTTTTCTTTACCAGGTATTTAATGTGTTTCCACGCAATTAAAGGCTTTTAGACTCTGACTCGTCGTGACAAACCAATGGTTTGCTCCTTTCACTACATTTTGAATTAATATTCTTCTCCGCACAAATCACACATCCTGCCTTAAATTTCTCTTGACTTGCACTTTTCAGCAAGCAAAAAAATTGATCATAGACCTCTGTTCAAGCCGGGAACTCTCAGTTTGATTTGCAGCCATTTCGAATAACTTAATAAACAATCATTTTTGTGAGTTTAAAATAAATTTTGATATAAACCAATAAAAAACAACGCAGAGTATAAATTTACGGGAAAAATATTGAAAATGAAAAATATACATTTGTTTCTTTTCAAAAGGATTCAGTAAATTTACAGAATGACCCTCGTATATATATATATATATATATATATATATATATATATATATATATATATATATATATATATATATATATATATATGTGTGTGTGTGTGTGTGTGTGTGTGTGTATAACCACACAAATATATACATATGTTTGTGGGTATATATTGATATGACTATATATGTATGTATATAAATTCGAATATATATATATATATATATATACATATATATATATATATATATATATATGCATATATATATATATATATATGCGGGTAAACACACACACACACACACACATACACACACACACACACACACACACACACATATATATATATATATATATATATATATATATATATATATATATATATTTATGCATAATGTAGGTTTAGGATGAGAATTGCAAAATGCAACAAATATTGATAATAAATACAGTTTACCATCACGTTTCGAATTTAAACGCAACTTATGTTATTGATAATAACTAAGCGAAGAAAACATTATCCAAGTACGAAAATTGGCTGCATTATATACACCAAAAATTATTCTGAAATTATTTGGTCCACATCCAGGCTCCTTATCTCATGGGCAAATCTACTTGAAAATCGACATGCGAAATTCCTTGACCTTAAGGAGTCATTTAAATCATCTGAAAGGAAGAGGAATATGTGAGGTGGTAGGATTTGACCCTGCCGCTCCCAGTATGCCCGGAACATTTTTGCTAATGTCAAGAAAGACAATTAAATTGCCCTTTGCGGCAACCTCTCATCTACTCAGATACTTAAACGGTAACTCGGTGTTTTTGAAAGAATTCTAATGAGACAGGACGCGTTTAAGGGCAGTTCAATAAATAAGGGGAATTATCTCTAAAAAAAGCAAAATGATTTTTAAAAATTTTCTTATAGATGTAAACTCTACATTTTTGTAATTAGTTTAAACGAAAATCTATTTTAATCCCACTGAAAATTTTCAAAATGGTGGCAACTGAGCGTGCTCCAGGTTTGAACAGAGGTCTCTCATGAAATACCTTGCTGAGATATGCAAACTATTTGAAATTTACGGAATGATGTGTAATTAGAACGTTGGCTAACCTTAGTATTTTGTCCAGTAGGCTGGGGCTTCAGAATACACCGACTGCATCTCGGCAGATGTGTAAGACTTCCACAACGAATATCCTGTTATGACATTAAACAATCTGATGGGGAGGCTCCAATAACGCTGGAGCTTTGGAGAATGCGGAGTACCCTTTTATTGCTCCCAGGTCCACTTTGACCCAGAGTGGTAGCTCATAATAGGGTTCTATCTATGGGTTAAATAGAACTAAACTGTGTATTTATGATAAACTAGATTGCTTGAAATATAACTTTTTTATATCTAAAAAATGGATTTGGCCTAAAATAACCTACACCGATTGATATGATAACCCAAACCAAAACAAACTAAATCAAACTTGGTTTGTCGCTACAAACGTGAGTCAAATAAGTACATTGTATAGAAACACACTGATATTATGAAATTAAGGAATGGTTTTTTTTATATGAATCTTCGTTATTTATATTTTATCATTCAGTTTGGTTGGGCTTTGAACTATTCAGCTCTTATATCAGGTGCTTAGCATTGAGTAAAGTTTACGCTCGAGCACAAAGAATATGACAATCACAATTGTCATAATAAACCCCAGATCGGAAATGAGACAGGAGTGTGAATGACGTAATACCCAGAAGCGATGATCCTGAGAATTTTAAGATTTTGAAATAGAGTCCGTCGGGAGTTGACTTTGGACCATGTAGGGAGACAGTTGGGTTGTCTGACTCAATGGCAGTCAGTAGAATTTGAGTTCCTACCATGGTGTTGAGAAGTTGGGGTCCGTCAATGATGTTGAGAAATTGAGATTGAACCACGAGATGTGCCGAGAGTTGGGGGTGATGTTAGCATAGTATGATAAGAAATAATTTTGACTCTCTCCTCGTGTAGAAGAACGGAAGACAGACGTTGATAAATGCATCCATACCTGAACAAAAGAATCCGCCTGTGTTTTTGCATATGTATATGTACTGTTGTCATTGATTCCATGTCATTATGGTTGTGAGTATACAACACTGACTCTCCGTGAAAGGAGATGATCCAGGTGCAGTGTTCAATAAAGAAGGTCATGCTGGGAGTCTTCTGAAACATGAAAGAAGCATCATGACAGATTTTCTTGAAAAGAGTCGCAACTGTAAATGATACTTCCTAATACCTACTCCTTAGGCAAAATTCCCTTTATTTATTGAACAATGTGTTATGTCTGACTGACCAACTTCTGATAACTCTTAATAAACATATCTATTCTGTATGTGTTATTAAATGTTTGCTTAATGCTATAAAACAGAGAAAATAAATCTGCCGATACAATATTATTTTTAAATTTCACCTTCTTTGTGTTCATTTTACCCGGTCAGTCTGTTTATCCAATTATGAAGGTGGCGAACTTCACGTCGTAAAACTATTTCATAATACATCATATAAAATATTTCTCAAATAAACACGCATATATATATATATATATATATATATATATATATATATATATATATATATATATGTTTGCGTGTATGTGTGTGCATGTGTGTGTGTGTGTGTGTGTGAGAGAGAGAGAGGGGAATGGTGTGATGTAGAGAAGAGAGTCGAGCACTCATCAATATTTCTTATCCATATATTTCAAATATATCCGTACACATCATGCAAGTTGATACATTTTAACAACTAAAATAACTGCGTAAATAAGAAGAGTGTCTGCATAAACATAACTGATTGGTAATTTTAAAATATTATTATAATTGCCTCTCCGTTCTGATTCAATGGGAGCATCGGTAGCAATTTTGCCACCGGCATCTGCAATTAATATTAGCCTCCAAGTATCATTTGTGAATACTAAAATTTCTGAAAAGCACGTCTGCTTGTAGGGAAAACCCTGCTGTCAAATCCTGGAAAAGACAGCAGTAATAACATGCGAATACGCTGTAAATTGTTTCTTTATAAACACCCTTTCCTTGATGAACAAATTTAGTTATTGCTTTTTGAGTTTTAATTCTACTTATAGGCCATAAACTTGTCTTCACATTTCCAACTTTTAATTCAGACACCCAGATGATACATTCTTTGATCTATCTTTGAAGTAATTCAAAATGGAAGAAATAAAAGAATGATATATTTTAGATTTTATGACAAAGGGCCAATGCATTTTAGGCCTACCTCATATATGTGATTCATCTAGCAGATTGTTATCCCTGGAATATATTTACCCAACCCTTCTGTATCAGCAGAGTGTGACATTTGGTCAAACTTTACGCAGAGTTTAAGAAATTTGAATTCAAAATTTTTTCTTCTGCTTGATTCCTGCATTCGCTTATTATGTGATTGATGCTTTCATCTCTGTCACTACATAGCCTACGTTTGCTATTTTGTTGCGTCTTATCTATCCTCGCTTTGATATGATTGGTTCTTATGGCTCTGTTTTTTATTGCTATCAGGAGAGATTCTGTTTCTCTCTTAAAGTTTCCTTTTCTTAGCCATGTCCAGGTTTTCTCGCGTGAGTTGTTGTTTATTAGTCGTTTAAGCCGCCCAGAGAGTTGTTTTTTCTTCCCATTTTTGTTTCCAAGTAATTGTCATTCTGTTATCTATCGTGTAGTCAGTATTGTTTCTAATGACTGTAATCAGTCCTTGTTCATGTTTTTCTATGTGGTCTTCGAGTCATTGTATCGATGCGTCAACGCTGTCTTCAATGCTGGCAAGTCCTCTTCTTCTCTCTTTTCTTGATAAATATAGTCTGTCAACATCGTCTCTGGGATGTAATGCCTTAAGCATTGCCATTAGTTTTCTAGTTCTTTGGCCCATGTGTTTGAGTTCCTCTCTGATCCACTTGAGAAAGGGTCCCGAGTAACTAACGATGAGTACAGCTCAAGTATTTATTCCTTTGATCAGGTTTCTGCAAGAGAGTTTTATCTTAAGAAGTTTTCTAGTTCTTCTGAGATATTCTTTTTGAATTTTGTCTTTCATTTGCACTTATTTAATGGTGTCAGCCTTTAAGATTCCCGAGTATTATTATTATTATTATTATTATTATTATTATTATTATTAAATAGAGTTATCAATGTTGGATAGAAATAGTTGAATAATTTTAATTGCACGCAGCTGATTTATTTTAGGTATAGTTACTTGAAACAATTTTTTTTAAAGTAGGATTATTATTGGTTACTTGAAATCATATAACTGTTTGTCTTAAAAAGATTAACGACAAAACATGCACAATCAACTAATTGAATAGGGCATTGAAAATATAGTCATGATTACAATCAAATATTTAGATGCTAATGATATACTTTCAAAGGAATAAACGAAACATTAACCAACCTGCAAATAATTTTGGAAGATCAACGAGTAAACTATGGTGTGGTGAATCGTGAATAACCCTAAACAAATCTGGCAGCTAGAATGGAACTCATTTCAACATCTCCAAGCCCACTGGAATCTGATGACAATCTATGTTGAACTGGAATTCATAGAGACAGAGATCTTATTGAAAACCAGAAAAAAATTACCGTCATGAAAAAGAACAAAAAATCAACAACATAAGCTTTGGTTAGAGCTGCCAAAATATTCAGGATCAGTAATGAGTCTCCACTCTTTTCTGGTTTCACAAAATATTTCGTTTTGCAAGTCATCTCATTGCCTAAAGATCTTGACAGTTACCGCATAAATTGTAATCGCCATCTCTCTGCTTTGAAGAAATATTAGGCGTCCCTAAAGATACATTTTGCCCAGAAATATGAACTGCCAACAAGAATTACAGAAATGACCTTGGTTCTAGTCAACCATCTTGAATAAGGGCATAGGAATCGATATTCTTTTTTATTTGTGACTCAATAATCTCTTTACTTTTATTAATTAATAGTTAAAATATTGCAATTTTCGAACAACTTTATCCTTTTAAAGGCAAGAATGGGAATTCAATTTATTTGATTAATTCTATTACGGGCTGTAAAAGCCAAACACAACGAAAGACGAAAGAGGATAAATTTAGGTTTCAAGCAACACTGCAAACACCATAAAAATAAAAATGGAATACGGAGATTTATCGATTTAGGACTGCGTTTACAAGTGGCTACTTTTCTAATAATGTCTAGTAACTCTTAAAAAAGCAAGTAAATTGCTATTGCGGCATTTAAATCGAAATAAATTGACCAGGATTTTTCGATTGAGTGAATCGCCAGAATATTGACATTATTCCACTCGTGTTTTTATTTAATGCAGTTGAATAGTTTAGCGGGTGCTTCAAAATAAAGACGATTGTTTTAAAGCAGCGAAAGATTTGCTGTTAGGCTCCATTCGCTGCTGCTAATGGAAAAAAAAAGCGGTTATGGCCAGAAATAAGCCAACCGATGCAAAATATATAGATAAGAAGAAGCAGAGTATCTACAGGTTCAAAGGGTAACAAACAGATTGTAATCAATGTTTATTTGAAAGTAGAGCTATTTTTCAGTGTTTAAGTATGAGTAAAATATTGGCATAATATCATCTCTTTAGGAAATGTTTTCAATCATGTTGGGTGGCCTATTAAATTCTGTGAACAAAGATATTAGCGAAAAAACGTAAATACGTTTTTTAAAAAACTGTATTCATGATAAAAAGATACAGAAAAAAAACTTGCACCTAAAGTATAACTGATTTCAGAAATGAAAGCTTTTAGAATAGTTTCATATATATATATATATATATATATATATTGGTTTGAGTGTGGGTCATGGTAATCTCCATGTCAATGCACACAAGACGGAACATATTAACTATAATGAAAGAGGAAACATCTCCACATTAAACGGTAGCTCTCTGAAACTAGTAAACAAGTTCACCTACCAAGGAGGCAGTGTCTCAGCAACCGAGACAGATATCGACAAGCGACTAGCAAAGGCATGGACAGCTACTGATAGCCTATAGGTCATATGGAACTCAGACATGACCAATAAAATAAAACGTAGTTTCTTCCAAGTAGTGGTCGTATGGATAGTTCGATATGGATTCACTACATGGACGCTAACTAAACGGATTGAGAAAAGGCTTGACGGCAACTACACAAGAAGCTGCGAGCAATATTGAACAAGACCTAGAGGCAATATCCCAGAAAGCAGAAGCTATACGGCCACCTACCACCCATCACGAAAACTATGAAAGTTAAACGAACCAGACCTGCAACAGACTGCATGAGAAGTTGGAACAATGTACTCTTGTAGACCCCTTCACATGGATGGGCAAAGGCAGGACGACTTGCTATTACCTACAGGAAGCAGCTCTGTGCCGATACGGGATGTAGTCCCGAAGACCTGCCGGAAGCAATGGACGATAGAGAAGGGTGGCGAGAAAGAGTCCGGGATATCCGTGCTGGTGGCACGACATTATGATAATGCTAATGATATATATATATATATATATATATATATATATATATATATATATATATATCCTATAAAAGTAAAAAAATTAAAGTGACGAAGATTTTTTGTGATTATATATATATATATATATATACGTTCACCAATTAGATGTGCTCTGCATTATATATATATATATATATATATAATGCCAAGCTCACCTGAAATGGTTAATTCATTTGTGGTCATTTGGAATAAGAGTTATAATAGTTGAAAGCATTTCTTTACGACTTGAAATGTCTGTGGACACAGCACAAACAACTGTGCATGGTGCCTTACTTTTTCTAGTGACATTTTTCGTTGGAATTCACAATGTAAGGGATCATACTGAAGAAAGAACAGTGGAAGCAATCTGTCAATATTGGCCGGGAAAACCCGCCACATCATCCATATTGTTCACCCTTTGATTTTTTCCAGTTTGACTCATTCAAAAAATTCATGTCAGGCAGAACGTTTTCAAGCGATGATGAATAGAAGATAACAGTGAGTGAAGGGTTAAAAATGAAGTCTAAAGTTTCTTATGCTGAAAGTGTGGAAAGTCTTGTTTTTCGATAAGAAATAGTACTTTAAACAATTTATATTGCATCGAAAAAAGGAAGCAATTTATCCCTGAGGGAAATGTGAGTTATTATTTTACAAAATTCAACTTATTTATTAATTGACCTCGTGTATATATATATATATATATATATATATATATAGTATTAATTGTTCTCACTAAAAAGTTAATTTTCTTCTATTTCAAGAACATCGTGATTTTATTATTTCTAGCAGCATATCATGCACTCAGAATAGATACTATTAAATTACAAAACTTTACGGCATTATTTCTAGCAGCATGTCATACACTCAAAATAAATATTATTAGGTTACAAAAGTTTACGGCATTTAAACTATATAACAAAAGCTATGTCTTGTTTGCAAATTTACTTACCATATAACATTATGATTGAAAGTGTTCTTATTTTTAGATGTCTACATATTGTTGGTTATAGAGTATCAATTTTGAAAATTTATTAAATAATTAATACCAACTAATTCCTCTGGTACTAAACATGATAAAGTTATCAGATTAGAGTTAAGACGTCTGGGTTCTTTTTATTAGAAATCCTCTGTAATTATTTAGTGTATTTCAATGATTCGCGAACTTATTGATCTACTGTTGTAATCTTTTCGATAGAACTCTAATCAATAATAATAATGAGAATAATGAGAGAGGATTGGTCAAATGCAACAACATAAGGAATTTAAGAATATAAAATAAGCAAAGAAACCAATTTTACTGTGGCCGTTGAGCGAATATCAAGGGAAATAACTAAAGGATAAAAAGAAAAAAAAAAACATTATAAAATTCGAGAAAATAAAAACAACCACATTGATAATTCTATTGGCAAGTTAAGGAAACGCACTGGAGATGACTTTGAGATGAGAAAGATGGTGAGACTCCGAGAAAGAATCTGAATCTCTTTTGATAGCTGTACAAAATAATGACATGAGAAAAAATGATGTCAAAGAAAGATTGATAAGACACACAAGTATAACGAGCGTAGTTTGTATAGTGAGAGTGATGAAACAGTTAATCACAAATAAGAGAATGGAAGACAGCGAAATAGAAGGAAAACGATACTAAACATGACTTGCTGGGAAAAGTGATCGACTAGGAATTGTGCTAAGAGCTCTTTGGGTGGGGCTGTGCTGACAAATACTATATACAAAAACCAGAATCTATCCTAGAAAACATGTTGCGTGAGATTATGCTGATTTGTGCGATACAAACAAATCATCTATATTTAGTGTTAATTAACCTGAAAAAATAACTTGTCATCAAATAGATTTTGTTGTTTCAGCGAACCGTAATTGAAGTTGAAAAGTAAATGGAATATTGGACAAATAAATGTATATTGCCAGACAGAAGAAAATTCTATGGAATATAAAGTCGACGGTGATAGCAATTGTAACTGGAACCCTAAAATGTGTACACAAAGAACTTGAAAAAATTAGGAGAAGAGGAAATCAGAGAAAGAATCGACACCTTCCATTATACAGCACTGCTAAAATCAATTAGGATTACATAGAAGATTCCTAGAGACCAGAATAGATATTGTATTCTTCAAAATTCAATGAAAACTAACTTAAAATTCCAGGGAAAATCTCACATGTAATGAAAATAATAATTACAGTACGACTTTCAAATTCAAATTGAAAAGCACTTAAAGAAATAACGGCTTATTTTTATAAGATGATCAGTTTAACAGTTATTTGTCATTGAGAAAAATAGTTGGATCTGCTGAAACAACAAAAAGTGAACGATGTCATTATTTTCAATTATTTTCAACAACATGATTTTATTTTGTACACTCATACACTTAAACACACGCTACCACACACACACACACACACACACACACACACACACACACACACACATATATATATATATATATATATATATATATATATATATGTACGAGGATCATTAAATAAGTTATTATTCAATGGTCCTCGTATATATGCTTTAAACCAAATTATGGAAACATTTAGAATCCAAGTATCATAATTTTGAAACTCCTATAAAACCAAAATGTTTGTTATTTTTATGCTTTTTTCGTTTTTTTATCAATTTTTCTCGTCTTATTTTACTAAAAAAAATTTTCAGATATCATCAGAAGAAATAAATGAAAATTCGTTAAGATGATAGATCTATCAGTCTTAAAAAAGAGGTCAACATGTTGGTGTCCGTATCGCAGGCGCTAGTGTAAAAAAACTGCCGAATTCCTAGGTGTAGCAGGAAGTACTGTCTCGAAAGTAATGACAACATTTGAGAAAGAAGGAAATACCTCCACACTGAAGAAAGCGAAAACTGTCAGACAGGAATAGTCGGACTTTTACGCAGATTGTTAAGAAGGATAACATGAATACAGCTCCGAAAATTAACGCAGAACTTAATGATCATCTCGAGAACCCAGTTTCCTCAAAAACCTTAAGAAGTGAGCTGCACAAAGCATCTTGAAATAAGTTTGTTTAAAATTTCGTATATGGTGGGGTGAGTTCCACAGTCTTGCCAAGAATTTATTGCTTTGATAACGAAGGGAATTATACATGAGAATGATTTTTTTAAAAACAGCTGCTTTTTTACCATAAGATAAGTACATAGATGTTTATATATATATATATATATATATATATATATATATATATATACACGTGGTGTATTCAATAAGTTTCCATACTTTTTGTACAGGCTTTTAAAATTGTCGTAGACGCTTGAAAATTCAGCATGTTATTGCTATACATCTTATAAGATGACTGACCTATTGTTTTGATTTCAGATTCAAATGAACAGCTACTGCAGCAATTGGAATACACCCTACTAAAGCCTGATTGTCACAGCTGGTGGATTTCAAAAATGTAATCTGACACTTTAGAAGATCGATATGCATAAAAATTCGATTTTAAACTTGGAAAGAAACAACGTTTGGAATGTTTCAGCCTGCTTTTGGACCATCTTGCATGAATCGAGCATCAGCTTTTGAGAGGCATAAGAGATCCAAGGAAGGCACGGAGTCTATGATGGATGATAAGAGGTGTGGGAAGGGTAAGGAAGTCAATACACCACAGCTGATTGGCCAGAGGGTTAGGGTTAGGGTTACTATCTTGAGCTTTTAAGTGAATTCAGGAAGAGATTCCATCGGAAGAGGCTAGCACTGTTCAAATTGGGTCTGTGGCATTTCCACCAGGACAATATACCAGTCCACAACTCCATCCTTGTCACCGACTATTTGACCAAGATGGGTATCCAAACAGTTGCTCAGCCTCTCTACAGTCCAGGCCTTGCTCCCTATGACTATTGGTTATTCCCTCAGCCCAGAAGCTGTCGTTATGAGAGAACTGAGGCGATGAAAGAGACTGTGACGAAGGTCATTGACACGCTAACACAAGACGACTTCTTTGGGGCCTTCCAGAAGTTGTTATAACGGTAGAACAAGTGCATTGCAGCCGGAGGAGACTACTTCGATGGTGACTAGAGTTTCATGTGTGTTCTATCAATAAAAGTGCCCATACTAAAAAAGTCTGGAAACCTATTTAATGGTCCTCATATATATATATATATATATATATATATATATATATATATATATATATATATATATAATGTCATCATCATCCTCATGTCGTGCTGGTAGCACGGATATCCCTGAGCCTCTCTCGCCACTTTTCCCAATCGTTCATCGCCTCTGGCAGGTCTTCAGGGTTACATCCCGTATCCTCACATAGTTGCTGAATGTATGTTCGTGCTGGTCGTCCTGCTTTTGCTCGGCCATATGTAGGGGTCCATAAGAGTACATCACTTATGAGTTCGTCCCTGATATATAATGTACTTTGCACATTAATTGATCGATTAGTGTTTGCAATAGTTTCTTGTTATTAACATGATGCGAGAGAGTATCAAATATAAAACCAATGATACCACCTATTTAACGATAATATAATAAACGAAGTGTCCCGGTGTATTTTGTCCTTTAGATGTTAAAAACAATATTTCACAAAGATGGAAGAAAATTCTGCCTTCGAATGTATAAATGTCGGCTTCTGTTAATGTCGAACTGGCGACACTTAAATATCCACACAAGTAAGAATGTAAATAAGTAGAGCTAGCAAAAATGCATTCATTTGAAAATATATTTATTATGTGTGTGTTCTTGAGTAGGTCTAAGTATATGAAGTCAATGCTTAGGGAAAGATATTTCGTTTGACGTAGAGAGTATAATGTAGTTTCACGTGGGCAGATAACTCAGTCTCATTTTACTTGATCACATGTCAGTGTAGTTTAGTCGAAGAAGACTGGGAACTTTTATATGTTCAGACAAGTACGTTTGATTTTATGTAGTAAACTCCATTTGATTCTTGTAGTTGCATGTCACTTTTGGTTTTACGTTTTCAGAAAAGACCGGTTGGTTTTAAGTGTTTATAGAAGTTAATTTTGTTTTAAGAAGACAATGAAAACAGTTCGATATTATGTGGTTCGAGAATGCATTTGTTGTTACGTGGTCAGAAATATCTTTTTGGCTTTCAACAATTCAGAAATGTAAATTGGTTTTTACAGTGTTATTGATAACAATTTGGCTTAAATGTTTAAAGAATTCATTTTGGTTTGGTTTGGTTTGGTTTGTTGGGATTTGTGGCATATCAAACTTTGGTGGTTATTTAACGCTAAATCTGTTTTTATGTATATAATCAGTTCTATTTAAAACAATTCAGTTTAGCATGAATACACAGTTTAATTGTCAAAAACATTTTTATTTTAAACTATTCAAGCAGTTATATATAACAATTCAGTTTAGTGTAAGTACAGTTTCAATGTCAAAAACAGTTCAATTTTAAACAATTCAGTTTAGCATAAGCACACATTTTAAATATAAGTATAATTTAATTGTAAAAACATTTCTATTTCAAGCTATTCAGTTTATTCAAACAATTCTAATTCAGCTAATTCAGTTTAGTATAAGTACAGATTTTGTTTATACTCAATTAAATGTCAAAACAGTTCTATGTCAAACAATTCAGTTTAGTGTAAATGCAATTTCAATGTCAAAAACAGTTCTACTTGAAATAATTCAGTTTAGCATAAGCACGCAGTTCAAATGTAATTACGGTTCAATTGTCAAAAATATTTCTATTTCAAGCTATTCAGTTTAATCAAACAAATCAGTTTAGCATAAGTATGCTGTTAGCTCAATTCAACCCATAGATAGGGTCCTATCAGGTGCTACCACGCCGGGCCAGAGTAGACCTGGGAGTAATAGCAATGAAGGGGTACTCCGTATTCCCCAAGGCCCCAGCATTACTGGGGCCTCACCATCTGATTGTTTAGTGTCATATCCAGGACACAGGTTGGGGGGGGTCCTACCCCTCTGCAGAGGTGCAGTCGGCGTATTCTACAGCTCCAGCCGACTGGGCAAAATACGTTTTGGATTTGAATTGCTAGTAACACCTCTTTCGCGTTAACGCGGCAGATATGTATGTTTAGTTTTACATATTAAGAGATGTCTTTTTGACTTCATACGGTTAAAGATGCTCCCTTAGTTTTACTTGATAAAAGATTCTCCCCTTCTTTTAATTTCTCAGAGTTACATGGTACTACTTTTTTGGATGCTTGGTTAATGTTACCTGTTTTGAAATATCTCTTTGATTTTAATTAGTTTCGGATGGCAATTTAATTTTACCAGGTTGAATATGACAAAATTATTTTTCCTTGAGATATTTCTATCATTGTACATTGTTTGAGGTATCTGTTTGATTTTGCCTGTTCAAGAATTCGTTTTTACATAAATTTTGTTTGATCAATTTGGCTCTTGCAAGTCGTTCACTGTGATCTTTGGGTTTGATATATTCATCTCTTTTATATATACATACCTTCTATTACTGTTCAATTTGATTAGTTCGTTAGCAGGACTCGTTTTTATTAAAATTATCCCAAAATAATCTCTTTATTTGAAATAATCACGTCTTCCCAATAGGCACCATCTTCTATAGAAAGCAACAACGAATAATGCTTAGTACTTTGCGTGTTTATTAGCAAAACAAGACCTTTTATGTTATAGATTTACTTAGGATAGAACAACATAAATACATGGAACAGAGCGTAGAAATTATCTTAAAATGGTTCATAATTTTCACTTTACCCATGAGGCAATTTTTGGAATACACATAGCGTAAGGGTTAATGTCTTATGCATTTGACTCAACAAATCTTGGATGATAATGTCAGTGTTTCACTTTTGAGCTAATCCCTTTCAGAAAGGCATTAACTATATTTACTTAAACCAGACTGTTTCTTTAGTTTTAGTGAGGCAACCGTGACGAGGAAATATGACGTCCTCATATATTTGCTGGGTTATGGGGAAAGGAGGTGCGACTCGCTGACCGTCAGCAGACTATAGTAGGTAGCAAAATAGTCGAAGTGGAAGGGCCGTTTCTCTTCAACCCTCCCTATTAGTACAAGCTGACATGGGCATAAGGAAACCCCACTCTCTATTAGCCACGTATGCGTCAGCAGAGAGAGGCAGACTCACGACCCTGATTAGTACTGAGGGATAAACCACCAAAAAGCAAACACGTGGTAATTTTTCAAACTACTGAAACTAGGCAGTTGCCCTTTCTTCGTCGGAGAGTGTAGTCACATAATTTGGGATATGGAAGAAACCAAAATTCCAAAGTCATACTGCGCAGAGAACACTGAGAGAAAAGAAAAAAAAAATTCTCCTTTGAATGAATTCAAACTCGTCCAAGATACGAATATTTTTAATGTAGGCTTTTCCGAGATACAGAAACACTTTCTCGCTCTTGACTTTTACCTGAATTATTTTTCTTTTTTTCTTTCTTTTATTCAATAAAAGAATATTGTTATTAATCCCGTTGACCCAAAAACGGGGGTTCAGTGTCCTTTTTTTTTTTTTGTTGTGGAAGTATTGTATTTCTCGAAGACCTTGTATTTGAGGGGGGAAGCTCGCCAGTTAGCTGTATTGTCTTTTAGTAATTCCCCTATACTCATCTAGTGGCTTTAAAATGTGGTTCCGCTTGAGAGTTGGTGATATCTGTAACATTAAACAGCGTCGGCAAACCACAACTAACTTGTGTGCCCTGCTTTAACTGGTGGACATGGCGGAAACGAACGGCACCCTGCAAGCCCGCTGAGCACATGGCAGCGTGACACAACTCTGGATTCAGAACCTACTTGCTACTAAAACAAAAATCATTACAGATGTGATGAGGCTGTAGTCCTTTCATCTCAAGGGCACAGGGCATTAATATTATATTTTGATTAAACGTATAAATGTAAATAACAGTAAATTTATGAAATTGAAACCTACGCCATTTATCTTATTCCAAACGTTTTCTTTCTATAGCTTTTTGGGTCTATAGGTAATTGTGCTAATAAATTTTATTCGAATGTTCTATTACTTCATGTTCCTCTTCAAAGCCTAACGCTATTATAATCATCTGTTTATAATCCGGGGGTGTCCTCATGGTGTAATGGTTAAAGCGATGGACTGCGAAATCGTAGTAAGCGAGTTCGTACCCCAGTCGCGCTATTACGTTCACTTTCGGGCAAATACCCTTGGGAAAGGTATGAACCCCCTTATCCTCCCAGCTATGGGTTAAATAGTACCACTACTGTTCTTCTAGGAGACATAGCTTTGCCATTAAATAACCTACAAAGGTTGATATGTCATTAAAACAAAGAAACCAAACCTGTTTATAATCCGGCATGATAAAACGTTCCAGAAAAATATGTGACTGCATTTTAAGTGATATCATTGAGGCTATTTCGCTTGAAGATTCTCTATCTTTTTCAAATATCTCAATTCATATTCTTATTATCCAATAACAAAATAGTTTCAGAAACTTCCAAATTTATTATGGCTTCATTAACTAGGTTATAAGCCTAGTGTAATCTTGATGATATTAGATAATCCGAGAGATTTGATGATCAGGGTGAGTTAAATGATTCTACCATACGAACCTTAAGGTCCAAAAGTATCATTTGAATCTTTAACGTTCTCTGTACTGTTGTAGTAACAGGAAGCAATTGCTGTGTTTATTCAAGTCTGGGAAGTGCGGGTTGTATTACAGCGCCGGACTACTCTCTTGGGTAGCAAAGAATGAAATACTAAAAGCACATTCGGCTTTTCATCTGTCTTTTCTGTGAAGGATTGTCAAGTTGAAGTTTGTTCCTTGTCTTCCAGAAAAGCAAGCAAGCTCCCCACTTCAAGAAGATAGTCTGCGTGTCACTTTAAAACTAACCGACGCAAGCGCAATGAATTTTAGTTTTATTGATATCTTTTATTATTTGTCCGTCGATAGCCAGTCAATGAATTTGATTTCAAAGAAAGAGAGGGTGGGGATACCGATTTTTCGATATGTGAAATTGGAAAGTTTGACTTGATTTCGACGCTCGAATCAGCCATGTCGACTTGGAGGGCTGACTATTCTCAGGCGATATCAAGGCATGTCCAATTTCTAAGTTGACACCGAGCAGTATTTTTTCTTAAGATGCTAAATATAATTTTATTTCAGTTACATTCTCTTTAAACTGAAAGTTATTCGTCCCACTTTAAACTGTCTAGCGTAAAATTTCGGGGACCCCTTTTAATGTAACCAACTACCTGGGGTTTCGTGATTTGATTTATCTATGTGCTAGCTAACTGGTGATATCATTTATACATATATTTGTTGACTTGCATTTAAGATTATTTCGACTTGGCTTCGTAATTCTTTTCTTTCTTCCGTCAACTAAAACAATCTTAAAACCTAACATTTTCATCACTTTGACATAATGTAACACATTTGAGTTGATCAAACTAGAAAGCAGTCCTGAAATGGACTCGACAAGCCACGGTCAAAACATGGACAGGGTAGATTACGTTTCACTTGGTGCTAATTGCCTTATGAAAGGTATGGATTCCTTAAGCTCCGACTATGAATAAACAGTTTAGTGGGCCTTGCTGTTTAGCCTCTGTGCGACAACCAGTCTAGGAGAAAGAAAGCTGAATTTGAAATCAGCCTATTTCTCTTAAAAATGACTATGTCATATCCATCGCCTTAGGGAGGGTGGGGGAGTAATAGCCCCCTCCGCCCAAACAAAAAACAATGAACCAGAAATTGTGCAGTTATATATCACATAATGTTGTCCAAATTCTCTTAGCCTTGTGAATAGTTTTTAACCGTAAGAAGAAGAAAGAATAAGTTGAGTAAGATTACACCTTGAAGCGAAGATTTTCTCTCTTACAGCCAGTCTATTCTGTGCTAAGCAGTCAAAGTGGACAAAATTTAGCATCTTCGTAACTGAAGCATGAATTACTGAATAATTTTATCACTTTTCACTTTGTCAAATTGTCATATTTTAAATGGCTATAGAGTTAATACTATTTGAACTTGGAAATATATTAAAAAGGCAAAAACTTAAAAACTGCTGATATCGTTTATTGATGAAAGAACGTGGGACTTCAATAACTTTTAAGATATTTACTCGAGCATCTATTCATTTTCTTTCAAAATTGCAGATGATCACAGTCTACATATCAAAAGAAACTAAATAGACACCATGTAATCTTTGTCTGTATATATATATATATATATATATATGTGTGTGTGTGTGTGTGTGTGTGTGTGCGTTTCTGTATGGGTGTTTTGTATAGGTGTACGTGTGTGAGTTTTGGGCTGATGTGTTGAAAAATTATAACTAGTAAAAGAGCATGATAACAGCAGCTGTATTTTCACAACTGAGAGTGAGAGGTATATGAGTGGGAAAAGTATATGAGAAGGAGATGTATATGAGAGGGAGACGTATATGAGCTGGTAGGGTGACTGTAGTATTTTATTCTTGTGTGCTGAAAGACATGGTCAATTGTAAGAAAAAGGAGCAAGTTACTTCGCTGAAGAGCATTTTGCTTTAAATAGAATACTACTTAAACTGTTTCTGAAATGACACTGCTGGTGACGTGTGGCAGTTAGTTGTACTGGGTACCTGTAACCATTCATGCGAAACTAAAAAATAGTAGCAAATTCTCACATTGAGTGGTCAAGGTTTCTCCATTTGAAAAGTTTTCCCACAACAAAATGCCACTTTTTTACAAATTCCTGATCAGTTTAGTGATTGTGTAAAGAGCAATGCGTCCAAATAACACTACATCAGATCATGTCGAAGTGGTGATAAGAGAATTTTACAAGACAGACAAATACTCACAATACATAAAAAGGATACAATAACGCTAAAATAATAATAAGTTAGCTACCGTAGTCGTGGGCGACCAGAAGGCTCCCTTTTCAATTGCTACTACACCGAGGTGTAGGGGAGGGCGCTACTCTTTTCCGTTGA